>CP053160.1:6508978-7032773 GCA_014607495.2 Carposina sasakii | reverse complement strand
GGTCAGTGAGTCGACCCGGAAAAGTGTTGCGACGAGCGTGCAGGCGATATGCGTTCTGGTCGGATGAGTCGACAGGGAACGTGTTGCAGGCTATGCGTTTTAGTCTTTTGAGGCGAGTGGGAACGTGATGCGGCTGATGTGTTCTGGTCTGCGCGTGGACTGGGAACATGTCGTGCCGTGATGCCGTTGCATGCGTGCGTTGCTAACAGGTCCAGGAAGCTGTCATGGCGTCTTCTTATGAATCTGCTGGCTGCTGGCGTGCTGCTGTTGCTGTCGTGGAAGGAGAGGAGAGGTGATGCTGCTGTGATGATACCTTGTTGCGGAGTGCTGCGATGATGATGAAGTTCCTGAAGGCTGAAGGTTGCGTATGTCCAGTTCACAGGGGTCACCAGTGTGGGGGTGGTGAAAAGGGAAGCGCTTCCGGCCCCACCGGGCTACTAGTAGTTGTTTGGCCCATGTATATGTCGTGGCCATATTGTAAAATTGATCATTTCATGAAATGGTCGAGCATTTCATGAAGTGGTCGCATTTCATGAAGTAGCCAATACAATTTGACCAGATCGTTAAATCGTCTACATTTCACGATTTTGTCATCCACGTTTGGCCAAATCGTATTAACAGGGTGTCCATAAAATCCGAATGTGGTAAGAGCTTATATAAATAATATATACCGTACACCATATATATAGGTAAGTATACCATAAGGTATGACGGTATGATTTTTTTTGCTATTATTTATGTGATATTTTCACAATGTAATATTGAAAAACATAAAAGACTTTACAAAAGCGATTCGCATCTGGCACATCGCCGGACGCTGCCTGGGCACGCTCGCTCCGCTCGCTCGGCTCGTGCGTCATTTGTCATAGTCTAACCTAACCTAACCTATCGTAATCTAAGGTTTTTGTTTAACAAATTATTATAAACCACCATTAAGTCTAATATACATTATACAATATAACACACTATCCGTGAACTTCTTCTGCATAGTCACCCTACTCTCTTTAATTTGTTTATAACCTAAAAGAAAACCGCCATCTTCACACATAAATAAAACGCGCGCAGCGCTCTACGGTGATCATGTAACTAGTTTACGGTATGATCAATAATCTTGACCACTTCATGAAATGATCGGGCGTTTAGTTGCCCATATCGAGGAAACGATTTTTTATCATCGATCTGCCCAAACCATATCATGATTGGCCAATAGACAGTTGAATTTTCATGAAATGCGACCATTTCATGAAATGCTTCGACCATTTCATGAAATGATCAATTCTACGATTGGCACGACATATATATTCCAATAATTGTGAGAAACTTCATTATCGCGTTCTAGGATTTTTGCATTCGATTGTGGTTCTCTCGCATCGCACGTAACACCCGTGATCTGTCGCCATTTCATCCATCCTGAACTAATACGTAGACTGATTAGGTATTTTGCAAAAGCAAAGCAGTAGCAATGCGGCAATAGTGTCAAATTCCTATAAGATTGCTGTCACCTAATACAAATTGCATTAGCAATCAGCCAATATTGTCCAATTGTTGCTATCATATTGTTCTACAATACGTAATACGGGGGGCAGTAAACTCTACATCCACATGGACGTGCCAAACTTAATTTCGACCTCAAATCGTTCGCACACTGGGACATTTCGGGATTTCCATTTTCCGCGGAAATATGTAATTGCGGTTAGGTTGGTAACGCAACCAGCCTGTTTATGTCACTGATATTGGAATAATTAATATTTGCGTCTGTTTCAGGCTCGTTAGCATATCCGAGAATAATCCCGGCGCCAAATAGCGTGTCCATAAAAAAGGAGTCCGGGTAAGTTACTGTTTTTTTTATTCCTTGCATGTCTTGTTACGTGTTAAAATCTTTTGTGCTTCTGATATCACTTCACTTTTGTTATTTTAAATTCTTAAAAAAAACACGTATTTGGGTTCTTCTTACTTGGTTCAATCAAAGGATTCTGTAATTACATTCAAATTTTAATATTCTTAAAGTCAGGCGATATTTAATTTCTTCTAGGTATTTTAGTGTGCTCTTATAAGAATAACTACTTTCACCACCTACCAATATATGGAAGAATAAATGGGTTCTCGGTTCAATTTTTTTCAAGCTTGACGATCAATGATCTATTAAACATAAGAACACCACCATAACAAACTATAAGTAGTTTTTAATATATCCAGAAATCAATTTTGAAACACAAAAGCTCAAAACTTTCGAACCATTTAATACTGTAGCCAACAAAATGAAATCGCGTTAAAGAAATTAAGTTTTAGATAGATTTTCTGGAAACAGACCGTTGATATGGCACAATGGAAGCGTTTGCGGGCCTCGTTAGTTAAACAGCGCCTCGGGCCGGGCTATATACTACGAATAAATACATAGCAATGGAAGTAAAAATTCGTAAATTGAGAGCACATTTCAATTGTGACTAGGCCTTATTCAAAAACATTTATGAAGAATGTTTCGCGTAATTAGATACGTGTATGTACGTTATCATTCCTACCTATTACAGATAATATTTATAATATGAAAATGAGTGATAGTTTTATATTTTACCTTAAAATTGCAATAATAATCTTATCTTTTTATTTGTAATCTAGATAAATAGATTTTTGTAATAATAAATTATGGCCTTACTATAGGTAGAATAATCTCTACGATTATTCTGTTTGTGTTAGTGTTAAAAAAGTTTTATATTGGCGACTTGTTTTTACTTTAAATTTTACAATATATCGATACCAGTGAGATTGTCAACCACATTAATCAAAGGGTAAATATTACAGCAGTATAAGCTTCAATTTCTATTAACTCTTCAATATTAACATTATTTAACATAATATGAATGTAGAGCTGTGGAACATTTTACTGCGACATATAGATCTTGCCCTACAACCCACGTAGTCACTGGGGTTAAGGACAGACATTGTGATGAAGGCTGCAGCGCACACAATTCAATGCATCCGTACTTCGTTGACGTCACGGTTTTATCTAATGAATTGTTGGGAAATGCTTTTCTAAAAATAATTTTGCTATAAATATTTAGACACGATTATAAACAGAAGTTAATGAGAAAGTACAAACATTCAATGAATAGGTATGTTAACTTATCTACATACTTACGTCTAGATAACTGCACTTTTGGTAATTAATGTCTATTGGTTATTTGCCTCCAAAACAAAGATTTACTAAAATCAAGCATTCATTATGTTTAGCTTTAATTGTCACAATTAATCCGAAGACGAACAGCCAATTTCTATAAATGATCTTGAGAGATTTTTTGCATATCTCAGATTTAATCTTCAATTGTTTTCATATATATTTCAAATTAGAAATAAAAATCCGAGATTCGAATCTAGCTGTTCCCTCGTATTGAAATTGGCTGTAAGAAGTTAGTGCAAATGTGCAAGAATTTCTTATTTGACTATCATATTTTTTTGTCCAACTGAACATGAAGTTAGTATCTGTTACACACAATTAGCAGGTACAGGTAAGAGCCTTAACAAATTAATCTACATGCACGATTATTTTATAAAGAGAAGTTCGATTAAACGCTTACCGCCATTTGCAATTCTGAAAATTTCATCAAGCAAGCAGAATATCTTAATGAAATACGACGCATTGGCATTCTGGAGCTTCCAATTACTTCCAATAGATCACGGAAGGAATTTTTCCAAAGATTAATCTAAATATGTGGTTCCTTATTGCATTGAAGGCATTAAACGTGCGCTATGATTGTACTTATATAAAGATTATATTACATCTAATTAACTCTATATAATTACTTATAATTTTTCATTTCTGTTTTTAATAAAAAAAAAATTATTTATAAATCTCACCTTATCTAACTAAGAGACAGATAATTAAATGCACACAGAAATATCATGTATAACAAATGTTTATTGATAAGAAATGCAGGACTAAATTATTCATTGATTGATTAATTAAAAGATGCCAACGTGAACCTAAACTAGCCCTAATCGAATCCGAAGTAAGTGGATATTTTTATGATATTATTGGTGTAGTTGGTAGTGTCCCTGCCTGCGACGCCATAGGTCCTGGATTCGAATCCCGGTAGGTGCAACATTGATATGATGAAAATTGATGTTTGTTTCCGAGTCATGGATGTTTCTATAGTTATCTATGTATTTATATACCGTTGCTTAGTACCCACGATACAAGACCTTAGGGATCTTAATGTGGGACTAGGTCAATGTGTTGTGAAGTGTGTGAATATTAATTAATTTATTTATTTTATCATTTATTTATGTATATTATTTGTTTTTACTTGATTATAGTGACACTTTAATCGGGTACTCGTGGTATTACAACTTGCATTTCCAAACAATAACAAACGAGGCACGAGCAATGTTCTGCTGAGCGTGATGATTGCCATTCAATGTTTGTAATATAATATCAAGAACATATTACTCGTACATACCATGTTATTTACACTATGCTTTATTTAAAAACTTAATTTTTAAATCGTAGTTAGCAGTTGTAATCATGTAAGTACGAGTATAACAAAAAAAAAATTATACGGTCGATAGACTTATAGAGAGACCTCCTTTTTTCAGTCGGTTAAAATTATTAATGATTTTTAATTTAAGTAAAGATTTCTGTATAATATTATCGTAAATATGTACGTACATTGCTGTTGTAGCGGTACTCGTATTTTCCAAGTTCCTGAAATAGTAAAATAACGTAACAATTACTTAATAAATTAACTGTACCTAATCAAACAAACCCGTCTACTAGTATGTCGCATTCATATCATACAAAACCGAGCACACTTGCAAAAACAACAAAAAAGAGTCAACGCAAAAGCTATCCTAGCTTTTAGTTTTTCAATGGCATGTGAGCTATTATTTAATATATTTTTATTAATTTTCTATTAATAGGTATATTTCATGATTGCCCGAAATTTATAGTGTCCAGTATTTATGCTAGTTTTTTCATAGACAGATATAAATTATTTCTCGTGAAAAAATGTTGCTACACGTGTCAATGTGCATTTATGCAGAAAAACGCAGTCTATTTACTCAACTTTGGACTCTAATATTTTGGAAACCAGACACTTCCCAGATATGCTTCCATGGAGAAAAATGATCGTGATGATGAGGAGATTTCGTAGTTTTCGGGGACGATGACGACCAAAAATCACCCTGTATTATCTTGTACCCCTGACCATCTTGTATCTTAACGGATATGTTATGTATTATATTGGCTTTCTAATAAAAAAAAATAGAAATAACTCGAATAATGATCGTTCTTAGAGATCTAAAATATGTAAATGGAGTACTGTAGTCTCTGCCTGCACTTATGGGACATGAGGTTACGTATGTATGTACCTATGTTCTTAACGATGAGAGCCCATGGTAGTACGGACGGAACCGCGAAAAGAATCTACAGGCGTAAAGTACCTATTCCAAGTTTTGTTACAGATATAGACTAGGCAATCTCACTGTAATGAGGAGTAATTGTGTTCTGTGCTAAGTAACCTAGTGTTTACCTATTCCCGAGAGAACCCTTTCTTATCTCTGGATAAAAAGTAACTGCTATTCAGAGACTGGTGCTCTCTAGCAACAGCTTTTTAAGATTTTCTCCGTAGACTTTAAGATTACAAACTCTATTACGAGTATTACGGCACTGTTTCGTAGCTCGGTTCTTTGTTCATTTTCTATTATAGGTATACTTTGGTATGCCGCTTCATTGTAGGGTACTATAATATTATGCGCCACATAATTGGCCCTACAAGAGTCCTAGCTTGAATCGAATGTCCTATATTGTACTGGTTATAAATATGAAGAAAATCAAGCTATCAATTTGTCACTCATCTTTTACATCTGGCCACGCTATACTTACTATAGGCTGTGGGGTTTCCTTCATAATGTGGCAGTTCTGAATAGCCCCGTTTACAATTTTTTTATTTTTATTTATTATTAACTTTAAAATTATACAGTTGTTTTACAATACCCCGCAAAACTGCTTACGCGGTTTGACTGCAGGTAATAGTTTCTTTATGTACCTACTTAAATTAATAAAATATTAGGAGGATTCAAGTGTCTCTAATAAATATTTTTTTTATAAACTCTTAAATCGGCATAAACGCGGTTCCAGTCTGATGTTTTCGGGTAAACTATTTAAAATATATGGTAAACGTTTTTTTAGTGATTTGTCACCACAATAATTATTTACTCTAGGGACTTCATATTTACTCATGGATACTGACCTAGTACCACACTCATGCCGAATCAATGTTATGTATTACCATTTTAAAAATTACCTTTTAAAATCACTATTGTCATTGTGATATGCGATGTTATGTTGTTTATTAACTAGTTTTTATGTTAATTAGGCTCTCCCACCAACATCAATACAATACGAGTACTTAGGTACATTAACCCTACTATGTTATTCAACAAACTTACGAACTATTTAAGTTACGTCGATTCCAAAATCACCTATTTATACCCTGTCTCCCGAATTCCCTTTGAAACTTACTTCATAATACGCTAATGATCTTCTAATTACTCGATTATACTATCAGTACAGGAGTAATCCGTTTAGTATATCTGATGATGCTACCGTCTGTATCCGGTGTATTAAGGAGACGACCTTCCAATATAAACGTCGTCATCATGCCAAAATAAGATTTTATTGAGCATATCGTACATTCGCTACAAAACTGTCACAAGACTAAAAATCATGAATAGAGAAAATAAGCTTTAAAGTTTTTGTGGAAATGTGATTGTATTATTACATTGGTTTTGCCGGTTACAGTGGGAGAAGTGAGAGTCACAATTTTTACGCAATAGGGTTTTATTCCTTAAGTAAAACTAAGATGTTTTTATTTATCCAACTTATGCACAAATATATTTATATCAACTGTCATAGCAACTTAACTAAGAATCTAAAACTTACATCTCTGAGCGCCATCGGCATGTATTTAGGTAGGAATTCGAACAGTGTCCCCTTAATCGACAATTATCACAATACGTCTCTCCCTGGCGCCCCGTGGTTCAACAGCCGACCGATCGGTTTTTAATATTGCTATTTATAGGCGAATTTAAATATAATCTGCTGTTCGAATATCGCAATGGGTACAAGGTACGATGGGTATATTGCACGTTTTTGTTTCGATGCAGTGCAAATCTGTGAACTTGTTATTGGATTTAAATACATACATATAAAAACGGCTTTGTTCCCGAAATGGGGTAGCCAGAACTACATGATCATAAAAGAAAAGAGGTCCTATAGCCACTTTTAGCATAGTGGGGATGGGTGTTAAATTTGGGTTTTGGGGCGTTTCGGTCCGCTCGGGTTTTGGTCCGCGGACCGAAACGCCTAACAATGCCTTCGGAATGGATCTATTCGTCCCGTGGGACGAATCACCCATACTTTTATTACTATTAGGCGATTCGTCCCGATATGAATACCTGATTTGAAAAATTTAAGTACAGTTAAAAAAAATCATGTCGGAACGAATCGCCCAATAATAATAAAAATATGGGATTATTCGTCCCGCGGGACGAAAAGACCCATTCAGAAGGCATTGTTAGGCGTTTCGGTCCGCTGACCGAAACATGAGCGGACCGAAACGCCCCAAAACCCTTAAATTTAATACTAACTATGTTATTTATTTATACTCACACACTGTAGAACACATTTCTACAAGCATTATTTCTCGTGAAGATATTCTATTTTTTACAAAGAATACCTACGTATTTCGGGTTAACTTACGGTACATACATTTTGAATTTCAATATTAATAACTTGATCAATAGATGTTCTTGTTCTTAATTATGATTTTGTGATATTAATGAATGTTTCACATACATCAGCTGCATCTCTGTCAGTACATGTCGTAAGAGTCGACTAAGGAACTGGAGTATTCTCTCAGGCAGTAAACTAGCTATTTGTCACTGATTAACATCTGCCCCCGCTATGGTAAACGTGGGAGCTCCTTTACTATCCTGCAGTTCTGGCTACCCCATTTCGTGAACACAGCCGTGTGTGTTATGTATGTTATTGCCTGGTGTTCTCCAAACCTGCCTATATTCTTTTAGCTCAGTGGTTCCCAAAGTGGTCCAGGTGGACCCACAGGGGTCCACAGGAGACCCGATGGGGGTCTACGTTGACGTGAAAAAAATGTTGGTTTACAATGAATTCGTATGTGGTATAGGCCTGCAGGGGGTCCACCAGAACCAGTTAACTTTGAAAGGGGTCTATAAGCAAAAAAGTTTAAGCTGAATTTTATCTGGGGATCCTATTTACATAGTCCGAAATAGAATACGAATCTTTACTTTAATGTATTGATTTATAACCAAATTCGATTGACGAGCAAAACTCTGAAACTTTTCAGTGTTTTGTGATCTACCCGTAAAAGTTTTCTCGGTAATGTTTTAAGATTTCTTCCTGAAATAAAAGTTGTTTGTAAAAAGTAATAGCTTACCTACTCGGATATTTAAATTGAGTTTTATAACTTAGGACCAACTTAGTTTTGGTGGAAGTTTGGGCTTATGAAGAATAGCACACAATTTGTTACAGTTATCTGCAATTACACTGCTAGGTTATTACAGGCGATCAAAAATATATGACTGATGCAGCGTTAAAGATTTACAATATGGTCGAATAATACTCGTATATGGGTCGAAAATCTAGCCGACGCATACTGAAATATTTTCGGGTCACAAGATAATACTAAATAACTGGAGTATAAGTTTTATAAGCTTTAAGAACATGGGACCTAGAATTATTATAACATCATTTCTCGATGAAATTGTTAGAGGTTCGTTACCGACACGTTTGTTTTATTACGACACCTTTATTTTCGCTCGTTTGATAAATCCAAAGCACTGTGGCGACAACAAAGATACCAAACGATGCTACATTGTCTAAGGATACTGGGTTGAATCTGTCGTGGAAGTATAATGTCGCGGAATCTCGCATCCATATCGAAAACAATTTACTTTAATTTCGTAACCAGTGTTATTGAAATTAAATAAAATGTGAATTAAAGCCAACTCGATGAGAAAATAAGTAATATGGTCATGAAACATAGAATCCAGTATACCTATAGACAGGTAGGTGGATATAATTTCGGTACTCTATCTATTTTCAAAATGTACCGAATTAAGTAAGTGCTATTCGTAAACATAGAGTATGTATATTTTAAAATTTCACGTATTTTTTCTATTTTAAATCGAGGAGAATAGTAGAGCTAAATCCCATCGAGCTAATATTAAAAACCACAAATCAATATAGTTTCAGCAGAATTTAGTCTACGAAATACTAGGCTATTCTGAAGCAAACAGAAAACAATTTCTTGACACAATGATGATCCCATTAAAGAAAACAATGAAAAAATATATAAGTAAGTACGGTCGAATTGAGAAACCTCTTCCTTTTTTTTAGTCGGTTAAAAAACCATTGACAAGTTTATGAATGGCACTTACTTATCTTTTAACGTAGAAGTAGAATGACTCATCATATCAAATACACCGTTACAAGGTGCGCCTGTTGTTTACGTGTAGAACACGGTCGTAGACCCTACTCAGTTGTAAAAACTATTCTACGTACCTACAACTACCTATATTTAGTTTAATGTAGGTGTCCATCAAGAGGCCCTTGAGGAAATCATATAACTATTTTTTTTTGTATTTTATATTCGAGATTGACATTCCACCTTAACGCACAATCAGTTTATGGAAGAGGCTTTTAATCTCGGGATATCCCTTTCCTGGAAAGAAATGTTATTCTGTACTCTAATAAACTCCTGCCGTAGTCACTGTGACTCTATTATGAAGAACACCTTGTTTTAACATAGGTAACAATACTAATAGAGCATATCAAAATTGAGCTAAGTATTTAAATCTGTCTGTACTAGTGTTTTAGTCTACATCACTGACTTGGTACAGTACTATCTGTTCACTCTAATACTCGTAATGATATCCCGTCCTGTAGCGCGGCTTCACTAGAAAACATGAGCTGCGTCTCTGTATATCGTAAGAGTTTCTAAGAAACTAGAGCGCGATAAGCTAGCAACTTGTCACTGATCATTTACATCTATTCCCGCTATGCTAAATGTGCCCCATTTGGGGAACACAGCCGTGTGTGTATATCTTCTTCTTCTTCAGTCTATTGCAGTCCATTGCTGGACGTAGGCCTCCCCCAGGGCACGCCACAAGACTGCCATGGGGGGGTTTTGCCCATAGTCACCACGCTGGGCAGGCAGGTTGGTTACCGCAGTGTGATTTTCTGACTATGTTGTCAGTACGGGAAGCGCTGCTGCCCACCTCCCGGAAACCCTTAATCGCCTCGTACGATACCCACGGGCAGGCAAGGGTGGTACAAACTCTACTCTGCCGACACCACGCGCCGGTGTGTGTGTATATATGTTAGTACTTAAATACACGGACACAAAACATAGCACGTCGGCTACAAACCTAACTTTTGTGGTCTACGGGTTAACAAATGCTCGTAAGGGAAATCTTTTCAATCCCGAAGTAACATTTCATAAAAGCAAGGAGGATTTATGTGTATACTTCCATTGTTGGGGTGTACGATTGAAAAAAATCTTTACAATTTTCTTTCTCCATTTGCTGAATGTACCTACATTATATATTATTTAGGAACGCCCACAGACTACTGATTGTTTTCATTTATATATTTCATGTTTTAAATATCTTTAGTGTAATGAAATATTTCAGAATGTTAGCATTACATGCAGTTTTAAGACACTTGGTGATCTTGATACAAATCAGAATCCAGCTTCAATTTATTAATTTACTTACGTTAGGTACTTACATACATACTACTATAGATACGCTTTCTAACATTAATAATATATTTAGCCTTATAAATTGCATAGCTTTAGGACGAAAAGTAAATAAATAAAAGTTTGATCAAATTAAATGTACCCATGCAACAAATTTCCAAAAGCTATCTGATTAATAACACAATAGCGCTTCTCACAAAAACCGTAATCTTTGGTTTTACTTTCTATTCACTTTCTTTGCAAATTTTCTGTATTTAATTTGATACGTGTATTTTCTGAGCATTTGAAAGTTGTTCACTAAAGTGTTGACAGTAGATACATGAATACTCCTAATCTACAACATTAGTAATTTTTGGAATATTTAATTGATTGACAAATATAATTCTTCACTTCATCCTATCCCATAGGGTTGACAGTTCTATCTTCAAAAAAATCTTTAACCATAGAATAAATAATTTGAGTAGTAGTTGTTCTTCTTTATAGTTATGGGTACCTACCTCCAGTAAAATCAATCAATAGCATAGTTAAGATTCGACAAAGAAAAACGTCACACAATCACAGGGGAAAGTGAGTAAAATAATTTATAGTGAGCAATTTTTCATAAGAAGGTAGGAAAACTTTAGAATAACCCTAATTTTCGAGTAAAGTAAAATTCATAAAACTTACTAACGAATTTGATGTAAAATGTACCAAAACTTTGTACCGTGTACTTGAAGTTACTTAATTCTTTTATAATACCCAAGTTTTTTACACCGCATATTTTACAAAAACTTCGGACACAAAAGAGCGATGCTCTTCACCGTTAACGCAAGTATTAAAAGCTTAAAAATACCGAGAGGCAGATACTTTAAACATAATACTTTTAATGAAAACTTGAGACAAAGACATCTATAATTAGGTTCAGAATCACAGAAAGGAATATCAACGCTATATAATTCCGCAGAACGCCTAGCATTCAAGCCGATTAGTACTTAGTACGCTCACCGGTGACGCTGCGTACTTAGGCAGTTGTTTGTTGTTCTTAACGAGCAGAGGCAGCCAAGTTCGGGCCTGTTTTAGCCCCAATTAAGCCTGAAGACATGACCGAACTGTTGTCGCTTTGGTCTGTTACTTACTACACTTGACGTTTGCTACAATGTTTCAGCCTTAAGTATCTTTGAAAGTCCCTAAGTAGCGGCAGATGGAGGTACGTCCACAGTAAAAAGAGAACTTTAAGCTGTTGCAATTAAATCTTGCTTGGAAGCGTGGAGGCTTGAGAATTATGCACTCCGAGAAGCTTGCGATGGAGTTTATATATAAATACTGTGTACAGGGTAAACTAGCAACCAAATGAGGAACAAGCAATGGTTTCATGTCCTTTTTGCTGAAAATAATATTATTACCCTATTTCGGAAATTCTCAACTAGAAAATAGTAAATCAAATGGAAAATAGAAAATAGTAACCTTGTCGTAATAAATATATTCCTCTCCGATGCATGTTCACACTCTTCTCCATCTAGCTTTTATATAATTGAAGAAGTACTTTAATAGGTTGCTCGCAGGTTTGATGACTTCCAGCCTCCCGAACAAGCCGGTTTCCGAAAAGGGTTTAGTACCATAGAGCATATCCACACGCTACGGCAGATTATACAAAAAATGGAAGAGTATAATCGGCCACTATGCCTAGCGTTCGTGGACTATGAGAAGGCCTTTGATTCGATCGAGACATGGGCAGTGTTGTGGTCTCTCCAGCGGTGCCATATTGACCATCGATATATCGAAGTGCTGAAGTGTTTATACAGCAACGCCACCATGTCGGTACGAGTACAGGAGCGGAGCACTGAGCCGATTTCTTTACAGAGGGGAGTGAGACAAGGAGATGTTATTTCTCCGAAGCTCTTCACCAATGCAGTGGAAGACGCCTTTAAGCTTCTCGAATGGAAAGGACTCGGCATCAATATCAATGGCGAATACATCACTCACCTTCGGTTCGCAGACGACATCGTGGTCATGGCAGAATCGCTGAAGGATCTAAGCACAATGCTCGATGGCCTCAATCGAGTCTCCCAACAGGTGGGCCTGAAGATGAACATGGACAAGACGAAGATCATGTCGAACGTCCATGTGCCGCCCACTCCTGTACTGGTTGGGAGCTCGATGCTTGAAGTTGTTGACGAGTATGTTTATCTGGGACAGACGGTCAAACTAGGTAAGTCCAACTTTGAAAAGGAGGTAACTCGGCGAATCCAACTCGGCTGGGCAGCGTTCGGGAAACTACGAAGCTTATTTGTGTCCAAGATACCCCAGTCCTTAAAGACGAAGGTATTCAACCAGTGCGTGCTGCCGGTGATGACCTACGGTGCCGAGACGTGGTCTCTAACTATGTGCCTCATAAAAAAGCTCAGGATCGCACAGCGAGCGATGGAAAGAGCTATGCTTGGAATCTCTCTGCGTGATCGAATCAGAAATGAGGAGATCCGCAGACGTACAAAGATCACCGACATAGCTGAATGGTCCAGCAAGCTGAAGTGGCAATGGGCAGGGCACATAGCTTGAAGAACTGATGGCCGATGGAGTCGGAAAGTTCTAGAGTGGATACCACGTATCGGCAAGCGCAGCGTGGGAAGGCCATCCGCGAGGTGGACGGATGACCTGGCCAAGGTTGCGGGCGTCGGTTGGATGCAGGCTGCTTCCGACCGGTCGGAGTGGAGGTTGTTGGGGGAGACCTATGTCCAACAGTGGACTTCTCAGGGCTGTAAATGATGATGAATGACTTCAATAGGTGCGAGTACTTAAAAATAATCTCGGTTAGTACTTTAGATAGTTAGTATTTTAAAATTATATTTCAAAATATTCCACTTAAATTCAATTAATCCGTGTAATAAAAGTAATGTTGATGAAAGGAGTACTCCTTTCTGTACAGGTTAGCCACAATATTTGCAAATACACACTCGAGGAGGTAGATGAGTTCTCGAGTGTCGACCGCATTTGCTCAAATAATGCAAGGGAGAAAAAGGAAAAGCTTATTTTGTCTTTACAGGACGTTATTAAATATCAGGGATAGCCTCATAAAATTGGTTAACTTATACAGGTTATAATAAAAGGGGTATGTTAAGCAAAATTCTATACTACAAATGATACACTGCCTACTATATAGAACCCTATCCAAAAATTTGTGACTCGAAACTCGTGTTTATTTTTCCAGATTGTATGAAAATTTCAGAGTTGTTTAGTTAGGCTTAATACTCCACACGATTTTTATTATTTCGTTATTTAGTCTAAACGGTTTTAACGAGTAGAAGTATCATATTCTATAGTGGGCTATTTTCTTAACAAACTTACCCCTTTTATTACACCCTGTAAGTATGACAATTTTTAAGCGAAAAAAGAATTACTATAATATGTTTCCATAAAGCATGTCTACTGTAATAGAATCGCGCGTGGCTATTAAAAAAACACGTCACTTCTTTCAGGTAGAGCTAAATCGCTTACGCTCCAAAACCGAAAAAAATCCATAACCAATGTTAGCATTAGGGAATCGCATGGAGCAGACACAACGAAGATGTGGTTAACAATGTTATACATAAGTAATAGTGTTACTATCCTCAGGCCAGATGGAGTGATGACCTTGAAGAGGGCGGCTGGTAGTAACTGGATGGCAAAAACGTAACATCGAGCCTTGTGGCGCGCTCTAGGGGAGGACTATGTCCAGCAGTGGACTGCAATAGGCTGGTTATGATGATGTTTAGTATTATTATAGGGAAAGTGATTAGAGAAATGGAAAGTTGTTATGTATTCTATTTATCCTACGACGTCTCATCCTTGAATCATTATTATGGTTGCCTTACTGAACTTAATTCAGTTCTTTAGTTATACTTGGCATAGAGGTAAGACGATAGGTGGACCAAAGTGGTAACTGTGTAGCGGTAAATGGCTACCAAGAACCGTAAACATTGGCAGACTACATGCTAGCATTATAGTATTCACTAGTGAACTGCGCGACTCACCTATCCTCAACGACATCACCGCCATTGCCCCGGTACGCAAGAGTCGCGAGACTGTCTTCCGCATCTCCTGTCGTAGTAATAAATAGCATAGTAGAATGAGTGTGGGCTGATGACTTGTCCACAACAATTATTTAATTTATTACCTTATATTTTATTAAGCTCTACCTATTTATTTACATACAATCACGCCTTTATCCCTTACGGGGTAGGCAGATAACCAAGGACCGATAGAACCACATGGTGCCACTTCAAACCAATTTTGAGGGTATAGTTGAGATGTACAAGTTTGATTAGTAGGAACAGGTGGTCAGTCCATCACTTACAAAACACCAAGACCCTCTTGTCCCTCTACTGACTTGTACAGTATGCCCGGAAAGAGAAGCAGCTGTAGTATTATACGTTTTTTTTCACTCCCAGAGCAGCATAGAATAATTTAATATTTATAAAATATTTATATATATATACATAGAAGAAACATTTCGTTGCCAGGACTTTTTTGCATAGGAGGCACCCCCTATCCTATCTCAGCATTTATATGCCAGCTGAAAAAGGACCTGTTAAGGTAGGTTCCCATGGTGCGTGATTTCGCGGACGCGTCTATTTTACCACGGACGCTCCGTTTCCCACGATCCGTGGTGCGGGCTGGTGCGAGTCCGTCCGTAATATCACGCACCGTGGGAAGCCACCTTTAGGCGGCTACAAATACACGTGATGTAACTGGCAGGCTCCAGATAGGGTGCGCCACAGCTCTTCTAAAATTTTGTGTTGTACACTATTATATGCCTACTTAACCTACTTTTTACTGACTTCCTTTATACCTCAGTTTTCTATGTTTCTACCCTTTTTGTCTTGTTTTATTGTTGCTATTGTATCAGTATATGTAATCCTGTAACAAAAACCCATTCTATTCTTTTATATTCCGAATTCCAGGCTCTACCTAAAGTATAGGCTCTACCTAGGTTATTTTTGACTTAACTGAATGTCACATCTCCCCGTTACGTTTGCTTAATGCAAAAACGTCTGGGAAAACAAGTAAGAGGCACCATTTAACGTGAGCACTGCGACCCTTCCATTCGAATTCACATGACTGCCTACCTTTACGTGTGCGCCCAGCCTAACGCGGATTTACAGATAAGCAATAAAACGTAATGCGTTTAGTTAGTCTTGCCCATACTGAAAATAAGTAATCCTATTCAGGCTACTCGTGTTCAAGCAAGCATTTCTTCGGATTTTATAAAACGCTCATTTTGAGCAACAATGACACAACTCCAAAAAATGTAAAATCGACTAAATTATACTAATCTGCCTATACATATACTCGTAGAATTATAATGAAGAATGTGTTGTTTCGCATTTTTTGCAGTTGTGTCATTCTTCCTCTAAATATGCTGGTAGTTGATTTAAAAATTCCAAAATGTCTTTTGACAGATCTGTTGCATTGCATACTTTAAGGCCAAATAGGTTTGGAAAATAAAGTTATATTTTTATTGGAATGACAATAAATAACTGTCTCTGACCTGAAAGAAAGTAGAGAAACGGCTCAAGATGCAATAGTATAAAGTACCTATCTACAAACATACAATACCATGCCCAATTCTCCATAGTTATAGCTCTATATCCATTCCTCTGTGCAAATCTTCATGAAGCCTATAAAACAAACTCCTCCTTTTGAGTGAAGAAAATAGGAAGTATTTTTTATAATCCTAGAAACTAAAAAAACGTATTAACTAAGGACTCGGGTACTAGAAATGGTCGGATGGTTTTGTATTGAAAATAATTAAAGTTCTTGTAGCACGCCTGTCATCTTACAGGGTAATCCATGTATAATCGATGTAGAACCTCCAAGCTGCGATAACTAAAAATTTAGGGGAAAACTTTGAAAACATGGCCACACTAGTTAATGCTGACGCCATTTGTACACGTGTTTTTTAATTTACAATATATCTATGTCCTTGGTATTAACATTATTATAATCTGGAAACTTGTATCCATTATTTAACCATCAATATATGTATGCGTCTTGACATCGCATGACAATAGCAATCGTGTCATTGTATCCTGTACCTACTACGAGTATTGGTATAATGTACCGAATGAATAAATATAGAAAGAGCACATAATATAGAGTTTCTAAAAAGTTAATTTGTCAAAGGAAAAGAAAATTCACCCAACCAACGTCAATTAGTTACTCCAATCTTAATTTCCGGTTTAAAACATTAACTGTTTACAAGCTTAATTGAATGTAAACATTATCAAATATCCGATACTTGCGTAGAGTTAAATTTATATTAGACTTCTGTAGTACTCTGACCTTTAGTAAACCTGGAGGCGTAGGGACTTACTTCACCCACACAGTGATTAACATTCTAATAGTAAGTTGTAGTAAAATAATCCTGTACCTATAGAACTTTTAAAAGATTTTTAATGGTTAGAAGCCGATTATAAACTGTATAGACACAGTTCCAAAAAAAGCTTATCGAAAGCTCACAGATTACAAGTACTAATATGTATGTACTAGTCCAAACATTTATGATAATCTAGAATAATGTACGCCGGCTCTCATAATATCGTAGCAGCGCACTATCTACAAGTGTTTATTTACCTATTTACACGCTCGTAATAAAAACAGTTGAGGCAGATTTGTTGCTTATGATATTACCATAATCGCTGCAAGCGGAGGCTGCAACAACCGTGCTCGTGACGTTACGGCGACAACATATGTTCGAACCACGCGGGTATCGATCGATACCAGCGGCATGCACTTACCGTGGTCATCTTGAAATTCAGCTTGCGCTGCAGTGCAGTCTCAAGGTGGAGAGCCATGGTCGATTCGTACACAGACTACACGTAACGTTAGTGGAGGCACTAAAAAATAACACGGTGCGAAAAGGGGTACAATAAAAACTTCGCGTAAGCGTAACGTAGTGCTCAAAGCGTGGCGGATCGCGTCTTCACGCGGCCATTTTAGCAGTATGTCAAAAGTTGCATGGTTTTCACCGCGCGGGTGGCTCGGCGCTGCTGTCGCAGTATCGCTACGACTGCGCGGAAATAAACGTAGGGGGCGAATCGTATAACCAGCAAGGTTTTGTACACACTCGTGATTTATATGAACTAACTTCCAGTTATTTGGTAGGAGATATATTGTGATACACAGTGGCGACATCGTTGATATAGCGATGTGGTAGAGGTTCACATGGCAAGAATTTTCCGCGACCAATTGATTTATAGCTAAACTTCTAATTGAAATTAAAGTTACACTTTGGTGACATATTGGCTTTTTTATTTTAACGTTTTTAGGAGTTTGCAAGTAGGGTGTGGGAGCAACGTACTTTTAAATAACGGTATATCAGAATTTATCATCTAGGGGATTTTTGTAAGAAATAAAATAGAATTACGTACATACTGAAATTGATATTTTTCTTCGGGAACTATAACTAATAATGTGTTGATTCGTGAACGTTACTTATTTAGGAAGAACCAGTGGAAGAACCATTGAACCTAAATATTTATATGAATTCGTAATAAAAGTTGGCAAAATAATTTTATGTATACCTACAATCTACTGTAAATGGTTACAAAGCTACCAATGTTCTACGAAAATAAATAACTTTTTTACTAAAAATTCAGCTCATTAATTATTTTGTTCGTCTTATACTCATCATTAATTTAGAGTTGAGGTTTTTTCGTTCTCCCTCTTCGAGTGCAGTCATGCTTAAAATTACAGCGTTGTAAATTACTTTTGACTTTTTCTTTCATATTTTGTGAGAAGATGACGTAATATTATCCTTACTAATAAATACGAAATCTCTGCCTCGCTTTTATGTCAAAACTACTGAACAGCTTTAAATGAAATTGGGAACATAGGTAGTCCAGAGCAGGAAAGCACATAGGCTACTCTATATCCCGGAAACATATGCTTCCGTAATGACAAATTTAAATAATAATATAATATAGAGCACATTATTATAACTTTTAGCGTGTGCGTATAGTAATTTGGATTACAGTCTAACATTAATACATTAAAAGTCTGGAACTACAATAGAACACTATCACACACACAATACAAAGGACTTTGGGCAATATATTTTGATTAGCACGCCATATATTACTGCAGACATCAAAAACGTATTACGCCGTTAGTATAACCCACAATAAAAGCTTTTGTAGGAATGTGTTAATATAGTTTTTGTGGTTAAACTAGCTAATATTGGAACTTTGGTATTTGATCCATACCAATGAGGTTCGTATGGTGGACACATATTTCGAATTTTATTGTGATATCTTTGAATTTCTTTTTTGGTAATTTTCTACTACCTATTGGTTCGGATTGTTATATTACATATTATAGAATATCTGTGATATGATACTACACTTCTGCCCAACCTTTTTGGGGCGTGACTATATAGTTATATACGTATTATATGTATGTAGAAGGTAATAAGCACTTGAAGATACCATAGGTGCAAATTACACACCCACTTTCACCAGTTAGCCTATTAAGTCCCACGTGGTAAGTGGTGGTAAGCCGTAAACAAGCGCACCACCGCCTTATTACCTTTTTATTCCACCAAAACCCTCAAATATACAAACACATACCTATAGATAACAAATCGCGATTTTTAGACAATACGCGGTGCAATTAGTGAAATGGTCACTGAGAACAAACGCAGCTTCAACAAAGGCTCGAGAGGCCTCTTTCATTTCTTCTAAATGAGCAAACTATTCGAAGGGAAGATTTGTTGTGAGGCACGAGGGGCCCCAAGTGTGTATTGTTCTTGCTTGTTCATCACTTGTGTACCTTTGTAATAATTAAGACGGCTAAAGTTATTTTTTCTATCAGTTTACTAATTTACTGATGATCTTTTAGTGGTGTATTGTATGAGTGTGAGGGGACGATGCTGAGGTTGCTTTGAAGGGTCGTCTGTGGTATCTACATTGTTGGTATGTCTTACGCGGGGGATATTGAATTTTACTTTTAAAAATCGGTCTATTTTACTACTTTTTGAAACAATGGCGCTTCAGCGTTTTTGCCTTTCCACTACCAACACAGTCTTCGTTTCCACTATCAATACAGTCTTCGTCAGTCTATTGCAGTCTACTGCTGGACGTAAACCCCAGGGCACGACACAAGGCTACTGCCACAGGGAGGTTTTTGCCCATAGTCACCACGCTGGGCAGGCGGGTTGGTGATGGCCGTCTGATTATTGGACTATGTTGTCAACACGGGAGGTGGTGCTGCCCACCGCCCGGAAATCCTTAATCGCCCCGTACGATACCCACGGGCAGGCATGGGGTGGTACAAACTCTACTCTGCCGACACCACGCGGCACTGTAGTAACTGCACTAATATGTTTTGTATATCTCCGAGGAGTCAAACCTTTTCATAACTAGATTGAACATTATATAGCGGTACATATAATATTGTGCTGCAAACTCAGTCCGCATAAATGTCTTAATAACCGTCTCCAAGTCAGAACTTGAGTTTCACATGAACACAATTATGTATAGATATACAGTGCTATACAGGGCGGTACAGTTTCCGTTTGCTTACACCACACATGTGCAAACTGTCGTCGCATCGGTACACCATCATCTACTGTGAGCTAGTGAGGTAGGGTCTTGTTTGTAGACATCAATATAGATTCATTTAAAAAATATATACTAAGAATATTATATTGTATAAAAAAACGACAAACGATGAACTAGCAACTTGTTACTGTTTTTTTAGACCTCAACCCGCTATATTAAACCTGACTGGAGGAAACTCTTCGTAATCCTGCAGTCTAGCTACCCCATTTTGGGAAAACGGCCGTATTTAACTTTGGATATCCAAAATATATCATTATTTTAGCCAAAGTTTATTATTATAATTTATTGTATTGCTATTATATTTGTATAGATTTAAATGAATTCTTATCAATGGTTTGCTTGTTCCAATTATTGACAGTAAAATGTGACCTAATTAAGTGTGATACTAGCTCTCACGATACAGGGAATCTCATTGTTGCTATTGTATCTCTCTGTGTGTGTGTGTGTATGTGTGTGTAATAAAAAACCTATTCTATTCTATAAAAGTACAATAAAATGAACTGATAATGTTTAAATCATTTCCCATTTCCCCTGGTTGTGTTGAATCGCAGCACAAGAAGGAAAAATTGTATTTAAAATACCTTATCTAAGTTTTCGATAGAGAGCCATTTAAATAAAAGATTTAAAAAGTGCTATACTTAAAGGAAAAATGTCATTAGAATGGCGGATTTCTTATTGAGAATCGCTTGGAATAATACACCAAGCTCGCTTCAAGTGAGACCACACACAAAACTTTATATGAACACTCGATGTTGCAATTCAATTGTTTATGAGTGCTAACGTGATCCGTGCTCATTAATGTTACAGCCTGTATAACTTGTTTCAGATGTAACTTCGCAGTCATTTCTCCGATCGTCAATTTTCATATTTATTCACCAATAAAACCGTATTTGATACGGAAATTTCGAACATTGGGAGAGTGACATGAACCAATCGTGTTTTTAGACCAATATTAAAGAAAAATATAGGATTTAAAATATGAGAAATATAAGAATACCATTTATGCTAGTTGGTACAGAAAATACTTTTAAAAATATCTACATCCATTTTAAAAATACGAGCAACAACTGCATAAAAATACAAATGTGTAAGTTTATTTTAGCAAAATAATAAAATGTTCACCTCCAATATCGTAATGCCATTTTGTATTAAAATCAAAAAACAAAAACCTTTTCTGCCCGTTCTCATTTGCCGTAAAAATTCATAGCGCTACAGGTCATGCACGGCAGCGGTAACAAACTTTGCACATAGGTAGTACCTGAAATATAATCATGCCGTCTCGAATGTTTACAAACTCCTCCATGCCTCCCCGGGCATTTACCTAAATATACGTATGAACCTGAAGTTTGCAACGGCTGTAACATCTGGCGAAATTTGTAGTCAGTTTCGAAGATTCGAGAAAGATTTTCCGATATAGCTCTTGTTGCATAAAGAATTATTCTAAAGAGTATGTATTATATAGGTGTATAGAGTGAACTTGAGGTTACTTCTATACGAGTAATGCTTTGTTCTCATAGCCAATATCGTTTTTAATAATATTCATATTTAACCGATCATCCATTCATCTAATTATTGAAAGCACATAACTTATTTCTATTACTTTAATATTCCGATGCGCCCGCGCCGCAGGGTTATGTATGTTTATCGAACATCTATAAGAGACAGTCGGTTACTAACAGTTGCTACGCGCGACGCGGGCGCAACGCGTAGCCACGTGCTACAAACTACGAAGCTACTACGATACGTATCCGAAATATTGGAAATATACAAATACTAGTAATCAACTCAAAATCTTGGACGACTGCATTTAAACTTCGATGTACCTTAAGGCCTTATAGGTATTGTAATATTTTTTAATTATAGATGTGTAGTTTTTAATACGTAGGTACTTTATTAAATCGGTATACGTTACTCGTAAGTACTAAATAGATCAAGAAAAATCTTTATCAGCATAATAATCTGTAAGAGTTATAGCAATAAAGCAGAAAATAAAAATTTGCGATTATATTTTGTTAGGGTTTTTCGTGCATGAAAGGAATTTGAAATTATTTAACAGAAATGATAAATAGGCGACGTTAAGTACCATTTGAAGTACATCGTTTATAAAATATGAGTCAGTAAAATTAACAGTAGGTATGTCTGTAGGGACCTACATGAATTTATTATTCGTAACAATTTTAGTAATTAATGGCGTAAAATTTCAGCGAGGCAGCAGTAAATTGGTGTAGTTGGTAATGACCCTGCCTGCGACGCGGTCCTGCGTTCGAATCCCGGTAGGTGCAAACTTTGATGATGATTATCGCTGTTTCGAGTCATGGATCTTTCTGTAATTATCTATGTAATGTATCCCCCTTGTTGCTTAGTACCCACGACACAAGACCTTAGTGCTCTTAGTGTGGAACTAGGTTAATAAATATAAAGATATACCGATCTATTAAGAGAGATATTTCCTCAAATCCAGTGGTAATTTCGTACAAATTCATCGGCGTTCGTCCCAAATGCATCCTTCTCAAACGGACTAAACGATTCATCGATTATGGTCACTCCGATGAACCTTTTGTGCAGAAATGAGCTATTAAGTACCGTGGATTACTCTTACCCGAGATTATAAGTTCAGTGGCGTAGTTAAATATGCTTTGATGGTACCTACCTACGGTTTAAAGCTCTATTCCCCCCTAGATTTCTTTCTAGACCGTAATAAATATATAAAGTAACATAAAAAATGACAATCGACAAATAAGTTGTGTACGAATTCATGTCGAACTATGTGTCGAATAAATAGTTTCATTTTATTCGTAGTAGTTCTACTGTCAAATTATCTATAATTATATTTAGATGGTAATAAATGAGAGCGAGAAACACTATAGAGACAGATAACTGTCAAAGCTTAGTACATACAGGTGTATTAATCCCTTAATGTTTTATTCTTATAATTGAAATTGTATTAAATAAATCAATAATTAGTGGTTTACTAATTTACTAATTTCTATAATCCTGAGGATGCCACGGTTGTTGGCGAAACATATGTAGATTATTTATCTAGTTTTTGATTTCGGAATAGTGCAATGTATTGTCTTGCATGCTAGGTGCTCGGGTCTGGTTTCTCGTGGCGATTGTAGTTAGTGCAAGTGCTTGTTTTCGCAGTTATGTTTTATCAAATCCGAGGGTCAGTGGAGGGTGTAGGGCCCGGTGGTGGGCGCACCCATAGTGAATCTTTGAATTTGTATGAGGCGTTAATGGTGGTTGGCAAATTTTTAAACAAAAATTAGCAAACCAGTGTTATTTATAGCGCGTATTCGACTCATTATTCCAATTTATATCGTTTCAGATCCCCTGTATTAAATTCCAAAGTATTTCACAAGTTTCACGAAGTTAAGAGTTAATTTCATTCGAAGAACAATTCTGTTTCAGACAATAACCATTGTTGGGTAACAGTTCAACGAAAACATTATTGTAAATCTTGGGGAAATTATTCGCTATACTTAGATACAGTTACGGACTAAGACTTGATATGGTTTGTCGTCTTAGCAATTAATAGAAGTAAATTTTTTGGTTCAAGTACAAGTATGAATAACTCGCAATCTAACTTAGTCATACATTTTACTTCAGCTTAATTTTGTGAAAGCTGTGATAGCCCAACGGTTTATAGATTTAAAAGACGGCCGATTGGTCTAGTAGGTAGTGACCCTGCCTACGACGCCATAGGTCCTGGGTTCGAATCCCGGTAGGTGCAAACATTGATATGATGAATATTGATGTTTGTTTCCGAGTCATAGATGTTTCTATACTTATCTATGTATTTATATACCGTTACTTAGTACCCACGACACAAGACCTTAGGGATCTTAGTGTGGGACTAGGTTAATGTGTTGTGTAGTGTGTGAATATATTATATTATAAAAAAATGAAAAAACCTTCCTAATAAAATTTCGAATAATATTTTTCGAAACAGAAGCCAAAAAATCTAGTTTTATTGCTTTAAAATAAAGTGATATCCAGTATGTTTGTATTTTTTATCCCCTATTTAAACACTTTTACGCAAAAAAATATCTTTTCTGGTTCGTTTCGGTTCTAGACAATCTCTGTACCAACGTTCATTTCAATTGGTTAAATAGTTTAGGAGTGATTGCAGAGATAGTTACTACCGAGCTTATAATAATTATTATTATTATCAGTGAGGATTTATTAAAGATAAAATGTGAAAGATGATAGACATTATGTTTGCCTTTATAACATTATTGATAAAGCTATAAAGAAGTTCCTTATTTTATAGACCAATCGATTCTGAAACTGACTTACCATTTCGCTCCTCCACTGTACCTAAGTTTCTATTTGCTGTAAATATCTATAAACTGTTTATATTATTAGATTCCACTTGTTTTCTAACTCATTATGTACGACATTTTATTTCTTATGAAAGCGTTTGCTAATTTAAACGTCGGGGTGGTACTAAGGGTTGCTTCCCTCATGCTCGTTCATATGCTCATAAAGTGCTATTGCTTTTGACTTTATTTATTAACAAATATAAAACTGAAATAATTCCTGCTACGGCATTTAATATCAATAAACTGTTAAAGGTGGTGGACGGACGACCTGGCCAAGGTCGCGGGCGTCGGTTGGATGCAGGCTGCTTCCGACCGGTCGGAGTTGAGGTTGTTGGGGAGGCCTGTGTCCAACAGTGGACTTCTCAGGGCTGTAAATGATGATGATAAAACTTTTAAAGACATATATTTGGTGTTCTATTAATGTAAGAGTCAGAGTAAGAGTCGGCTAAGAAACTCAGGAGCATTCTCTGAGTTGATGAGCTACGAGTAGCAACTTGTTACTGAACATTTACATCTGACCCCGCCGGTACGTTACCGTGCCTGTAGGATCCCCGTCATGATTCTGCTATCGTTGTGAGATGGTAGTGTGTATCTATATAGCTATTACGCTATGTATAGCGAGCGAAGGTAGGTACTTCAAAAATCTAGAATTCTATACACAGAATCCAAGTCATTCGTCTTACTTGAAAAATCAAGTCAAAATACTTAGTCACGTAGTATATATCTACATAGGTCTACCTACATACTCACACCTGCTGCAAAATTGTGCTTTAAAAACGGTAACGTTTCGAGATTACCTACGTGTGACGAATAAGGAAACGTCTACGCTCCATTATTATGTGAAAAACGTCCTACATTTACACCGTATATGCGTATTTGCTATCGATCTACAATACAAATACTTGCAAACTCGTAGAATAACGTCGCACCCTTATATTACATTGTTAACCAAGTAGTAGAGCTGTCACATTGTTTAAGGACACGCGGCGGTTTCGGTAGTTATGTAGTTTAGGGCCGATTTTTCCAAACGATAGACTATTAGAAGAATAAAGTTGATGCTGTCTTTTTCTTAAACTTGATCATGATAGAGACAGCATCAACTTTATTCTTCTGATAGCCTATCGTTTGGAAAAATCGGCCCTTAGTTAGAGATCCTCGATGATTCTATACCTAACATACATACATACATATACCCGACCATTCTCGGAGGTTGGACAGCAGTGGTCAAATTATATACTCGCTTATTACTATTGACTACTCACGGCCTATCGAAGCTTTTCAGGCACAAATACAATAATCAAGCGATCGGTGACTACTCCAAAGGTTTCGTTTAAATTGATAGATATTATGAGTATAAGCTATTAACGTCATAGCCACGTCCACGGGTACAGTTCAACTGCCCATAAAATGTGAGACTCGAAATTAGATGTTTATTATGTTATAAAGAAATAAAACATGTATTATCTAAGTCGGGCAAAAAAGCGCCATACTTATATTTTACATAGATGATTAACCTACAGGGTGATTTTTGGTCGTCAACGTTCCCGAAAACTACGGAATCTCCTCATCATCACGATCATTTTTCTCCATGGAAGCATACCTGGGAAGTGTCTGGTTTCCAAAATATTAGGGTCCAAAGTTGAGTAAATAGACTGCGTTTTTCTGCATAAATGCACATTGACGCGTGTTGCAAGATTTTTTCACGAGAAATAATTAATATCTGTCTATGAAAAAAACAGCATAAACACTGAACACTATAAATTTCGCCCGATCAAGTAATGAAAAAAATATTCTTAAAAATTTACATTGTTTCCCAGCATTTTTTTTGGCATTAACTTACTTTATTTGATGTATAGAGTACGTACCCTTCGTTAATGGTGGCAACGAAAAAACATCCTGTATACGAACATTTTTAGGTAGGTTGTTTAGGATACTATCTCTAATAGTTAAAAGAAGTGGTCTATTTGCCAGCTCCCCTGACATGACCACGCATCGTGGATATCGTATCGTACGATATCGTATCGTCTCTATACAAAATTCAACAGGCTAAATGTCGATAAATCGGTTTATTATATCGTGATTCGCAGGTCATGCTAGGCTTGCAAAAATCAATACCACGAAATAAATACCTCGTACTTCTGTCATTCTCGCATCCCTATCGTATAATTTGCGCTACGATCGCATAGCATAGTGTGAGTACAAACAAAAATGAATATTCTATCTATCTGTATAGAATCGCGAGGTTTCCGCCTGAGGGCAACGAGCCCTCTTCGCTAATATTTGTGAATGTACTCAATTGCCCGAATATACTGGAGTTTTGTTCAACTTTAGTGGAGTTTTAGTGAACTTCAAACTTTCGCGCAGCGAAGTAATAATTGAAATGTATAACGTCATCTCCATCCTGTACACTTTGCTTCATAATAAACAAAGGGAATAAATAAATTAATGTTTATTCGTATTACGTTCAATTCAATTTGTTATTTTATTGCATAATTATAAGTTAGTATATTAAGCATAAAAAAAGAAGAGTTGTTAGATAAATAATATAACTAACTATACTTAGAACGATATACTCGTAGTTTGCCAATAATGGGACTAATATACTTACAAACATTATTTAGATCAATTATATTACAAAGTACTGATACAAAATACTTCCTTATCTCTGTCTAAAGCCATTATTACAAGAAACAAAAAACCCATCGGTCCTACTTATAGGTAAATTGTAACTGAACAATTTTGAACAAAAGTTTTGTTTTACGTCGGTAACTTAGTTTACAAAGTCAATGCGTAATTTCACTCAATGTGATTCATCCCATAGTTAACTTTATTTTCAAGTTTAACTAAGGTTACCTACTAGCATGGTATGCAGAAGTTGTGGGTTCAATTCTCCTTAATTCCTCTCGGGTGAGGAATTTTTTCCATTTCTTTATTAATAATTTTATAAGGTTACCTATATAAGAAATAATAAAGGGTTTATCAAATCTTCGTCTATCGCAGGTTGTTTGCAGTTCCAGATTTAGAATGTCTCTCGTGAGCTAAGTAGGTGATAGTAACCTACTATTTATAATTGTGTCTGAAATTTTGAGATCGTTTTGCAATGCGCAACCATAAAAATTAAAAGCCTGTTCAAAAACCGAAACATTTATTCCTGCAGTACTTTTGTACAATTCACGCGACGGTTTTCAGTAAAGCTAAGTGCACGAAGTTGTACGTCGCACGACGGCTTTGGCGGAAACGGACGCGTCGACAGACACATCGTATCGCGCCACGATTTCATTCATCCCGCACTTACGCTCTTTCTCCGCCGTGCACCCGGCTCCTACGCGGAAACTCTACACTAGATACCAACCTCCCACCACTATTGCTCTCCCGGTCACACTTGCACCACTTTCGCCCTAGCGAAAGAAACGAGACAGCACAATCAATACTGTCTGGTACACGCCCACCCGGTTCAACTCCAACTGCGCTTCCTTACTGGAAATTCAATAAAATAAAACTGGGTAAAAATCATTAAATTGCGTGTAGGTATTAGAAAAACGCATCTATGAGCGTGTATTTATCCAATTTCCCGGCAATTTCCCGCGCTTCGGCGCCGGATGAAGCTGGGTATCGCATGTCCCCCACGTGGTTACTCACGTTACAATGTTTACCTGCTGACGGTCAGGTGAGATCGCAGTTACCCCACTCTACTACTCCTGATTGACCCCTTTTCCTCGCTCGCATGCCTCGTATGCCAATATTTATTATGCTCGTAGAATTTTGTGTGCTCTAGTAAAAAATGCTAAGCAAATTGCTAGAGTACAGAGTGTACGTCCTTAAATATAATCTAGTTGGTCCGTATGATATTCAGTGGGCGTCTGGGACGACGAGCCCGCGGCTGCGGTTTGCATTTTTATCAACCTTCGACGACAGGCAGCAACATTTTATTTTGCGTGCCATAAATATGGAACTTGTGAAGACCCATCAAGCAGATACAATTTGGAGATGATCTTACAACGTTTTTTCGCAGAAAATAGTCACTGTTGTCATCGTGATGCTATAAGACTAAATATTGTCAGTTGTTTCTTGCCGCATAGACTTCATTTGCATGACTAGGTTAATTATCACACCTCTTCTTTACAATTTGCTTCATGTGAAGACTACGCGCTAGAATATACGCTTTCATGCAAACTTATCTGAAACTATGCATAAGTAAACAGCGACAAAGGCTTCTCCAGACAAAAATGAAACTTATAGTAAACAACCTGTTACAAGTTGCCTTACATCACGTATGCAATAGCTTTGGATTTTCTCGGAAAATTTCATATTAACGTCTATAGGCAAGTGAACAAACTTTCCAAGAAAATATGTATGAAAATTTCTGCTTTGTACCTTATACCGACACATACAATGTTGATAATAATCTATGTTGGCATTTAACTTTGAATAAGTTATTTCAACCTCAGAATAAAATCTATCATAAGTAGGTTCTCATACACATAGATAAACATGTGTTCCCGAAATGGGATAGCATGCCGCGCGTCATAAGTCTTAGGTTGTCTAAATAATTTATCTATCTATTCATATACCTACCCATAGTAGATCTCTATCTATGGGACTAAGTTAAATTGATGCAAATGTGTACATTCATTGAGAAAACCATCAACGTTAACAGTCTTAAAATTAATTAGTTGCCTAAGTTTCTCATTCCTCACTCTATACCAAAACGTATTATTACATTACTCGTATCACAGTTCAGTTCATCATGACGCAGTGTACCTACCCGACACGTACGTGGGACGCGAGATACGACCCGTGAGATATTACATATCATATAGACTCATCAAAGGAAATGTAGGACTTCATTTGTGAAATTTGCATTCTAGCGGAGTGAGAAAGAAATTGGAAGTGGAAAATTACTACATACGAGTACAACGTTTAGGAGCTTTGTAAGACGAAACTATGCTGTGTAAAACTCTCGTTGTTTCAATTACTTAGGTTAGGTTAGGTTAAACTTTCCTTTTAATCATAACAGTCTAAAAGATATTGACCAAAATCTATCGCTTACGTATATAAACTTCATCAAAATGGTAATCGTTAACAAATTTTTTATACTCAACTCATAATTTATTTTAATCATTAAATTTAATCTATTAAATCTGGGTACTTAGAATGTAACATCCTTTCGACGAAACGATGTTTCGCATTGTCCTATCATTGCCATCAATGACGATTATTACCACTTCAGGTAGGTAATTTGACGAAAGCATGAAAATAAACGCTTCTTATTGAAGCAAAGGTTTCGATGACGAACCTCTTAAGATTCATGTGATATCATGAACTACTAATAAAGCATTATACCTATCTATTGTGGAAGCGAGACGCCGATAGCGGTGTGGAGCTACATCTTGTTTCCACGATGGAAGCAATCCTGCTAAAGTTCATGGCTACATCTCTGCACATTTATGAATAGCCAGTAGTTTCAGTATTGTATTTAGTACTTATTTTATTGTTGTAACAACAAAGGAGCGTAGGTGTAGCGTGTACCTATCAAACTTTTCCAATAATTTCACGGAATTGAGAAACTGGTATGTTGTTCTATGAATCATAATATGATTATTATTTACTAGTAGACGCCCGCGACTCCGTCCGCGTAGACTGCAGAAAAAAATAAAATGTCGAACTTATCCGGGATAAAAAGTAGCCTATGTGTTAAGTGGGACCTGTCACAGTATATTATTGAAAACTGCATGGAAATCGGTTCAGCCGTTTCTGAGATTAGCGTGCACAAACATCGATTACAGTTACAATTTTATTATATGTATAGATAGATGAAATGAAATATAGATGTGAAAAATCTTCTTTGTATTTTATTTTACTGACCACTCGTCATCCTTGAGCCGGCATAGTGCCACTACTGGGCCGTATTGAACCTTTCTACTTAGATGTAGATAGGTAGAAGATAGGTCTTCTGCCATATGATAGCAGTTCCTGCAGAACTAATTTTGATCATCTTATATTTTTCTTTCATTTACATCTGTCCCTGCTATGCCAAACGTAACTGTGGGATTTCCTTTATGATCCTGCAGTTCTGGCATTGCGGGAATACGGCCATGTGTATACAGGATGATTTTTGGTCGTCAACGTTCCCGAAAACTACGGAATCTCCTCATCATCACGATCATTTTTCTCCATGGAAGCATACCTGGGAAGTGTCTGGTTTCCAAAATATTAGGGTCCAAAGTTGAGTAAATAGACTGCGTTTTTCTGCATAAATGCACATAGACGCGCGTAGCAGGATTTTTCACGAAAAATAATTAATATCTGTCTATACTAACATCGCTAGACACTATAAATTTCGCACGATCAAGGAATTATTCATCCCAGCATTTTTTTGGCATAAACTTACTTTATTTTATGTATAGAGTACGCACTCTTCGTTAAAGGTGGCCACAAAAAAACACCCTGTATGTACCTACCTCTATGTCATTTCTTTTTAGTAGGTGATTTACTGACCATTATTTATAAAATTGTTAATAAAGAAAATGGAAAAAATTCTTCACCCGAGTGGGAATCGAACCCATGACCACTGCAAACCATGCCAGCCGCTATAACCACTAAGCCACCGGGTCAATTTGACCATTATTTATATTATGTAGGTAACTCAATGCTATGTTGTCTGGTAACCGAATTCTCCGGTACACATCGTAGTATTTATAAATAGGTAGCGTAAGGTATTTATTTAAAATAGTCTAGAAAACTCAAGGAAGTCATAATTATAAAAATAAAGAGCCTATTCCGCCCTCACAACAGCACTTATAAATTTCTTTTATCATTTTAACATGGTCGTTCCGTAGCTATCTTATTATAAGTCAGAAGTAGGATTATGTATGGGATCATAAAACATAAAATTCGTTGCATTATTTATCGTACTATACGCATTGCAGCTAACCACGAAGTAAGGATAGAGGGAGAGGTGGCATATTATACCTATAGAATAACGAGCTCCTTGAAGGAGTCAACAATGACAAATGTATGCCGGGTAGTGAAGCAAAAAACGAGACGAAACTCCCGCACTTTCCGGTCTTCTAAACCACGGATTGTTGCTAAATTGAGTTAAGTATATTATTATTTTAATACTTTTTAGAGTTTTGATATAACAACAAAATTACTGAAAATAACAACTAATATAAGAAACAAAGTTATATTTTTAAGGTTATATAAGGCTTTATTAAACCAATAAAGTAGACTATGGACACCATTTTTAGCCAGTGATTGGTTCATACTGCGGCGCAGCGTAGGCTACATTTGCAATCTTCAATGATTTCCGCATCTCCTTTACGCCCTTCCTTCATGCAGCTAACCTACTGCATTAAAATGATTTGTGTAAGTTTCGGCGCTCTGTAATTGCTATTTCGGGGGGTGTTTTGTTATAAGTCAAAGGAATTGCATGGAAATTGGTCATAATACAAATTTAGCACTTGTTTAACATACAGAGGTAATTAAATACCTACATAAATACAATAATTACTCACTCTTTTCAGGAGATAGAGCTTAAAAAACGGTAAAATATCCCAAGTTCCTACCTTCGTTTATTATCTAATGCTTGGTAACAAAGTTATGTCAATGCATATTCATGATTGCAATATTTCAAAACTATAGTAGGTAAAGTGATACCTTGAAAGATAACTATTAGTTAAGGTTCGATAATATCATCATCGATATACCTAGCTATGCTTCTATAAATAAAAGCCGACAAGTGCGAGTTGAACTCGCGTGAAGAGGGTTCCGTACGATGTTACAATATGTTCTACCACACATTCCACCTGCAAATGTAAGTTGGTACGCACAATATTGAGTGATTTACCATGTTATTTTAATATCATGGACTTCTTATAGGTTTTCCTATAATCTATAAGGAGAAAACTAATTTCTGTATTTTTTTCAAAATTTTAGGTTCAGTAGTTTCGGAGATAAGGGGGGGGGAATGGTCAATTTTCGTCTATTTTCTTGAATAACTTGGAAACTATTTATTTTAAAATTACAAAAAAATACATTTAAGATCTTCTCAACAAGACCTTTCATTTGATATGCCACACGATGCAGTTTTCAGAATTTTTTTTTTATTTTCCCCTTCCCCCCCAAAAATGACCCCCCATATACAGATTTCATCTGCTCACGTCACACCTCTGTGTTTGGGTCACAGGAATTGATATGTGTACCAAATTTCAACTTAATCGGTCTAATAGATTCGGAGATAATTGACTGTAAGCGACGGACGGACAGACACACGAGTGATCCTATAAGTGTTCCGTTTTTGTATTCAGACGTACGGAACCCTAAAAAACACCTAATATTTGTAAAAAATACATCTTGATAGTTATCATGTTGTTATAGTACTGTAACAAACATAAAAAACAAGTATCCAAAAATGTTAACTTTTCATTGTGCGCAAGTTCACTTGAATATGCATTTTAAATTTAAAAACCCACCTACGTAAATATAAAGCACGTGTGGTTACCAAGCGTTCAATATTAGCATACACGAAGATTACGAACTTGCTCTTTCAAAATTCTTCGCACGCTTTCCATTGTACATTATTTTAGTTTCCTATCTAATGTATGAGGAATGGCATTAATTATTTCGCGTAGTTTGAGCGTCTTTAACGGGGCTGTGGTAGGGGGTGCAATAAATGGCCCGCAAGCCTTATATTCCTTATATTCAGAGGACAGGGAGCGCACGTGATTGGAATAAGATCCCATGAACCAATGAGAGAAATCATTTAGATTAGATGTGTATTAAAATGTTAAATATCGCACCTTCGGTGCAACAACGGCACACGTTTTGCATTTTTTGACAGATGTGCCCTTGTTCTACAGTAGAATAAGGACACAATTGCTTTTTGTATTTTTTGCCAATTGTGCCATTGTTGCACCGTGGGTGTGATATGATTTTAATAACTTGGCGTAATAATGTAGATCGGAAGAAATATTTTGTTGCCATTTTTAACTATAGTATATTCATTTAGTAGGAAATATGCGTCTGACAAAAAAACGGTATTTTTTATTTTATTCGAAAGATATTACAAATACAAACCGAATAGTGCGAAAAAAACATAAATCGGTTAGTAAATACCAAAGGTACAAGTATTTAAACGTTTAAAATATTTAAGGAAAAAAAATTACAATAAAAAAGGAGTAAAAACATACAATTTTAGTCATGTTTTGAATTATCTCATTGATTTAATAAATACATTATTAATATCTGTACCTATTAATAAACAATTTTTATTAACAACTATACACAAAAATGTTACATTACGTTTATAAAATAACATTGCATTTTTCCCCTATACTAATTTGAGACTCTTCTGTACCATGACGTCAAAGTCTAGGCCATTTTAGTATGGAGCAAACGGAGCGTTTCCAAAAAAATTTGCTGGCTCTTATTTTTGAATCGCTGTAAATCCAAAACTTAGACCTAGATACCTATGCCATTCCAAGGGCAAACTTCATTCATTTTTTTCGTAGAATCTAAAATTGAAAAAAAAACATGCATATACCCTATTGGAACTAACCCATGATTTCGTGTTTATGATTTGAAGGAACAAAAGTGTTTTATCCATACTAATAAACCTTAATTTTACCATACTTTTCGATTTTTATTATTATTAAAATATAAGGTTTAAAATATCAAAACAGTTTAGTATCAATCATCACTCATGTATGGTCGATGCCTCCCCCCACTTTCATCATCAAACAAAACTATCACTCGACACACTGATTTTCTACACATTTATGAGGTTTCAGTAACAGTGTTTCCACTTAATAAACCACTTAATTTTACTACAAAAATATGAACCTTATCTATCTATCTATACATATAATAAAATTGTAACGGATCGATGTTTGTGCACGCTAATCGAGTCTCGGGCGTCCACTAGTTCCTAATAATAACCTACAATTTTATTTTAAACTAGTGGACGTCCGCGACTCCGTCCGCGTGGACTACAGAAAAAACAAAATGTCGAAATTATCCGGGATAAAAACATTTTCCCGGGATAAAAAGTAGCCTATATGTTAAGTGGGACCTGTCACAATATATTCCTGAAAACTGCATCAAAATCGTTTCAGCCGTTTCTTAGATTAGCATGTACAAACGCACAGACAAACAGACAAACCGACAAACAGACAAAAATTCCAAAAATCATCGTTTTGGGTTCTATTGCGTTGATAAAGGTCTCCTATAATATTTTTTCGCATATATCTTCCATGTACAGACAGCGATCCGTTACATTTTTATTATATGTATAGATAGTCTTCTCCTCTACCATATGCCACTCCTATGTAACCGGACTACGATCCCGTCTACATAAAGATTTATTCCCATCTGTAACTGAGAAGAGGACGCGACAGTTTTTCCCAATTATAAGGTGTAAGCACCCCATTTATTAACATCTCCTCAGAAATCACGCCTTCCCCAGCTTTAAGTGGAGGTCATGAGTTTAATAACTGGGGCTTAGCCCTTTAGGTTTCTGTTGTTCTATAAGTGCCACTTTCAGTTAAAAGATCTCTTGGTTTTTCGGGCGCATTTAATTCACCTTTGACGTATGAAAAGAAACATGTTATGGTCACTGATGCAGCATGTAACATTATCCGCAGGTACAATAAAATCATGAAATACTAATAAGTATGTACCTAGCCTGCAAGAAGTTATAATAATTTTGAAAATCTGATAAGGTCAGAAAACATTGAAATTTATCTCCTAATTAAACGTAAAAAATCTATGTGGGTAGGTATCAATTTTGTTCACACTACACAGAATACAGTTGCAACAGCAATGAAACACATTTAAAATCATCCATATGAGATAGCGAAACGCAAACAACAATGAGCATTAAAATTGCAGCATTTTTTAAAATTAAAGTAGGTAGACATTACTGAAGAGTGTACACAGTACTGTACAAATGCACAAATGTACGTACAGCGGCGGTTTGAGTGCAGCATTATCGTGTAATTGCACAGTCTAGGATACAAAAACTGTACATTATCATTATTTATACATATACATATGAATGAAAGAGATCCTGCAGCTACCTGTAGCGTCGCGGAGACAGATGTACTAGTAAATAGTCAGTACTAAGTTGCTAGCTTACCTATCGCCTGAGAGAATGCCTTAGTCGACTTTTACGACATGCCCGGAAGGAGATACTAAACGTGGATGTAGAAGCTCCTTTATAATCATGCGGTTCTGGCTTTACCATTCCGGGAACACAGCCGTGTCTATGTATGTACGAGTATGTTATGGTTGTAAAGACTGACAATATTCGTTAGTTCGAAGCATATAAGACCAGCCAGTGGAACTATATGTTTCCCAGCCAATGAGCGTTCGATCCACAACATAAAGTATTCCACAAAACTATACCCATTACGGGTTGCGACAGAAAATGGTGGAAATAAACAAAAAAAGCGGGAACACATCTGCGAGAAGTGTTGCGGGTAAACTAGAACTTGGACGGCAAGTTTCGCGCCGCGGGCGAACTTTAAAGCGCCCTATGGACTATCCAGTCCCTATATTATATCGCTCGACTTGCCCACACTTAGAATAGAATAGAATATTATAGAATATTATTTATTTAGCTTATACACATACACAGGCAACACAAGTCAAGAAAAGAAAAAAAGGATACAATGCTCAAAACAAAATGGCGGATTCATATTTTCTTAACACAACCATACATCTATAATGTTACGGAAATGGAAAAATATATACAGGGTGTAACAAAAAGGGTATGTTAAGCGAAAAGCTATATAAATAGCCCACTATAGGGAACCTATTCACAAAATTTGAGACTCGAAATCATATGTTTATTTTTCAAGATTGTATGAAAATTCCTGAGATGTTTAAGAATTCTCCATACTATCTGGAAAAATAAACATGTGATTTCGAATCTCAAATTTTGCAGATAGGTTCTATACAGTGGGCCATCTTCATAGAATTTTGCTTAACATACCCCTTTTGTTACACCCTGTATAGTGTAGATTATGTCGAGCGATAAGTAAGCTTCCTGGGCGTTTAACATCCGATGTTGATATCCACTTACCCAGATATGGATTTAAATTAAATAAAAACATTAAAAGCTACGGGATTTTTACTGGTTTTACACCCATTCTTGAGGATTTTCCCGACGTTTCCATTCATCATCATCAATATCATCCATCTTAAATTCAGAAATCATTTACTAAAGATAATGGCTGTATGGGCTTAGTTTTCCTTGCCTTTCCTTCGGGATAAACTAGACAAAAAAAATTAAAAGCTACGGTAAACACTTGCGAGTAAGCCAAATCCCTGGAGTAAGCTAAATTAAGCTCATTTGATAGAATATGTCCTGGATTATCGAATTCTTTTCAAATCGAAAGCTTCATAAGAATCGACATTCAATAAAGTGAATGATAATCATGATTAGGGGAAGATTGGGTAATGGGGGTCACTTAAGCAAGAATTAGAATACAAAAGCTAAAATTAACAAAAAAATTATTGCAACCGCCTCATAACAAAATTTACTTAATTAGCTATAATTTGAGATCAGTAATCATCACTTTGATAATCATCTTTGGGAAATATAAAAGTATTTAAAAAAAACAGATTTGACTCCCATTGCACTAAGTTACGGGTAATTGAGGTCACCTTGTGGGCAATGAGGATCATACAAAAATCTAACACAAATCGCGTCACGTCTGATACAGGGGTATCGTTTGATTCCTGGAGAATCTTGCTCTTTACTCTTTCGGTCCCCTTCTTCGGCACGCGCGTAATCTTGCTACACGCGTCAATGTGCATTTATGCAGAAAACGCAGTCTATTTACTCAACTTTGGACCCTAATATTTTGGAAACCAGACACTTCCCAGGTATGCTTCCATGGAGAAAAATGATCATGATGATGAGGAGATTCCGTAAATTTGGGGAACGTTGACGGCCAAAAATCACCCCGTATATTTTTCCTTTCCCCTATCTTTTTCTTTGGGTGGCGGTCACTAGCGGGAAATGGGGATCACCCGATTCTCATTACCCACAAGTATTTTATGAAGAAAAAATAATAAACACAAAATATACATTAGAAAAACTCCGGATTTAAGTAGGAAATCATTACACCAAATGTACAAGTAAGGGCGTAAAATAGTAACATACAAGTAGACCAATAACTATAAAAGTTACTGTTGTTAGAGTTTTATAATAATTATATTGATTAGTGAATGTATGTTAATTGTTAACAGATATAATGTCACTCAACTGACTAGTGCACACAACTCCTACCACATTATTATTTTTATATTGGAGGGTAGAAGCATAACAGATATAAAAGATATAATTCGTAAAATGTGGGCAGTCAGTGTGCGCTAGGGAGTTGAATAAAGATTGTCGAAGTGTACTATCACACATTTTTGTCTCTCAACTAAATTAAATAAATAATTTGTAAAATACGAGTAGTATCATTCCTTCAGATCAGAAGACGGGATATTATCGAGTGTTATCTAACTCGATAAGAAAAGGATTCGACGCCCACCAAAGGTATGAAGAGTATTTTTCTTTTTTTTTATTAATTTAAGTACGAATTAGGACTATTCCTTTATTTTAAAATGTATAACGTATAATAGTGCGTAAAAAATTGCAGTATCTCAAATTCATCGATCATTTATTGGTATTCTAGCCATTATATCACATCGTTTACTTAGATAATAAAATATAACAGGTACTACTATGTTAAATAAAAATTCTTCAGCATTGCCTACAGGTGTTATTTTGTTGTTTGCAATAACAATTTTCAAGTATTAGAGATACTTTTAACACAATTTCAAGATAACGCCATTTTATACTATCATGTAGGGTATGATGTAAACGTGACACGCTTTACTTGTTTTCGAACTTTGTTTTAGAAAATGGGGAAAGATAGGGATTCCCGCAAGCGATCACGTGGTGTTGATGATGATTCAGATAAATCTGAATCCAGGAGACACCGCAGTGATTCGAGAGGAATGCGTCGTCGGCATTCGAAGAGTAGTTCTAAACGACGACGTCGTGACCGACAGCGAAACCACCGTGAGCGCAGTGAGTCTAACGAACGTACACCCAGCCCGATCATCAACACGGTGGCAGCGCGGTCGACTACACCAGCGATTCCTTCGGTGAGTGGAAACAACTCCGACAATTTACTGGCCATGTTTAAGGATCTTGTAACAGCTTTAAAAACCGACAGTAGTTCTACTACTCATGAACGTTATCCTACTATGAACGTCATCCCTGAATTCGATCCGTCTAAACGGAATCAAACTATCGAAACATGGATTACAAAGGTTAATGAGTGTGCAAAACTTTATGAATGGACTGAGCGACAAATAATTCACTACGCACTACCAAAGTTAGCTGGTGTAGCACAAAGATGGTATCAAGGGTTATCTAGCGTTTTGTTTTCCTGGGAAGAGTGGCAGATCAAATTGAAAGGTGCGTTCCCGAGTGATGAAAATTATGGTCAGTTATTAACAGAAATGCTTGCTTGTAGAGCCAAGTTTGGCGATCCGTTAGAAGATTACTATTACGAAAAAATGATATATTTAAATCGATGTAATATCGTTGGTAAGAATGCCATTGATTGTATTCTCTTTGGCATAGAAGATAGGTCTGTCAGAACAAGTGCGGAAGCAACACAATTTCTTGAACCGGACAAACTTTTAGTTTACTTGCGAAGTGTAAAGGTGACTAAAAGGAATGATAAACATAATTTGGCCCCACAAACAAGCAATTCTGATAATAGGTTACCTAGGTCTTTAAAACACACACAAAATTCAAATGAGAATAAAACTAATTATGTAAGTAAAGCGAAATGCTTCAATTGTGGTGAGGGTGGTCACCCATATTATAAATGTAAGCAACCGATAAAGAGATGTGATAATTGCCGTAAGGTAGGTCATTTATCAAATGATTGTCCGAATAAGTCTGACACTACAAATATTAGTAAAACAGTTTTACGCGTATCACAAGAACAAGATAATGATTTAAAATATTTCAAAAGTGCTAGTGTAAATGGTCGTCAATTAGAATGTTTCATTGATTTCGGTAGTCAATGTACTTTGTTAAAGGAATCTGTCGCATTAGAGTTATGCCCTACTTGGATAATGAAAGAATTGCCTATTATACGTGGTTTTGGAGATTCCTGTGTCAATGCATTGGGAAAGTGTTTAATTGATGTTGAAATAGATAACACCAAAGCTACGTTAGAAGCCTTGGTAGTCCCCGATCATTTATTGCAGGTACCTATGCTGATAGGTCAGACTTTTACCGAACAGGAACATGTGGTAGTTATGAAGACTAAGGATAAGTTAAAAATCTCATCTAAAAATAATAAACATGAAGCTATATTGCTGCATGTCATCAATTCAGTCGAAATCAAAGGGTATACAGAAGTAGAAGTCCGTTCTGTTCCTGTTTATTCAGGAGATTTGTTTATCGAACCTAGCATTTGCCAAACATTTGAAAAGAAGTATGAAATTATACAAAGTGTGGTGAGAGTTAAAGACGGTTTTGGTACGGTTGTTGTAAAGGGATTAATGTCAATGGGTTTTATTCTTAAGGCTAATATTTTATTAACTCGGTCCCGGCCTTTAAATGAGTTAACCTGCTATAACGTTAATCAGATTATGAAAAGTTCCGAAAATACAACACCGTCTAGAATTGACGAATGCATGATAAACGTAAATGAAAATATTGATGCGAGTTTTAAGGAGGATTTATTACAGTTACTTAATGAGTTTAGAGATGGTTTTGCATTTTCTAATCAAGAGTTGGGTTGTATAGTCGGGTCTGAAATGGAAATTAAGTTAAACGACACAAATCCTGTAGTTTATAGACCGTATCGTCTTTCTCATTCGGAAAGGGAAGTTGTTAGAGATATGGTAGAAGATCTATCAGATTCTGGTATTATTCGACCATCAACTTCAAATTACGCGTCCCCTGTTATACTTGTTCGAAAGAAAACGGGAGATTACAGGCTATGTATAGATTTTAGAGCTTTGAATAAGAAAACTTGTAAAGAGCACTATCCACTTCCAAGAATCGACGACCAGTTGGATAATCTGTCAGGTTTTAAATATTTCACGTCTTTGGACCTTGCGTCCGGATATTATCAGATCGCCATGTCTGAAGCGTCCAAGCACCTAACTGCGTTCATAACACCTAATGGACTTTACGAATTTAACCGCATGCCCTTCGGCTTAGCAAATGCTCCATCAACATTTCAGAGGGCGATCAATAATATACTTGGTAACGCACGGTTCAAAGACGCATTTGCTTATATGGACGATGTTATAATACCTTCCAAAACTATAGAAGAGGGCATTCAAAAGCTTCGTGATATCTTAGTGCTCTTTAGAAGGTCTCACTTAACTCTCAAATTACAGAAATGTAATTTCCTAATGCAATCTATCGATTACTTGGGTTTTGAGGTTAATGAAAATGGAATAAGGCCGGGCAAAAAGAAGATAGAGGCAGTAGAAGGATTCTTACCACCGACTGATCAGCATAAGGTTAGGCAATTTATTGGATTGGCTAGTTTCTTTCGGAGGTTTATAAAAGGGTTTTCTTCTATTGCTAGACCTTTAACCCAACTGTTAAAAAAGGATGTTAAGTGGAAATGGGGACCCACAGAAGAAAATGCATTCACAACACTCAAGCGAGAGTTGACTAAACGTCCGGTTTTGTCATTTTATGATCCAAATAATGAGACCCAGTTGCATACAGATGCATCTAAATTAGGTGTAGCCGGCATAGTGATGCAAAGAAAAAGTAAAGAGTCCCCTTTTACGGCCGTGGCATACTACAGCCGACAAACTTCCCCGGAAGAATCACGTTTTACATCATATGACCTCGAAACTTTAGCGGTAGTCACATCCCTTCAACGTTTTAGAGTGTATTTGCTAGGTATACCTTTTACGATTGTGACTGACTGCAATTCCTTACGGGCCACTTTTGATAAGCGTGACATGTTGCCCAGGGTAGCCCGTTGGTGGGGTGTAATGCAAGAATTTGATTTTAACATTATTTACAAACCAGGTGCATCAATGGCTCATGTCGATGCACTGAGCAGAAATCCGATCCCTGCCAATGACTTACATATTAGGTTGATTGATAAAAATTGGGTGGCTACTGTCCAACAGAATGATTCCGAATTACAGAGAATTATTAATATACTTAACGATAAAGAAACAGATCAGGTAGTGGATATTAAGAACAATTTTATTGTTAAAAATAGTCTTTTGTACCGGAAAACTACTGAAGGGGAGCGTTGGGTGGTTCCGAAAGGGGTTCGGTGGCAGATTCTAAAAGCAAATCACGATGAAATTGGCCATTTTGGTTTCGATAAAACTTACGAAATGATTAAGAATAGTTATTGGTTTGCTAAAATGAGGCGATTTGTGAGAAAATATGTCGCATCATGTTTGGAGTGTGCTCACTCTAAGGTGCCATCAGGAAAGAAGGCTGGTGAATTGCATCCAATTCACAAAGTTGATTGTCCTTTTGACACCTTACATATTGATCATTTAGGTCCTTTTGTCCGTAGCAAAAGTAAGAACTCTTATATGCTTTTAATAATCGATGCATTTACTAAATTTATTATGTTGGTCCCAGTCAAAAGCACCAAAACTGTCCATTCCATAAAAGCCATAAAAAATTACTTCCATATCTTCGGCGTGCCAAAACGTTTAATATCAGATAGAGGTTCCTCTTTTACAGCTCAAAGATTTCAAGAGTATTTAAGTTCACTTGGTATTAAACATATAATGAATGCTGTCGCAACCCCTCGCGCCAATGGCCAAATTGAGCGCTATAATAGAACAGTTTTGGCTGCTTTGACTGCAACCAACCATGGTAAATCAGAAAATTTATGGGATGATAATGTATCTGAAATTCAATGGGGATTAAACAACACCATAAATAAAAGTACGGGTAAAAGTCCGGCACAAGCGCTTTTTGGATTCAATCTTGTAGGGACAGCTGATTCATCATTACGACACAACGTGAATAGTGATGACGTTAGTCCATCTAAACAATTAGAGACTATTAGGAGTGAGGTTTCTGAGCATATAGCAAACAATCAACAGAAACAAAAAGAGGCATTTGATAAACACCGGAAGCAAATAAATTACAAGGTTGGGGATTTAGTAAGAGTTGAAAGAGAGGTTCCTTCTACTGGCAAAAGTAGAAAGTTAGTACCCAAAATTCGTGGTCCATACAAAATTTTAGATGTCTTGGATTTAGATAGGTATGTGGTAGAGGATACTCCACTATCCCGAAAGGGTAATAGAGCATTTAAAGGTATTTTTTCCGTCGATAAAATCCACCCATGGCTTGTTTTTGATAGGAACAATGAAAGTTCTGATTCTTGTACAGACGCTGACGAATGAGTTGGTTCATAATAATTATTTTATTTATGGCTATCATATCATCCTTGCGGTTGCTTGACGTTTATTATCATTAGATGTTTTATTAAAATTAGAACCTGTAACGTATAAAACTTTGTTTCTTCAAAGAAAGTTTATGAATTATTTAAATTTAAAGTATTACATGAAGATGTATTACAATAAAAGATGTAAAGTGTTAATTTAATAAGGTACTTAAAGAGTGTTGTGTTTATGTTCACTCACCAACTTATTCTTTGTTTTATTAAGTATAGTTTTCTTTGTGGTAACTAGATAGCAAGGCTTGAGTACTGTAAATATGACCTTATTATAATAATGATAATTATTATTATTTATTACCTCAATACATGATTGTTGATTATTGTGAATATGAAGAGGTCACAATAATACATATTTATGATTCATTGCAGATATGATGAGGCTGCTGTGATCATAATTGTATAAATGACTTGTTGGTTATTGTGAATATGTAGAGGTCACAATAATACATACTTATGATTCATTGCAGATATGATGAGGCTGCTGTGATCATAATTGTTAAATGACTTGTTCATTATTGTGAATATGTAGAGGTCACAATAAAACATATTTATGATTCATTGCAGATATGTAGAGGCTGCTGTGATCATAATTGTTTAATGACTTGATGATAATTATTATAATTCATTGCAGATATGTAAAGGCTACTATATGTAACTGTATACTTACTTATTTAATCATTTATTATCAATAATTATTATTGTGAATATGTAGAGGTCACAATAACAACTTACCTAATTATTATAGGCATATGATAACGAACAGTTATTTATCTTGTGTATTTTAATTGTTATTTTATACATATAATGTATAAATTAAAATGTTGCAAACATACATACAGAAAATATGGTATAAACAATTGAATGGTATGAAAATTGTGGAGCAACAAACATTCAAATAGTTACGAATTCTGTGTCACTGATTAGATTATATAACTGTAGAAAACTAGCCATGCTGGTCTCTAATTATTGACTTATTTTTTTTATATATTTTTCTTCTTCGTCTTTTTCTTTCTTTTCCCGGGACGGGAAACAAGGCAGGAAAGGCCGACTGTTAGAGTTTTATAATAATTATATTGATTAGTTAATGTATGTTAATTGTTAACAGATATAATGTCACTCAACTGACTAGTGCACACAACTCCTACCACATTATTATTTTTATATTGGAGGGTAGAAGCATAACAGATATAAAAGATATAATTCGTAAAATGTGGGCAGTCAGTGTGCGCTAGGGAGTTGAATAAAGATTGTCGAAGTGTACTATCACACATTTTTGTCTCTCAACTAAATTAAATAAATAATTTGTAAAATACGAGTAGTATCATTCCTTCACTGTATATTTTGCATCCGTAAAAATTTACATCGGCGACCCGCAAAAACAAAACACACCTCTCATTCTCTATGCTGTCGCCATACCCACGCGGCACGCTCGCAGCGACAGCGAGGGGAACAGAGCGGGCAGGGAGGATCCTTAACGCGTTTCTATTAGTGTTACTTTTGGAGATGTGTGGGTGACCACTATTACCCACTGACTCCCATTACCCGATCTTCCCCTACATGTTTTCTTGAGCATGCTTAAAAAGAAAACATGCGTGATAAGTCGGTTTATAATTAAGCCATGATATAAATACTTACAAAAACATATTGTAGTTTTTACTTTCGAAAGACTACAGGTTGACGACGGATAGTCAGTTGGTCGCTTTATATTAGAACCGTAATACTAAGAAATGCTCCCTTTTGGCAACAGGTACGCTGAGGTGGCATATTAATCACATACCTTAAGAGGAGTTACCTACCGTAGGTAACGTTATAACGTGTGCCTCAATGATTAAAGATTATGACTTGCTTTTTAAATATAATTATCTAACCTACGCTTTTTAGGCTCAAAGGGAGTCCTTTTTCTGCAGGGTTTTTAGAAGTTCTAACCTTCTTTGATCTTATTTTTATCTGATTGCTGCAACAGTCAACTGAATATAACCCCCTTGTTTATGATTAAACTTGATGCTTAGCTTATAACTACCGAGTCGTATTTGAAATAAAGTGTTTTTGGATACTTACCGATATCAATAGGGAGAAATCTACATGTAGGTAACTTTTCCGAATCTTTTTTCCTAATTCCATCGGTCCGTATTTAGGGACTCAGCATGAATAAGCATCTTTTCGGCATGCCTCAATTACGAGTCGAGATTGAGGTCAAACGCATGCTCTCGCCTAATGAGAAAACGTAATGATGACTCCGTATAACGTATTTTTCCTCCACAAAATACATACCAAAAACCTAAAACAGTATGCAATAAAAACTCACCTACACATTACAATTAATGCAACACAAACGCGTCGCTGTAATAATAATTAAATGCAAACGTAACGCGGTATTCAAACTTGAGCACAATGTAAAAACCTACGCTACAGTCTGGGCCTTAATATCCGCTTCTCTCGTAACGGGCTAACAATATTGCATTGCGTACAGCGCGCTAGTTCTGTACTTATCGCAAAACTTTCAGGCAGGCGCGGGCCGTGGTAGGGGGCCGTCCTCCCTGCAATATCGATCGTGTCTGGTGCATGCGAGCCTGTCTTCCGCAGATCAGGCCTTATCGTCTGCCGGAAGGCTCGGAGTCGAGCTAAAAGGCTTTAGGAGACATTCCACATTGCACACGCACCGAATGCGAGAATTGAACGCGTTTACGCTTCCAAGCGTAAAGCTTGTTTATTGAAATCCTTTTGCTGTATATCTTCGCTTGTTTACCAAGTTAGGTGTTAAGTAGACGTTGCCAGTTGAAGGTGTTTTCATGCTTTGAGAGAGATTTCGAGATTTCATAAGGAGAGTGGCTCTACTTCCTATAATGCAACTGTAATGTAATTCTTTCTGGAAAACCCTAACATCCTACCCGAAAATAAATTACCTACTTGCCCTACCAAAGTAGCCTACCTTATCAATATTTGGACATAGGTACTAAAATGGAATATCTATTTATGTAGTTCCCGTAATGCCGTATCTCCCGCTATTCGAACACCTAAAACTATTCAGTATTTTACCTGGAAGTCCTGGAACTCACAATACATACATATACACTCGGCTCTGTTCCCAAAATGAGTTAGCAGGAGCTACAGGATCACGAAGGACATCCTTACGTTTATCAGAGCGGGGTCAGGATAATTTTCGCGCCTACCTTATAAAATACACGAAAGTCGTAAGATTAAAAAGGCAGCTATAAGTATAGTTTTATTTAGTACACAACCTAGTAATAATTTAAAACTTAAGATGCATGATTGTGGTATGCCGGATGTCTCGCACTGTAATTGTACTATTATTGAGAGGGTATCTTCAAAAAAATACCTTGGAATTATGCACAAGTGAACTATACAATATTTGCAAGCTTCTATCAATGAGAAGACCTTAAAATTACACAAGACTGCCGTATAACCCAATCATTTTGAGTCGCCGCAGAAATCATGAGGTGGCTTTTCAACCTCAACGAAGGTCACTATACGCTAAGAGACAATACACCACACAAGCTCCTCATATGTATAACAAAATTAATAAGATTTTGAAAATATACCCTTTGCTGCTTAACTTATAAGGAAAGTTTTCCTAATATAACAGTTATAACATTCCTTATATAACAGTTGTTATTGATTGGTTGAATGGTCTAAGTTACCAAGAAATGGAGGCACTCCTTTACTTTGGAGACTAATGCTTGGAGATTGAAATTGAGTATGATATTTATAATTATATGCACACATACATACATGCACACAGACGCACGCGCACGCACACACACAGAGAGATACACACCCTTGCATGCATTTCTTCTATTTTATTTTTAATTAAATTAGACCTGTTTTTTCATGCATTTCTAAAGCATTGTAATATTAACTGGTATGGTGGAGGAGGGGAGTTTCCTGGCACAAGTTATCTTTAACTTTATAGAAAACTAGCTGTTGCCCGCGACTTCGTCCGCGTCAACACACAGAATAAAATATTTTAAATAACTTCTGCGTAAATTATATTTTTTGTTTTATTTTCTTGTGGCAGAAGAACATACTGATTTTCTCCGCAACCCGATCTTGACAACGCGACATATAATTGGCCGTGTGAAAAGCAGTCTTGACGTAAGTCAATTCCAACGTGTTTAAACGTTTGCCCCTGTGATTTATTAATTGTTACAGCAAAAGATAACTTAACAGGGAATTGAATTCTTTTAAAATGTTGAATAACTTTTCCTGTGTGATATTACACTGGGTCAAACGACTTACCCTTCAACCGATGGAACCAGGCACGAGGGTGGCTACGCTCAGCGGTGATAGGTTCGGTCGGCACAGGTCACAAGAATAGTCCAGCACAAAGATCATACACTTTATCCACCGGTATCACTAGTACGAAGTCCAGGAGGAGAGAGATACCTCGATATATGTATTAAATGGTTTTTGAGATTGTTCTGTTGCGTGCGCGACGGCGGCAGGATTACAACAGACCGCCCGTTGTATGAAATCGGGCCATAGGTGGCGCTGTCGTAGCGCGTAGATGTACCAACCCAATGGCACAGGTTGATCGGGATCCAGTTCGTCGTGAACCCAGTAAAATAATTTAAAACTACTCGGAACGTATATTTCCAGATTGTGTTACCTTATTCTAAATTGAAATTAAAATCTGTTCCGGTACGGAACATGCCGCTCACCTTAAAAGCACGTAGTGTCTTTTAATTAATTAGAGAAAAAATTTAAATGAAAGAAACCTAAAAACTAAACTTAAGTACTAGTATTAAGTTCGTAACGAATTTCATATGCCTACTCTATGGGGAGAGGACATATTTTAACCACAGGTCGTTTAAAAAGTGTTTTGCCACTTTTCAAAGTCACTACGCGAGTGACGTTATCAGAGCCGGGATGTAGAGCATGGACGCGAGCCAACTTCCACTGCAGCGGTGGGAGCTGCTCATCACATACGACGACAATAGTGCCTTCACGGACGTCGGAACCGCGGTTTTGGAGCCATTTAGAACTCTGTTGAAGTTCGTGAAGGTATTCCTTGCTCCATCTTTTCCAAAAATGTTGGGTAGCTTGTTGTACCCAGAGCCAGCGAGTGAGACGATCAGGATTCTCGTCAACCAATGGAGCTTCAGGTAGAGCCGTTAAGGGCTCGCCAATTAAAAAATGGCCCGGAGTTAATGGAAGAGGATCCGAAGGCGAAGAGCTAATAGCGCAGAGCGGACGTGAGTTTAACACGGCCTCGATTTGACACGCAAGAGTGTGCATCTCGTCGTAGGTTAAAGTCCGGGTGCCAATAACGCGATGTAAATGATGTTTAAAACTCTTAACACCGGCCTCGAATAATCCACCGAAGTGGCTAGCATAAAGTGGCTGAAAATGCCACGTAAGGTTCTGTTTTAGGGCTTCCTTATGAAGCTCACGTTGCACAGAGTCGGTTCGTAAAAACGCAAATAAATCTTTAAGGTAGTTACTGCAGCCGACAAAATTTCGTCCGCAATCTGAATAGATATCAGTACAATAACCTCTTCGGGACTTAAAACGTATCAATGCAGCTAAGAAACCTTCCGTAGAAAGGTCCGATACAAGCTCGAGATGTATGGCCTTATTATTATTATTATTATGCTTTATTGTACACAGTAAAGTTTTCACAAATAAAGTTTATGACAAAGAAAATGTACAAAGGCGTGCTTATCTCTAAAAGAGATTTCTTCCAGCAAACCAACCGTGAAAGAGAAATTGACATAAGAGGTAGGTATGTGTGCACACAAACAGACCAATAAACTAAATAATTAAATAAAAGAAAAGACATAAACCTAAAATAAACAAAAATATCTAAATAGACTACATAAACATAAATACCTAAATAAAACGCATAAACATAGATAAGCATAGATAAATAGTATACAAACTAAAGGATAAAAATAACATCAAATGTAATTATTTTTATTTTATTTATTTATTTATCAAGAAGATGGGAGAGATAAATAATGGACCTTCAATCTTTTCCTAAAAACATCAACTGATGGACAGTCTCTCACAGAGTGAGGCAGTGAGTTCCATAGCTTTACCGCATAGACAGTGAAAGAGAAGTTAAAAGCAACTGAATTGTGACGAGGAGTTTTTAGTAAGGAAGCTGTATTAGGCCTTAACACTCATACATACAAAAACTGCAACGTAGCATTTAATTATTTTAGCGTTGCGTACTTTATTAGCACGCACGTAGAAAGGTCCGCAGAAATCTACACTACTTTTAATAAAGGCGCGCGTAGGCCGTAATCTAACAGCGGGAAGAGGTCCCATGCGCGGCTGCACTCGATCGGGGCGCGCACGAAAACAACGGACGCAGCGATGTATGCGCTGACGCACAATGTCACGCGCAGATAAAATCCAATACTGCTGCAAAAGCGAATTTCGAACCATCTGGGGTCCTGCGTGTAAATTCGTAATATGATTATCGTCGATAATAAGATTTGTCAATGGATGTCGTTTTGGTAAAATTAATTGATGCTTGGCGTTAAAGGGTAAAAGCGACTTATGAATCCGCCCACCAACGCGTAGTAAGCCGTCACTATCCAGAAAAGGCGTAAGGCGGCGTAAGCCTATAGAAGTCAATTTATTATGAGAAATATTATGAATGTCATCATTAAAAACAGATTGCTGAGTCATCTTGATAAGACGGTTAAGTGCGAATTGATACTCAGGCATGGTAACGTGATGAGAAAACCTTTCATTAGATTTTTTACATTTATTGTAAAAACGAAATGTTTGTGCTACAACACGAACAAGTTTACCTAGCGATGAAAATCGCGTAATAAGAACATCTACGTTCTGAGAAGGAGACGGAGACGAGGTATATAAGCAAGTAGGTATGTCGTGCTTTCTTTCCTCGCTGGTATCGGAAATGGGACGTTGTATAGGCCAGGAGTCATGACTTAAATGGAGCCATGCAGGACCATGGTACCACAAGTCATGTTGTACCAGCGCCGCAGGATGCAGACCACGTGACGCTGCGTCAGCCGGATTGTCAGCTGACGGGACGTGACGCCAGCAACTCGCGGGCACGTGGGACAAGATCTCACTGGTGCGGTTGGAAACGAACGTTTTCCATTCGTGCGGGGATGAGCGTAGCCATGCTAGCACGATGGAAGCGTCTGACCATGCGTAAATCTGGTCTGGATGGATGCGGTCGCTGTAGGTATATTTTACTTTCTCAAGTAGTTTGGATAACAGTAGTGCAGCCATTAGTTCAAGGCGGGGAATGGTAAGACACACACGCAGCGGCGCCACTCGAGTTTTAGCCATGACCAAGTACGTCTGTATGTCACCGTTTCTACTCGTGAGGCGAACGTAAACACAGGCTGCATAACCAATTTGAGATGCGTCAGCAAAACCGTGAATCTGAATTGATTCTAGCTCGAAAATATTAAAAATGTGACGCTGAAAAGAAACTTGAGATAACAGCGGTAACTCATTAATAAAACTATTCCATGAATTAACAATATCAATGGGAGGCTCCTCGTCCCAATCAACGTTTGCCAACCATAATAGTTGGATCAAATGTTTGGCATACAATGTTATCGGAGATAAGAACCCGAGCGGGTCGTAGATTTTAGCGATTTCCGATAGAATAGCACGTTTAGTACATTTAGTAGATGTAACTTGAACCTTGAAATTAAAAGAATCAGATCCTGGATTCCACTGAAGTCCAAGGACCTTTACTCCGTGGTCATTTTCCATTTTAGCAAATGGAACATCTTCGCGCCGCTCACCATGAGCATCTGGCGGTCGTACCGCAGCTAGTATAGCTGGCGAGTTACTATGCCACTTGCGTAATTCAAAACCGGCCGTTTTAGTTATGCCTATCAGCTGCTGCTGCAACTCGAGGGCTTGATCTTCTGTCTCAGCGCCTGATACGACGTCATCGACGAACACGTCATTTAATAAAACAGACGACGCGAGCGGAAAGCGCTCGGCTTCATCATGAGCAAGTTGTTGAACAGTACGCAGCGCGAGATAAGGAGATGAATTGATGCCGAACACGACTGTACGAAGTCGGTAGGTAAGCAATGGTTCTTCAGGCGACTTACGCCAGAGGATACGCTGAAAATCCCTATCACTTTCCCTAACAAGTATGTTGCGGTACATTTGTTTAAAGTCCGCGGAAAATGATATTTTGTGGGCACGAAACTTTAAAAGAATATCTACTATATCCGGATGAAGCTTGGGACCCGTTAGTAGTGCGTCATTGAGAGAATGACCGCTAGTAGTGCGACAACCTGCATCGTACACGACGCGAGTGCGAGTTGTCTCGCTGGATGCCTTCACCACGCAATGGTGAGGAATATAGTAGCTAGCGCCTGCTGGGGCTTCTCCTTCCACGATCTCCACGTGGTTGAGGTCCACGTACTCCTGGAGACACGCGTGATAGTCAGCCTTCAGCTGGGCATTGCGTTCGAGACGGTATTCTAATTTTCGAAACCGTTTGACGGGATTCACCGAGAGGTGGTGCGTCGGGCTTAAATGGCAGCGCAACGACGTATCTTCCCGTCTCATCGCGAGTATGCGTCTTTTGAAAAAAGGATTCGCATAATTCCTCGTTGGGAGTGTAACTCCGCTGCTCGGGAATTGACTCCAGCTCCCAAAACCGTTGCAGGTTGTCGTTGTCAAACGAGCTAAAACAGACTTGAAGTGGAGTCGAATCAATTGAATTAAACGTGATATTACCTAACAATAGATAACCCAAAACACTATTCATCGCAATAGGTGTCCCCGGCGGACCAGTTATAGTATTGCCTAGTAAGATGTGGGATAGTATATCCGCTCCTAGTAACATTTCAACTGGCTGGGGCGCGTGAAAGTCGGGATCAGCTAGGGATAGATTTTTTATGTGTGGCCAGTCTTTAAATGGTAACGAAATACTGGGCATCTTAGAAATTAATTTAGGCAGAATTAAAGCATCAACTGGAATGACAGGTTGTTGTTGACCTTTTGGCGTTATCGTACACGCAACCATTCCTTTAGGTTGTACGGGCTCCGTGTCACCAATACCGAAGACAGGTACATAGCTATGCCTACGCGGTAGGCCAAGTCGTTGGACGCATGCTTCGGTGATAAAACTCGCTTGGCTACCTGTATCTGCAATGCATCGAATAGTAGCTACCTTGTGATTACCTAAACAGATGTCAATTAGAGCCGTAGATAACAATACAGTACCTTTTTGCGAAACCGGTAGGTTTGAGGCGCAATTATTGTGAATCAAATCACTAGTATGGAGCTCCGCCGTAGGAGGGAGCGAGACAGCATTAGGGATCGCAGGCGCAGGTGCACTAATTACTGATAACGATTGCGACGAAGTTAAATGAATTAAACTATGATGTCGTTTGTGACATGTACGGCAAACAAAATTGGATTTACAGTTTTTTACGTCGTGTCCGACGTTCAAGCAATTATAACAAATGTTTTTGTTTTGTACAAAAGAATGTCTATCTTGAGGCGAAAGATTAAGAAACTCGGAACATTTAATTAATAAGTGTTGGCCATCACACTTCAAGCAAGATCGAACCTTCATGCTATTAGAATTAAGACGCGTTTGGTCTGTAGACGAATTGTCGATACTTGCTGTGAAGGTACGTCGCGGGTGAGTATAAGTATTCACTGCGCTCAGGCCGTTCTTTCTAGAACTACCTACATTTTGCAAATAATTTTTTGTGGACTGTGCACTAAAAGATGAAGATGATGTTATTTCCTCGGCCGATAATTCACGTTCTAGAAACTTGATTAATGTATCTACTTGCGGAATATCCGACGGTTTAGTTAGGGAACGCTCATAATTTTTTCGCATACCGGCGGGTATTTTCCGAAGCAGTAAATTCAATAGTACAAAACTCCACTGGCTAACGGGAAATTCCATAACTTCGAGTGCTTTAATGTTCTCAAGGTAGATATTTAATAAATTACGCACACTTTGAGTGGATCGATCCGAACAAATCTCGATATCAAATATGCGATCCAGATGTTTGGAGGCAATTATTCTTTTGTTCTCATATCTAGATTTTAGAATATCTATCGCAATAACATAATTATCTTCCGTAATGGGAATAGACTTAATTAAATCATGTGGCTCGTTTTTAACTGATAGAAGTAGGTACCTAAGCTTTTCCGTGTCCGTATAGGCACAATTGCTGTGTACTAACGAATAAAATAAATCATAGAATGACGTCCAATTAGTAGGATCGCCATTGAATTCCGGTAAGGGCAAGATAGGCAAATTTCTTTTGTTGTTAATAAACGGGTCTGATGACAAAGTATGAGATCTACTTAGACGGCGTTTTTGCTCGTCGATTGATTTTAATTTGTTAACTTGAGTAACAATAGCATAGTATAGGTCATTGAAATCGTTACGAATCTTAATATTTTCCTCTTTATTAAAGGTTTGGGATTTGATGAGTAATTTCTCGATTTTAGTTTGGACTTTATTGAACTTTTTCTGATGCGCGGAAAGGTCAGTAGTTCGCGATCGAAACTGATGTTCATCGGTAGCTGCGAACTGGAGAGTACGCTTAAGCTCATCAAGGACTAAATCTCTCTCGAAAATGTCTTGTTCACATTCACAAGGTGACTCGTTGTCCGGCATTTTGCGTAACAAAGATGGCGGTTACAAATGAGAATCGAAATATGAACGCGTAAGAATGAGTACGTAATACTGCTGATTCTAACAAGACAACACAAACTGGAATATACTAATCCGGTTCGAAGAACCAAAATTTTATGTGTGATATTACACTGGGTCAAACGACTTACCCTTCAACCGATGGAACCAGGCACGAGGGTGGCTACGCTCAGCGGTGATAGGTTCGGTCGGCACAGGTCACAAGAATAGTCCAGCACAAAGATCATACACTTTATCCACCGGTATCACTAGTACGAAGTCCAGGAGGAGAGAGATACCTCGATATATGTATTAAATGGTTTTTGAGATTGTTCTGTTGCGTGCGCGACGGCGGCAGGATTACAACAGACCGCCCGTTGTATGAAATCGGGCCATAGGTGGCGCTGTCGTAGCGCGTAGATGTACCAACCCAATGGCACAGGTTGATCGGGATCCAGTTCGTCGTGAACCCAGTAAAATAATTTAAAACTACTCGGAACGTATATTTCCAGATTGTGTTACCTTATTCTAAATTGAAATTAAAATCTGTTCCGGTACGGAACATTTCCTAAGACGGTATTTTCATATCTCTCAAAATTTAGCTGGGCTGTTAAGGGTTCTGCATCAGGTTATCTAGACCTTCAATTTTATTACGTTATTAGAAAGTGCTTATCATGCTGAGCAACTTTTCCTAAGACGGTATTTTCATATCTCTCAAAGTTTAGCTGGGCTGCTAAGGCAGTCTAGACCTTCAATTTTTTTCTTTCATATCATTTCTACGTCATTTTATTCTTTCATACATATTTTTTGGATAACTTGAACCGTTTACGCAGCGCACGCAACGGAAGTCTCCAAAGTTGAATAATTTTCCCCGTTTTTTCCACATTTTCCTCTTATTCTTCGTCCCTATTGGTCGCACTGTGATGATATATAGCCTAAAGCCTTCCTCGATAAATGGACTATCCAACACAAAAAGAATTTTTTAATTCGACCCAGTAGTTCCGGAGATTAGCGCGTTCAATCAAACAAACAAACTCTTCAGCTTTATAATATAATAATATATAATATATATATATATAATATATAATAATAATATATACAGGATGATTTTTGGTCGTCAACGTTCCCGAAAACTACGGAATCTCCTCATCATCACGATCATTTTTCTCCATGGAAGCATACCTGGGAAGTGTCTGGTTTCCAAAATATTAGGGTCCAAAGTTGAGTAAATAGACTGCGTTTTTCTGCATAAATGCACATAGACGCGCGTAGCAGGATTTTTTCACGAAAAATAATTAATATCTCTCTATAAAAAAACTAACATAAACACTAGACACTATAAATTTCGCACGATCAAGGAATTTAAAAAAATTTTTCAAAAAAAAAAAAAAATCCCAGCATTTTTTTTGGCATAAACTTACTTTATTTCATGTATAGAATACGTACCCTTCGTTAAAGGTGGCTACAAAAAAACATCCTGTATAAGTATAGATGTGCGATGCTTGTGTTAAAGAATAAAACAATTTTCATTTTCATTTAAAGATAGTGTTGGTCCCGGCGGTTGTTTTAAGATTAAACGCGTAGACTTTACGAGGTGCCCGCATAGAAGTCGTCAAAGTAAAATGGAATAAGGAAAGCTAAAGAAAGATACTCGAGTCTCGACGCCTCCGGTGTACATTGTAAATCTAGGTTCCACTATAGATGCAATATACTAACACGTGTATCTGGATGAAACAGAAGAAAGCTGAAAGAAAGAAAATGGCTTGAACAATACGCAATCGAATCTTATTTCTATTCTGAGAATACCTAGTTTCGGCCCCCTGATTACCTAATTTGCAATAGCAAAGCCGAAGCAAAGCGATAGCGAAAATTGTACAATATTCGCCTAGAAATGTCAAAGTTCCTTTAAAATTCATTTTACGTAATACAAATTTGACAAGCAATCAGCGATTTTCGTACAATTATCTATACTATATAATATTATAAAGCTGAAGAGTTTGTTTGTTTGTTTGTTTGTTTGTTTGTTTGATTGAACGCGCTAATCTCCGGAACTACTGGGTCGAATTAAAAAAAAATTTTTGTGTTGGATAGTCCATTTATCGAGGAAGGCTTTAGGCTATATATCATCACAGTGCGACCAATAGGGACGAAGAATAAAAGGAAAATGTGGAAAAAACGGGGAAAATTATTCAACTTTGGAGACTTCCGTTGCGTGCGCTGCGTAAACGGTTCAAGTTATCCAAAAAATATGTATGAAAGAATAAAATGACGTAGAAATTATATGAAAGAAAAAAATTGAAGGTCTAGACTGCCTGATGCAGAACCCTTAGCAGCCCAGCTAAACTTTGAGAGATATGAAAATACCGTCTTAGGAAAAGTTGCTCAGCATGATAAGCACTTTCTAATAACGTAATAAAATTGAAGGTCTAGATAACCTGATGCAGAACCCTTAACAGCCCAGCTAAATTTTGAGAGATATGAAAATACCGTCTTAGGAAAAGTTATTCTACATTTTAAAAGAATTCAATTCCCTGTTAAGTTATCATTTGCTGTAACAATTAATAAATCACAGGGGCAAACGTTTAAACACGTTGGAATTGACTTACGTCAAGACTGCTTTTCACACGGCCAATTATATGTCGCGTTGTCAAGATCGGGTTGCGGAGAAAATCAGTATGTTCTTCTGCCACAAGAAAATGAAAATAAAACAAAAAATATAATTTACGCAGAAGTACTTTAAAATATTTTATTCTGTTTGTTGACGCGGACGAAGTCGCGGGCAACAGCTAGTCGCTTTATAAAATTATTAATAAAGAAATGGAAAAAAATCCTCACCCGAGTGGGAATCGAACCCACGACCTCTGCATACCGTGCTAGATATGATTAGATTGCATTACTATACGTTACAATATATCTACTGATCACCTACTGGTAATGTAGTACATTACTATACATTACACTAATGGAATCTAAGTGTCAAGGACTGGAATTGTAAGGCACCGAAAAGTCTAATGGTGCATCGAAATAGTTAGTATGACATTAGCACTCTATGACATCTTATTCCTCTATGCTTGTCACTAATCATTTACATCTATCCTCGCTATACTAAACGTGGCTAAAGATCTCCTTTATGATCCTGCAGTTCTGGCTACGCCATTTCGGGGACACACTCTGTGTGTACTAATGTATATACATGTATCTACCTATCTATATGTATGTATCTATGTATTTTCGAATATTTTTACTAAGGTAATTATCATTTTTATTATAAAAGTATTAATAAAGAAAATGGAAAAAATTCTGCACTCGAGTGGGAATCGAACCCACGACCGCTGCAAACCGTGCCAGCCGGGTGAAGAATTTTTTCCATTTTCTTTATTAATAATTTTATAATATATAATATCTTGACTAAGATAAATTTATAAAAACACTTCTCCATTAATATAATCTATCATTTTTATATTCACAAATTAAAACTTATTTTCGTAGTGATTTCATTATTTCTAAAACGTCGTTACCGCGTTTGCTTAAAATATATTTTTGCTACAAAAACCTTGTCACAGAACCGTAGTAAAAGTTTAAACTGCTATACTATAATGTATCTATTTTAATTATAATTTACTGCACACATAAAATACGAAACATTATACTTTTATTTTAATGCTAAATTAATATGTATTAATTTATTTAAAAAACTATGTTCGGTCACATATATCCTGCACGGTGCGCTGGTGTGTGCTTCCTTCGAAATTACTTTTATACTGTTTATATGTAACCGAACAAACTTAAAGTTAGTTTACTTCAACCATCGTTAACCAATACTTAGATAGATTATTTTATGAAACTAAAGTATATTTATAACGAAGTGGATATCCAAGGGTTTGCAGTGTTGAAAATATTGTAAGCTGCACTCGTTTCAGACAAATTAAATGAAAAACGAAGTTTTGCGGCGTGGCCGAAGTTGCCCACTCAAGTTGCGAGAACCTCGCATACAGACTAGGGGACCGACTCTCGCGTCACTCGTCATACTTCCTATTTGTTAATCATCATTATTTGAGTAATAGTAAGTCCACTGCTGAATATACCTCTTCGAATGACTTCCACTGCAACCGGTTGGAACCGGCCCGCTTTTTATTTCGTGTGGTATGTACCTAGGCTAGGTATTACCTCATAAAAATATATCAAATAAATATTAGTAATACCACAAGGACTCGGTAATTACCTCTGCACCCGACTACTCGAGATAATAGGTAGATAGGTACTGGTAGTTATAATACGCAATATTTATATTTGATTTTTGTTTATATACAATGCTAAGCGTAGCTGTGGGATCTCTTATGAACCTGCAGGGAACCTGCAGCCTGCAGGGCTGACACTATATATTTATGTCGACTTTACAGATAATGTCTAGGGTCGCGAGAATCGGAGCCTAGGTAGGTACTTACCTACTACGCTATTACGATAGGTACAAGGCAATTTGAGCTTTAATGTAACGATATTGTTTGGATGTTGCTTCAGTCCATGTCCTATAGCATGAAATTAGTCGAATTAAATTAGCAGTACATTTTCATCTGTACGTGTGTATCGTTGTTTGGGGCAAGTCTGTGTGTTTATGTTGCAGGCATAGATAATTGCATTATTTTGAATTTAATTGTGATATCTATAATCTAGGTAGATAGATACCAACTCAAAGCATGAAGCAAAATATTGAACCACTCATGGTTCGTTCCTCGAAAAAGAAACGTGACATTTTTCTACTGAAATATTTCCACGAAATGAAACTATCCTACATAACTGTGGGTTATTAAATGCAGGTAGAAAATTGTTCGAAATCAGTCTGTGATTAAACAGTTTAGCGCAGAATAAAACATAATATTTTCGTTATTGTACGTCGAAGTTCAAATTACCTACATTGATAAATGTATAAAAGCGTGTTTATACTAAACAGAGATTTTCTTTCACTTTAAAACTAAAGAGACAATAATAACTAGTAAAAATACGAGTAGAACATATTTTATATTAAATTTTACAATTCGAATCTCCTTTAGAGACTCCGTCAATATTCCTATTGAACGTGGTATTTTCTCGACAGTCACAAGGGAGATTTTAGATTTCTATAAAAAGTCTAGGCATTGCACTTTGTCTGCAGGTAGATACTACCTACACTCTCTGGATAGACGCAGCTTACAACTAAACCTTTGTGTACTTGTCGTCTTAGTCTTTTCCTATTGTGTCTTTTTCTATATTTACTTGAGAGATCTTCTATAGAAAACTTATACCTGTATTCTTTTGATAAGTATGTAAAGCGACGATTTGTATGTAGGTACGTACAGTGCATCGTTTTTATAAATTTGTATTATTAAAAAATTCATAACTTCATAAATTCATAATTTCGAACTTTTACATCTCAACTATACTCTCAAAATTGGTCAAATGTGGCACCATGTGTTTCTATCGGCTCTTGGTGCTCTGCCTATCCCGTAAGGGATAAAGGCGTGATTATATGTATGTATGTATGTAAAAATTCATATGCAACAAGTAACCTAAACCCTTGAGTATAAATACAAACATACATACTTACATATTCATATGGTTGCGTTTCCAAAATAGAGTTAGAGCTGCGATAGAGTAGAAGATCACGATAGAGATCCTTACAACCACGCTTAGCATGAACAACTACAATTGAAGAATTTTATTGAATAGATGCTAGGTTTATTTCTACTTGGTCTGTTATATTTATGAAGACTATTTTGCACGTCTCTTCGACACTTTATTACAAATCCACTAAACAGTTGAATTTACATAGCCAGCAATATATTACGTCTTGCAAGTTTGAGTCTGGTTCTAAACAACAATATTCCAGTACTGACAGTAGTTCTGACTTGATGCATAGTCTTCAGGGAGAAGTAGTCTATCAGTAAGTAGACACGGTGCTAGAGTGCGTTTCAACCTAGTTCCAATGTAGGATGGCGATAGTGTATGAGCAGTGACCACATTTTCTGTTTCACTGCATACAAAAATTTATTCATTCCGAAATCAGGCATAGGAACTATTTTATGAAACCGACAACATTTATACCTATACCCATTAAACACTACACTTGACAGCAAAATATATAGAATATGCTGGACTTAGGCCTCCCCCAGTGCACGCCACATGACTCGATGTCCCGTTTTTGCCATCCAGTCACTACCAGCCGTCCTCTTTAAGTCATCAGTCCATATGGCCGGAGGGCGCCGACCGCTACGCTTGCCGAGGCGCGGTCTCCATTCGAGAACCCGTTTACTCCACCGTCCATCGGTTCTACGACAGACGTGCCACTTCAGTCTGCTACATTTCGAGACTATGTCTGTCACTTTGGTCTTCTGTCGGATAATCTCGTTTCGGACTTTGTCCATTAGCGAGATTCCGAGCATTGACCTTTCCATAGCTCTCTGAGTGACATGCAATCGGTGAGCCAGCCCCACCGTCAGGTTCCACGTCTCGGCTCCGTAAGTCATAGCTGGTAGAATAATATAGAATAATAGAATATAAGTATTACTATCAAAATTAAACATTGTTTAGCTAATACATGTTTTTTTATTATTTAGGCCCTATCTGTTTAGGGCTTAATAGTGCTTAGAGCTAGTTAGTAATGTAAAGTGCGTATAGGACCAGGTTAGCTGGTATAGAATTCTATGTATGTCGTATGAAAATTTTGTATTACAATAGAGTATTCTATCTATCTATTTATAGATGTATGATTATGATTTTGTAAAAGCGAGACACCGCTATAAGCAGATAGAGCAGCAATCCGCTTCCACAATGGATATAATCCTACTTTGAGAATTTTTTCCGCGCTGTTAGAAACATTTATTTACTTAACATTTAGAAAGCTAACTAGTTGTATGCTCTACTATCCTTGATGTGCCAGCATGAAGCCTGCAGTGCAAACAGTCGGCTTGGACCCCCGCCAGCCCCTCGACCTCGTGCCACCGAACATTATTTGGTGTAAGGGACACATTAGGTACAAAATCGGTTTACGGATGTCCCTTGTTTGCATTGTGATTTGTTCACGCTTAGGTATTCAGGAGTGCTCAACTTAAGTCTGACACTGACGTGCAGGTGTTAGTAAATATACCTAAGAAGACTTAACATAATCTCTATAATGACTTAATTTTATTGTCATCTATGTTATTGTTATTAAACTCAATAAAAAGACGTACATAATAATTTTTAATCCAATTTCTAATCCTACTCGCAGTAGCATCTCGTAGAATAAAGAAACGTAACTTTGCTACGAACTTCAAGTGTAGCTGCTACGAACTGCTACGGCTGGAGCTACGCCAGATTGAACATGGTGGCGTCAATCAATGCCCATAAGAACGCATGGTACAACCTACAAAACTACTAACTTGCTCTAACGGTAGCCGTTGCAATCGAGATCTTGAATCAAATGCAAATCGAACATTTGTTTAGCTTTTTTTATGGATTTCCATTGGCCAAGAATGGACATGATTATTTCAAATATTGAACAAGGCATAGAGGTACGTGGCTTCCTTTTTTGACTCAATTCGCGCACAGTTGAATCCGAACATTTATATGGATGTGGAACGGCCAAGTTTTGTTTCCACCAATATCTGGATTACTTTTGGCAGGTGTTGTTCGTGAGTTCCAATATAACAAGAAAAACGTTAGCTATAGTAACGTTTTTCTTAGACAGGACGAATATAATACAAACCGATATTGTAGTGCTATCCATGACGAAAATGTAATATCTTAATCCACTAACAGCTCCTGTCAAATATATCGATAGAGGCTATTCGTGAATTACGCCAGGTGCTTTTTGTGCATGTGCTCTAAGTAGATTATATCACTGTTAGTAAATCTAGCACCCTTTCCTGTACAAAAAAGTATTTTCCATTCTTAACTCCACCCAATTTTAACTTGTAGTTAACTAATTATTTCAAAGGCTTTAACCAATTGTCATGAAACCATCATAACCCAGTCGACCAAAGGTACAGTTTAGAGTTCATTTCACCAAATTGTTCTTTTGAATGTTGGCACTAGTTATTTTTTGTGTAAGTGACTACTGACTACATTATCGGTGTTACGAAAACTGCATATGTAAAATTTTAGTTCTGAAATCAGGCCCCCTAGCATAACCACGCATCGTGGATATCGCATCGTACGATATCGTATCGTCTCTATACAGGATGATTTTTGGTCGTCAACGTTCCCGAAAACTACGGAATCTCCTCATCATCACGATCATTTTTCTCCATGGAAGCATACCTGGGAAGTGTCTGGTTTCCAAAATATTAGGGTCCAAAGTTGAGTAAATAGACTGCGTTTTTCTGCATAAATGCACATAGATGCGCGTAGCAGGATTTTTTCACGAAAAATAATGATTATCTGTCTATAAAAAAACTAACATAAACACTAGACACTATAAATTTCGCACGATCAAGGAATTTAATTTTTTTTTTTTTTTTTTTAATTTTTTTTTTTCCAGCATTTTTTTTGCATAAAGTTACTTTATTTCATGTATAGAATACGTACCCTTCGTTAAAGGTGGCCACAAAAAAACACCCTGTATTTATCGTATTTTGACAGGCTAAATGTTATGTTAAAATCGGTTTATCATATCGTATTTCGCAGGTCATGCTAGTTAGCCAGGCATAGGAATTATTCTATGAAACGGACTCGCGTATTACTACTACCACTACATACTGATTTGCGTATCAGGGGAAGCAGCTGATAAAAAACTGTACAGTCTACTGGTCTTTGGCAATACTCCCCCATCCAGCCAGATTTCGGGCGTGCTAAGGAGCATTGGAGGCACGCCAGGCGCTCGCAAGCTCTTCTCTCTCTCTAATTGCTACCAGCCAGTAATTATACCACTTATACGAATTATTAATGACTATTAATTTATCAAACAGAATTTTGCATTCCACTGCAGTTCACTAGTTCAGTGCTTGAATTGGTAATAGGTTAATAAGGCTGTATAATTTGCGGATTCTACCTTTGAGGAAAATTTAGTTTTGAGGCAAAGTTTTTATTGGATTGCTTTACCTATATTACACAAGGTTTCTTAAATATAAAAATGTATGGAAAGCAATTCCAAAAATAACAATTGCGGTATAGCACCTGACTACTATCTAGAATTTATCTAATTTAATCGGTAAAAGTATGCAGGTCTTCCCCTTTCAACCCTTATTATTTTATTTATTTATTATTATTAAGCAAAGTTTACAAATTGCAATCCACTATCTTCTGTTGTTCATTTTCTATGTTGACTGTCATTAATCTTTCCCACATGCCAAAAGCTCTTCCCAATCTTCGTCAGAACGTCCTTATTTAAACCACATTTTTTTTCTGATCTCGCACTCCACACATTTGGAAATACTGCTAACCATCATACAAACGTTTTTTTCCAAGCGAAGCCTGCCGATATAATATTTCCATGATGCGGGTATCAGGCTTTAACATTGTAACATTGGCTTTGCGCCAGCAATGAGTAATAGTTACATTGGTTACGAAGGGCTATGTAACGCGCTAAAGCCTGTCTACCACGGACTTAGGAAATAAAACAAAACCGCGTGGAAAGTTAGACACTGTTTAATCATGACATTTGACAGCAAAATGTGTGGTAAATCTGTGTACCTATAATTTGGGTGATGACAATGCCCAAATTATTTTTTAATAACATAGATATAACTTTAGAATCGTGGTTCAATCCACAGTAATAAAATCAAACAAGACAGATGTAGGTAAGCATTCAAATGTTCATTTGATATTTGATTCTCAGAATCTATTGTACTTTTTTTTTAAATTTATTTAACATTTTCATTAGTACATTAATACTACAATTTGCCACTCACGTAGTCCTTATTGGTCTGTCTGGAGTGGCGAGATCGTTCCGTTTACATAATACTTTTTCATTAAATGTAAGTTTTTTCTAGGCGACTGTACAAAGTCTCTAATTAGTTCGGCAGGCATTTCGTTAATTATATCCGGTAGCATATACTCCCATGTGCGTGTACCATATACATTGTTATATTCTGGCAGGCTAAATGTTTTTGTATAGGTCAGCGTTCTCATACAAGTTGTTCTAACTTTTAATTCTAGACAATTTAAATTAGGATATTCCTCACTTAAAATTGCAAATTTGATTTTATTGAAGATATTCATAACGTTGCAATGGGAGAATAGTCCCTCATAATTTTCATTTTTAAATTTATCTCTATATTTTTTTTGCGCAATAATTTTAAGTAAACTAATTTGTAGTTTTCGAATATCTTCAATATACGTTTTGTAAGTTCTACCATAGCTACTTATACCATAGCTGATGACAGAATCAGCCAGTGCTAGGTACAACAGTCTTAGAATTTTAGGTGGTACTTTATATTTAAGTATATGAAATTGACTTATTAATGATCTTAATTTGTTACTAATATGTTGTATGTGTGCACACCAGTTGAATCTGTCGTCCAAGATAAGGCCAAGGTATTTATGTGTCTTAACTAGTTCTAATGGTGAGCATTTACATGGTTTGTTGTTTAAATGCAGGCATTGGTATTCATGGGCTATGATTCTGGGGATTGTTGCTGCTTTAATATGTGCTGAGCGTACATGCATTATTTTTGTTTTTTGTGGATTAATAGTCAGACCAGCATCATGCGCCCATTTACACATCAATTCGTAGCTCACTTGCATAGTATATAAGTAACTTGATCTTCTATCTATACATATAATAAAATTGTAACGGATCGATGTTTGCGCACGCTAATCTCAGAAACGGCTGAACCGATTTCGATGCAGTTTTCAGGAATATATTGTGACAGGTCTACTTTTTATCCCGGATAATTTCGATATTTTGTTTTTTTCTGTAGTCCACGCGGACGGAGTTTCGGGCGTCCACTAGTTGTAAAATAAAACACAATTTGAAGTTACACTTTATGAGTTTATGAGTATTTTACAGCTTCTACTTTATACCCACAACTACAATGTCTTCGTCATAAATGTCTATTTTCTCGAAGACCTAGAATCCCTTTAAATCGAATTATCATTTGAATACCAACGAGATGAAAATGGGGGCAGCATTACTGGGTATGTAGTCATATCTTCGCACCCTGGTTTCCACTATCCGACTGTTTCCCGCCTAAGCAATGAGACGTGAACGTTCCGAGTCACCGCACGGATACACTGACGTACTAACAAAAACGCCGAACTACTCAAGTAAGTAGATAGGTAGTGTTAAACTAACCCATTATTTTAAATAAAATTAATTGGATATTTTTATTACAATTACTATAATTAAACATTTAACTACAGAAGGTTGTAGAGTGTTCCACCAAAATAGTTCATTTGAATGATTGCGCTAGACTACATTTAATTGGGTACCTAACTCATTTATAAGAAAATGTTAGTTTCGGAATCATGCAGTGGAATTCATTCTATGATTGCATGAAATAGACTTTAGGCACCTACCAAATTATTGGTAAAACAAAATCGAAATCATTTTGCAATTCGATAGATACGTTTTTTACACAGATGTTCACGAAAGGTTGACGATATAGCCACGTTTTCAACTTCTGCGTATTCTACCAGTAATAAGTTCATTGCATCGGACGGTCGAGGGATGCATTTCCGAACGCATGGCCGTTCAATATCCGTCGATTGTTTGTGGCTCCCCCCGCGGCCGCCTGCCTGCAATTCCACTGTCTCTAATGGAGCCTTTAGGGTGTCTAGAAATAGATTTTCCTTGATAAAATCTTGGAGGAAATTCAAAGTGAAGAAAGAGCACGAGCTGATTGTTTAACTAGGTTCCGCTTGAATTAGTACAGTAGGTACGAGTACTATGCACTTTTATATCTGTGTTAAGTGTTTTCTCTGCTATTAGGTAGATAGAAATGCTTATGAACTATGCTAGTTAGCTAGATAGGTAGACTAGATCTAAGTACACTGCAATTTAGGCAAATACTTAGGGTAAGGATTACTTAGGGTGAAAAGTATAAGATACCTACCTACTGACTGAATAATGGCCATTCTCAATCTTACTAAGTTTCCTGGTAAGAAAGTATAAGTAGGAAACTAAATAGATAAGTAGGAGATAGTAGTACGAGTTGATCCCTTGGGGTAAGATGATCCTTTGCGATAGTGCCGAAACCACTCACCGATTTCACTGGTAATTCATACATCCGGACACCCCACCGCCTCAGTCAAATCGTAATGGCGGCGTGGGCGATACATCAATTATGACAAGAAAAAATAAAAATTAGGTAGGGCTGCTCTAAGGTAAGCATGACTTTGAGCTTATGTTACTTTTATTAAAAACACTATTTAATGTAATTTTGCTAATATGCTTAATTTTAGTATTTGGGCCACGTGAACATAGCCGCGTGAATGTAGGCTATGTTAACAAATAAAAAGAGGGACTTGAGTCAAGAAGATTCCTTTCTATATGTACGAGATGATCCCCGGGGATCATTTCGTACATATAGATTATGTTGTGTGTGCAATTTTAAGTTCGATATTTTTTAGAGGAAGAAAATTGCAAAAGAACAGAAAAGGGGAATAAAAAATTCAGAATAACGAAAATAAGAAAAAGACTGCACCAAAAAACACAGAAAGGTTAAAGGTAAGTGGGTAAAGGCAAGTTAAATAAAAGAAAGAAAACGTCATATAACACGTCTGAGTCTGAAGAAGTTGACACTGAGTGCACAAAAAAAATTTCAAGCTATAACAAGGGGTATCTTCAGCCTATTGCAGTCCACTGCTAGATATTGGCCTACCCCAGGGCACGCCACAAGGCAATAGGGGGGTTTTTGCCCATAGTCACCACGCTGGGCAGGCAAGTTGGTAACCGCAGTGTGATTTTTGGATTATGTCGTCAGCACGGGAGGCGCTGCTGCCCACCTCCCGGAAACCCTTAATCGCCTCGTACGATATTCCACAGGCAGGCATGGGGTGGTACAAACTCTACTCGGCCAGCACCCCGCGATTGTTTGCTACTGTTGATTTTAATTTTAATTTATATAACTGTCAAAGTCACCTGACTATTGATTTTGTTAATTTTATTGTCTTTGTTAACCAAAAACTTAATATGAGTAAGATGTATAAACAACCTTTTTCTTCATAAAAATATTTGCTTATGCTCCGGCCACATTATCGCGACACGTCTGGCCAAAGAGTTCGTCCTGTGGCGAATCATCTTCGTGACACAAAATGTACTTCGCGCCAATTTCGGTAAATTGCCGCACATCAAAGGGTTTTATCGCGACAAAGTTCGTGTAGCTGGCCACACTTTGCGCGCTTGAGTAGAGATGGGTCGGAAATCTCAATTTAATTCTGGTATTGAGTATGAGGAAAGTAAGATAGATACCTAAATATACTTGTAGTAATCGCCTTTATTTTCGGTTTCACTTGAATACTTTTACAGCGGTTTCCGCTTAAGAGGATCATCTCGTACTACTTTCCGCTACTTATCCTTACTGCGAAAGTAACTCCTGTCTGTCTGTCCGGCTATCACACCAAAACTACTGAACCGATATAATTTTTTTTTTCCAGGAAAAATATTCTGCAGTCCACGGGGACGGAGTCGCGGGCGTCCACTAGTAAGTAAATAATTAGAATTCACAAAGCTATTTAAATTTTTACCCGACTGCGCGAAGCAAAGGAGTGGTATTGTGTTTAACAGCCTATGTAGGTATGTATGGTTGTATGTTCCTTTGAAGCACTACACAGACCAAACGCCTTGGCCGATTTTTATGATTCATACGTTAATCGATTCCTCTTAGTCCGGCGAGTGTCACTAAAGACATGACGTTAGTGAAAATCCAATATGGCGACTACTGGACGCCATTTTGTGAAAATGAAAAAAAATAAAGTCGACAAACTATATCGAGTGGGGTATCGTTGAATAGGTATTTAAAAATCATTTTTAGGTTTCTCTCAACATTTTTCGATCCGACCAACCGTTTAGGATCTATATCGATTGAAAGTTGCGTATCAACCATTCTCACATATAAATTTTTAGACAGCAGTAAGACGAAAATTTTTTGCTGCCGAGCATGTTGAGCATGTTTCTTGAAGCGTAGGTACCTTTTTGTAACTAGGTACTCATAATAAAAAAGTATAAAATAAAAAACATTATTTAAAAAATCCAAAAACCCGACTGCTTAAAAAAAGAACCAAATAATGTACAGACATGAGGCATATAAAAACAAACCCTTGTTGAAATATTATCAATTATTGTATTGAATATTCCTATATAGTATGTGCCGTATGGTTAATTTATAATATAAAATAAAAAACATTATTTAAAAAATCCAAAAACCCGACTGTTTAAAAAAGAGAAACAAATAATGTACAGACGTCATAATAAAAAAAAAACTGAAAAGAAAAAAAACAAGCACTTAGATGTCAGGTGGTCTAGAATTCTATAATATTACTAGCGGACGCCCGCGACTCCGTCCGCGTGGACTGCAGAAAAGACAGAAGAATTCAGAAGGCGCCATCTGTTGCAGACTTATGGAACGTACGATTAATAACAACAACCAACGTTGATGATCAGTTTTTTATTAATTATTAGTTATTAAGACCATTAATTTAAATAATAACTATCCTATCATCTAAGTTGGGCCAAATTACATATATATGCCAATTTTCATGAATATCAGTTGACTCGTTTTTGAGTTTATTCGGAACATACACAGTGACACGGATTTTTTATATATGAAGCCCATGAAATGAGTTGGCGAGTCACCGCCTGCTATCAAACATTTATGAGACTTGGTTGTAATGGCAGGCGTCCGTTAGTCTCCTTCAATAGCCCAGTTACCCAACCCCACCCAACATTCAGCCCCATAGCCCATGACCTTTGTTTCCATCGCATGACATAGATCTGCACTCCAATAGTCTTGCACATGGCGGGGACCATCGCCGGGTGTATCATATTGTGCGGTTGGCGATGGTATCAGCCATGTGTATCCCACACCATATTAAAAGTTCTCTAAAAAGGGCCTCTACATCTTGGCCACTGCCCGATGCACGCCTCTCAATGGACCGGGACTCTGTAGTCCCGAGAATTTAAACAGAGATACAATAATAATCTCTATTTCGGACCAGCTATACAGGGTGTTTTTTTGTGGCCACCTTTAACGAAGGGTACGTAAAGTAAGTTTATGGCCAAAAAAATGCTGGGAATTTTTTTTTTTTTTTTTTTTTTAATTTAAATTCCTTGATCGTGCGAAATTTATAGTGTCTAGTGTTTATGTTAGTTTTTTTATAGACAGATATTAATTATTTTTCGTGAAAAAATCCTGCTACGCGCGTCTATGTGCATTTATACTCGTGTCTCGTCCGAACAGATTAGCATACCTATATTTATTACTATGTAGTACCGCGTAGGTACTGCCACTCACACACTATGTTTAGATATCCTAATGCGGGTAGATATCTTTTTTTTTATTAATATTTTTTATGGTACTGCCCGCAATCTCTGGGGCAAGTCATTCGCGTTTTAGTGCACCGCCACTTCATACACATAATTTCGTAATCTCATTGTTAAGCGAAGTGAAAGATTTATTACAATGCCTAAACGGAAAAACAAGGACGACGACTTTGATTATATTAATAGGAAAATCAAAAAACTTAAAAGAAAGCTAATACGTAGCAAGCGCAAACGTCGTGATTATGACTCATCGGATTCTGGACAAACATCAAGTTCAATGGATGAGTTAGTACAAGAAGGTATTTATTCCTATTTATATTATAAGAACCTACTCGGTATCACAGATTGCTTTCGGGGCTTTCTTTTACCGATATTCATTATATCCTGTGTCTGGTATCACAGACAGTTTACGGGACTGTCTTTTACCTATTTAGACAACACAATTAGGCATAAATATATTTACGAGGTAAATATATGGTAGGTATAAGTATAAAGTAAGATAATTTTGGGGTATCACAAACGGTCTTCGGGGCCGTTTTTTACCTAGTATGTTGTATTACGGGCAGCTTCCGGGGCTGTTCTTTACAACTTACCTATTATCTAGCTAGGTAATTACCTACGAAAACTACCTAATCAATTTATGTCACGGTATAATACCTAAGGCAAATTATTTTATTAATTTCAGACTCTGAAATGTTAAACATTGATTATCCGATTGATAATAACAATATATCAAATTTGCTTGATGATAATGCCCCAGTTAACACTTTATGGACTGAGAACCAAGCGAACCCTATCGTGGTGACTTCAAATTCAGACTCTGTAGCCGGTGTTCCCTCCGCTGTAGCGGTGTCGGGGACTCCAACTACATCTGCTGTATGCATTGAACCAGTAAGCACTGAACAAATTCTAGACAACTCCATTCTAGAAATATTGGGAGATGACCCTACAATTTTGAAGAAATATGGTGATGATATTCAAAAAGATTTAGCGATTCGCTTTGAACATTATACAACCATTGGTTTATCAACAGAGGTTCGCAAGGAGCTCAAAGATAAATATCTACCCCCCGATAATTGTAAATTAATTGATGCTCCGATTCTAAATGCGGAAATAAAGGCAGCTATGACAGATATACTGATAAAACGTGACAAGGTGGTAGAAAATAGACAAAAACAGCTATCGTCTGCTCTTTCAGCACTAGGACAAGCAATTTCACTTGTCATTTTATCTACGGATAAAAACCCACAATTTCAGGTCCGTAGAAATTTTATTTTAGCTTCATTTACGGATAAAAGTAAGGGCATGAAAGAACAACTTCAGAATACTTAAGTTGATACACACCTATTTGGTGTAAATCTTGCTGAAACATTAAAAGCTGCGAAAGCCATTAACAGAACTGGAGCTGAGTTACGACCAGGACCGAGTCAACCAACCAAAATACAAAATAAGAAGGCGTTAACGGGATCCTCTAAGTCTTTAAACTACAAGGGTCCAGTCCCGAAGAGGCAGTCGGGACCACAGCGGACGAAGGATCCTGTCTCAACGAGGAATCAGCCAGCCTTCTCATCGAAGCAGTCGCAGCGTCTTCGCCAGCCTCATCAACGGCCACACAATCGCCGTTAGACCTCAATATCACGGTAAACTATGCAGGTAGACTGGCATTATTTTACCGTCAATGGGAACAGATTACTAATGATCGCACTATGTTATCCTATATTGGTGGCTACGAAATAACGTTCGCACGGCCTGTCCGCCAATTATGTTTGCCCAAAATAAACAAACATTCTCCTTCTGAAGAAATCCTTCTAAATGAATCTATTAATAATCTGCTATCTTTAGGTGCAATATCAAAGTGCCAACCTTGTGCAGGACAATTCTTATCTAACATATTTTTAGTACCAAAACCAAATGGCAAAACACGATTTATATTAAACCTAAAACAATTGAACAAATTTATTGATACAAATCATTTTAAAATAGAAGACTTAAGAACAGCATTAAAGTTAATTACACCAGATTGCTATATGAGTACACTGGATCTTAAAGATGCTTATTTTTTAATTAAAATGCATGATAATTCTAAAAAATATTTAAGGTTTGAATGGAAACAGGATCTGTATGAATTCAACGTGCTACCATTTGGCCTTAGTACAGCACCATCCATATTTACTAAGATTATGAAACCTGTGGTAAAATTATTGCGATCAAGTGGGCTGATGTCCACTCTTTACTTAGATGATTGGTGGTTAATTGGTCAAACATATAGTGATTGTTCTATTAATGTACAAGTGACAGTTAAGGGGGGAAACCAGTTTAGGAGGCCGAAATTTTGTTGTTTTTCGTGAATTTTTTACATATGGATAATATAAACAGATTTTTTTTTGAATTTGAGAATATTTTATTCATGGTTTGAAATAGACTTGAGAATTTTTTCAAGCGATTTCCGCCGGAAACAGTGTCGCTAGATCGTGCTGTCCATGGACGATTACCATCGGAGTATTTTGCTGGTGGGCATTCCTGTGGTAGCAATTATCATCTGTAATCATCACATTTTTTTTTTTTCGTTAACAACATATTTCCTAAGAATATGAACCTGATTGTGTAAAAAAAAATTAAAATTGCATTTTTTTTAGGTGTTTGAAGACAATATTATGTTTTTATACCATATTTTTTCACCTTTTTCGCATAAAAAAACATATTTTTAATAATCATATAATTCCAGAATTAGGTTCATCTAGATTTGAATTGAATAAAGAATGTTCACACCAAATTTCAGAACGATTGGTCAATAACTTTTCAAGCTAGAATGCCCACAAGTGGAAAAAAAGTCGTTTCGAGAAAAACGCGTTTGAAATAAAATGTAGCGAAAACGAGATTCGAGGCAGTAATTATTTTTTATTAATTATACTCGTGTCTCGTCCGAACAGATTAGCATACATAATTTATTACTATGTAGACTTTTAGAAATACTCCACTTGTGATTAATGGATTTTTATTTTTATTGTAGGGTACTTATAGATTTACATTTTACAAAAAAAAAATACTTCTATTTTTTACAATTATGGTTCATCTATATTAATAGTAGTATCTACTATAGACCTTGCAAAATTATCGCAGACATCGCTATTCATATTTTCATAGCTTTGCAGTTGCCTATTATAAAATTTAAAAAACGTGTTGGAGCTACCGCTCCAACTAGCTGTTTTTCGAATTACGTCTAGACTGACACCCAGCCTATGTGCTGCGGATGTAGCTGCATGGCGCGTGCTATGTGCGGAAAACAATGAAATGTCAATCCCACTTACGCCTAATGTGTACTTAACCCACCTGCTTAAAGTTTGAGTTGTTACAGGTTTGTGCGGTTTCTTTATAGCAATAAATAATAAATCACAATCAATATCTCGAAGTGTTTTAGTTTTCTCAAAATATGCTAAAAGAGTTTTTCCCGGGCAAATTTCTGGCCTTTCATTGAAGAAAGGAAGAGAAAGCACAGGCTGTGTAGATCCAACCCTAGAGGTCTTAATAAGATCAGGTATCTTGATTAGCACATTAGAAGTATAAAAACATATATTTGTAATTCTGATTTTTGATATGGTTTGCATTCTATGGGCTGTAATCAGAGCCAACAGAGTTACAAACTTTTTTGAAAGAATATCAAGAGTGAGATTATTATTGGGGTACCAAGTAGATAAATGATTAAGTACTTCAGACGGATCCCAGGTTACATTATATCTAGGTAAAGGAGGATGTAATCTATAAACACCTTTGAAAAAACGATTTATTCGATCGTCTTCTCCAATTTTATTACCTAAAATCAGTGTTAATGCTGATCTACAAGTATTTAATGTACCATATTTAGCTCCTTCATTAAATAATCTCATGAAAAAATATATAATATTCGGGACCGAAGCTTCATAAACATTCATGTTATGCGACTGACAAAAAATAAACCATTTCTTCAAGCTTACATCATATTGCTTGTAAGAGTTGTCTGAAAGAGAAGCTAACATTACATCTAGCGCAGATGGAGGAATCCCTCTTCTTAACAACGCTGTTTCGATAATACTCCTACCGCCAGGGTAATTTGATGGTGGATGCTGTGATTGCTGGAAGCATGAGATAAAATCAAATTATTTCCTGGTTTTAGTATTAACATATTTGAAACTAATAGTTTTTTAAATAGGGGAAACCAGGGTTGTGTTGGCCACAGCGGTACCACCAAAATGCCAGTGGCATTGTCGTACATTATTTTACGCAAAGTCTTAAGTATCATGGTAAAGGGCGGGAATGCATAAAATTTTAAATTTGACCAAGATACCGTGAAGGCGTTAACAGCAAAAGCGTCTGGGTCTTTATGCCAAGATATATATTTTTTACATTTAGTGTTAACCCGACTAGCAAATAAGTCAATATCTGGCTTGCCAAACTGCGAAATAATCTTACTATAAGCTAAATTGTTTATCTCCCATTCTATGTCGGGATGTATGCGCCTGGATTCTGCATCAGCACGCGAATTATCAGTTGAACTAATGTAGTATGCGTAAACGTAAATTTGTCGAATTTCACACCACTGCCATAACTGTCTTGAAATATTTGTCAAATGTGGAAATTGTACACCACCCATTCGGTTGATGTACGATATGGCAGTAGTATTATCAACTCGCAGAAGTATTTGGCAGTTAGATAATGATTTTGCAAAAATTTTAAGTCCAAAGAAAGCTGCAAGAATTTCTAAGTAATTTATATGTTTTAAACTTTCACTGTCACTCCATATACCACTCGCAGTATCATTCCCACATGCTGCTCCCCAACCCGTTTTTGAGGCATCGGAGAAAATTTCATGGCAATAAAAATCATTTTTTATTTTACTAAACGAGTGTTCGATATTTTTATACCACCAGTCAAAATCAGGAAGTAAAGTATTTGGTATACTCATACGATTCTCGTAATTATTTTCGTTAATCAAATTTAAGTATTTTTGCCTTTCACAATTTTTTGTGTAAAGCCAGCCATATTCTACGCCCGGACAAGCTGATACTAACAGTCCGACTAAACTAGCAAAATCCCTTATTTTGCACCTTTTTACATTTTTAAATCTATCTATCTCTGATTTTATCCTATTTTTTTTATCTGGTGGTAATGAGACTTGGAAATTTACAGAGTCTAAGATAAAGCCAAGAAATTTGCATGTAGTACTAGGTACTAAAGAGCTTTTTCTTTCATTTATAATAAATCCTAATGCTGTTAATAGTTTAAGGGGGGAAACCAGTTTAGACCGATCAAAAAATCGACTTTATTTTTATTGCATAAATCGTTAGTATAACTCGTCAGGAATATGTGGTCAAAATTTGAAAGCAAAATTCGCATTATTTTCAATGCTATGAGGACTTGAGTGACCGCCCGTCGGTCCGGAGTCGAAGCGCGCGGTAGTTAGAACGGAGCGGTCGCTCAGTGACCCTTTTTCGGTTACCTGCCTCAATTATTCCTTAGTACCGCTGTACTAAGGAATAATAGAGAGGGGGGCATCTCAGCAGATGTTGTTGTTTGACCTGGGGTAGAACTTTCTCGAACGTTTACGATATTTCGACAGAGCGTCGAGCTTGGCTAGTTCAGCTCCGGCTTTCTTACCGAGTGTTGTCAAAATGTCAGCGTATCCGAAAGGTTCCCGTGAGTTTACCGAACGACGTGGTAGACCACGTAAGAAATCATTCCATGGTAATCAACACACCAGAGTGATAAATGTATATATGAATAAAATTAATAATTTTATATAATTGATGATTAAACGAACTTACCTGAAGTGAAGTTCTATCATAATTATACGAAGTGTCTCGTCCGAACAGATTAGCATTATTTCCCCCCCTTATCCCATCATACCCTACATACAGTTTTTTACCAAGTTAGGAGGACCTTCTGGTGTAAAATGTATGGTGATTAATTGTATTTTTTTAAGGACTTGATTTAATTAAATGTAACTTGTTTCTAAACTAAATGACTTGCCCCAGAGATTGCGGGCAGTACCATAAAAAATATTAATAAAAAAAAAGATATCTACCCGCATTAGGATATCTAAACATAGTGTGTGAGTGGCAGTACCTACGCGGTACTACATAGTAATAAATATAGGTATGCTAATCTGTTCGGACGAGACACTTCGTATAATTATGATAGAACTTCACTTCAGGTAAGTTCGTTTAATCATCAATTATGCAGAATAACGCAGTCTATTTACTCAACTTTGGACCCTAATATTTTGGAAACCAGACACTTCCTAGGTATGCTTCCATGGAGAAAAATGATCGTGATGATGAGGAGATTCCGTAGTTTTCGGGAACGTTGACGACCAAAAATCATCCTGTATACCCAAAGACCCTGTATCGCGCATATGCTTATATTTAGGTAGGTAGGTACCAAACACAAACTTTGTAGGTACCCACTTAGATACCTACTTTAATAAGTACTTATGTAACAAAGATCTTAGGTACAGCGCGCCAAGGGTACATCCTGCGCTGTAGCCGGTCGTAATTGGCGCAGTCGGTAGGATACTCGCGAACCGGTCCGCGAGACGCGTCAAGATTTCCTGAAAATCCCGCGATCGCGCATCACCCGAAGGGCTACCTGTCCTGAGTATCCGAACCTACAAACCGAGCTGCAGAAGGAGTATCCAGACATCGATACAGTGAAAAAGGCCGAGATGAAATCTATGTAAGTACATTAAAATCTTTTAGTGTCTTGCTATCCCTTCCTCTAAGTAGAAGTAGTGTAAACCTCCAAAATTTTCTATCCCAGAGAATTAAGGACCCCTAGGTTAGGTAGTAATAAGAAAAATCTGTTATTAGACGCTAATAGAGAGCTAGATTTTGAGAGTAGTTTTAACTCAGAGCAATCCGAAACCAATAAAATGGCAGATATAGATTCAATCCTTAAAACCTTACGATTGGTTCCGGAATTCGACGGAAATGTAAATGTATTAACTAGATTTGTTACCCTATGTGACCAGTTAGTATCCGAATTTATAGAGGCTAACCCTGGTGACCAATTCACTAAACTAGCACTGCTTAATGGTATTCTCAATAAAATTACGGGTCCAGCAGCCCGCTTAATAAATGCTAATGGTATCCCATGTGATTGGCAAGGTATCCGTAGTGCACTTGTTAACAATTTTTCTGATCAACGCAATGAGACCGCCCTCTACAACGACTTAGCCCTTCTGGCCCAAGGTTCAAGTACCCCTCAAGAGTTTTATGAAAAATGTCAAAATATATTCAGTACTTTAATGACCTATGTCTCGCTTCACGAGTCATTGCAGTCAACTATAGATGCTAAACGTGATCTGTATAAGAAATTGACCTTACAAGCCTACATACGAGGCCTAAGAGAGCCCTTAGGATCGCGTATTCGTTGCATGCGTCCGGAATCAATTGAAAAAGCCCTCGAATTTGTTCATGAGGAACAAAATACATTATACCTACAACACAGAAATGAAAACCTGTCCGATGGCAGAAAATGGCAACCTCAACCAGGAACAAGCCAAATTAAACCTCAACCCGTACAGTTTCAGCCGTTTAGTTTACCTCAAGGCAGAGCTAACGCATTCAATATGCCCGGACCTTCGAGACCTCAATTCACCCAAGGTCCTCCACAGTGGAAGCCTAATTTTAACCAAATAGGTCCATCTCGCACTCAACAGATGTTCAGAGCTTTTCCTCCCAACTATAATCCGAATAATACATTTAAAATGCCGCCGCGTAACCCCATGGCACAAGCAAGTATGCCACAGCAACATACACGGCCGATGAGTGGCGTAAGCCATTTTACCCCTAAAGTTTTGCCCCCTTCTTTTGCTACTGGACATGACTGGAGAAAATTCGGGAATCCCCCACCTACTAATTATTTTAAAACTAAGGAACTTAATTTTAATGATTGCTATACCCATGAACCGTATTCCGAAGAATACTCCGATAATTATGATGCTTATGATTATTATGAGCAGTCTAATTCCGCATATGACTATCAGCACCCACATATGATATATTATCAACATGAGGAACCTACCTACTATACTAGTATAGAAGATAATCAGTCTCCTCAAACTCAGACCCTGTCCCAAGTCGATAACCAGGATTTTCAGAATCCCGTGAAGTCCGACAAACTAAAATAGAAATAAACTTGCAAACACAACGGCAGCTACCGTTTATAGAAATCTCAGACCCCCCGTTAAAATTATTAATAGATACGGGAGCTAATCAATCCTTCATTAGCCCTAAGGCAGTGCAAGCACATTTCAAACATGTTCCTTTAAACTATAACCCATTTGAAGTTTGTAATGTACATGCAGTTAGTCGATGTGATTACTCAATTTCGTTACCAGGTTTTTCAGAATTTCAGGATAATAATCCTGTTATATTTTATGTCTACAAATTCCATGATTACTTTGATGGGCTAATAGGTTCCGATTTACTAGATAAATGGGAAGCTACTATTGATTTTAAAAATAAAATGCTAATTACTCGTAACGCGAGCAACCCTATAAAAGTATATGACTCACGTAATGCAAATTTATATGAGGATATTATACCAGCTGGCTCTACGAAGATAGTTAGACTACCAATCAATGTTCATGACGGAGATGCTATAATACCGGAACAAATTATATCTAATTGCGTAATAAGTGAATGTTTAACTGCTGTCAAAAATAATAGAGGAATCTTACAGATTCATAATCCTGGCCGTAGTGATGTCATATTTTCTATGAATCATCCTGTATATGCAGAAGTATATAACGTAGAGTGTACACAATCTAACCAAATATCGAAAAGGGAGCGTGAAGTATTATCCCGCTTACGTACTAGCCATTTAAACGAGGAGGAACGAATTAATTTAGAAATGTTATGTGCTAAGTATGCTGATGTATTTTATTTAGACGGAGAGAATTTAACTTTCACCAATAAAATTAAACATAATATAAAAACTACAGATGAAATGCCCGTGTACACCAAAACCTATCGTTATCCTTTCATTCACAGACAGGAAGTACGAGACCAAATTAATAAAATGTTGGAACAGGGTATCATCCGTCCTTCCGATTCCGCTTGGAGTTCGCCTATTTGGGTAGTCCCAAAGAAAGCTGATGCATCCGGCAAGGTTAAATGGCGTCTAGTGGTGGACTTCAGAAAACTAAATGAAAAAACCCTAGACGACAAGTACCCTATACCCAACATTTCCGATGTTTTAGACAAGTTAGGCAACTGCCAGTATTTCACAACCCTCGACTTAGCCAGTGGATTCTATCAAGTAGAGATGAATCCTTCGGACATAGCAAAAACAGCTTTTAACGTAGAACACGGTCATTTTGAGTTCTTGCGGATGCCCATGGGCCTGAAGAATAGTCCATCTACTTTTCAGAGGGTCATGGACAACGTTCTTAGAGATTTACAGAATACCGTGTGTCTTGTGTATTTAGATGATATCATAGTCTTTAGCACATCTCTTCAAGAGCATATGAATAATCTCGAAAAGGTGTTCCAGAGACTTAGGGATTCAAATTTCAAGATTCAAATGGACAAGTCGGAGTTTCTTAAATTAGAGACTGCCTACTTGGGTCATGTAATAACTAAAGATGGCATCAAACCTAACCCGGATAAAATATCGGCTATCCAGAAGTATCCTATCCCGAAGACTCCTACAGAAATTAAGCGGTTTTTAGGTCTATTAGGGTACTATAGAAAGTTTATCCCTGACTTTGCTAGGATAACAAAACCTATGACGCAATGTCTCAAAAAGGGATCAAAAATAACACTAGATCAAAATTATACCTATTGCTTTGAGAAATGTAAAACTTTGCTTACCAATGATCCTATTTTACAATATCCCGATTTCAACAAAGAGTTTATCGTAACGACGGACGCTTCCAATGTTGCTATAGGCGCCGTCTTATCCCAAGGTTCTGTCGGTTCAGACAAACCAGTATGTTACGCCTCTCGTACTCTAAATAGTAGTGAAACTAATTACAGTACGATTGAGAAAGAACTACTGGCCATAGTCTGGGCAACCAAATATTTTAGGCCCTACTTGTTTGGTCGCAAATTTAAAATTTTAACTGACCATAAACCCCTTCAATGGGTTATGAATCTCAAAGAGCCAAACTCGAGGTTGACAAGATGGAAGCTCAAGCTTAGTGAATATGACTATACTGTCGTATATAAGTCAGGCAAGGCTAATGCAAATGCTGATGCTCTATCTCGAGTTCAGATTCACAACGAAGAGGTTAACTCTATAATAGACGAACTTTGTTCTGTGCTCCCAAATCCTTCCGAAAGTCCCGCATCCTTACATAATTCATCCACAGCAACAGCTCACTCGAACCTCGAGAATCCTATCCTTGAAATACCTATATCGGATGATCCCCTTAACAAATTTCACAAACAAGTTATCATTACTGTAGTTGGCGACATAAAAGGCAAAACCACTGTATCTAAACCTTTTGAAGCACACACTAGGACATGCATACAGGTTTCAAAATCCAATTTAGAGGAAGATTTAGTCAACGCCGTTAAGGAATACGTTAACCCAAAAGTAAAAACAGGACTATTAATTAATCCACCGCTTGAAATGTATTCAATTATACCTATATTACAAAATAAGTTTAAAAGCTCCTCCATGAATATATCCTTAGCAAAATTCGAATTAGAAAATGTTAAGGATTATCTAAAGCAACAAAGTGTCATTCGTAATTACCACGAGGGTAAGACTAATCATCGTGGCATTAACGAATGCTACCTATCGCTGTCTCGAAAATACTTTTGGCCAAAGATGAAAGAACAGATAACTAAGTACATTAACGAATGCACCATCTGTGGGCAAGCAAAGTATGATCGAAATCCGATTAAACAAAAATATCAAATAGTACCACCCCCTTCAAAGCCTTTCGAAATTGTTCACCTTGACTTATTCAGCGTTGAGACTGAAAAATATTTAACTATAATTGATTCGTTTTCCAAGTATGCCCAAGCATACCACTTACGAGATTCGACGGCACTTAGTGTCGTACAAGCTCTGTTAACATTTAGCACTCACCACGGAATCCCTATGACAATAGTAACCGATCGCGGTCCTGAATTTAATAATCAGTTATTCATGGAATTCATTAGGCTACATAAGGTGCAGCATCATAAAACCCTGGCCTATGCTCCAAATGAAAACGGAATGGTAGAACGTTTACATTCAACTTTACTAGAACATTTACGCATCCTAAAACTTAACCACAAAGGTGAATCTGCCATAAATCTAATGCCTTATGCTATCTTAGGGTATAATAGCTCCATACACAGCTTCACCAAATGCAGACCAATAGATATAATTACTGGCCACCTAGACCCACGCGATCCATTAGATATTAATCTGTCCGAAAATTCCCTTCAGCAATATATCCAAGATCATCGTAATAGAATGATAAAAGTTTACGATTTGTTAAATGAAACATCTCTTCATCAGCGCACTGAATTAACAGAAAGAGCCAATAAAGATAGACAACCCGAGGTAAACTATTCTCCTGAACAATGCATATACACCCGTAACCCTATGGCTAACCGACAAAAACTTGCTCCGAGATACTGTCAAGACACTGTCCTTGCAGATCTCCCTATCCACATTTATACTAAGAAAAAGCGCGGCCCCGTCGCCAAGTCACGATTAAAGAGAACACCTAACGATTCGAACTTGTTTCAGAATACCGCTTCTACTGATAACGCTGGCAGTAGCTGAAGAAATTTCACTCAGTGACCTGAGCAGTGGACCCGGCATACTACCATTTAAATTAAAGCCAACAAAAATAGTTTCTCACTATCATTCCTTTATTCAAACAATTAATTTAGAGGATATTAGAAACAATATCGACATAGTTGAAGGTCAACTAGATAATCTCACACCCCAACTTCATAATAAAACGCTGATCTTCAGGAGGGAGGTGTTACGTACGAGTATAACATGCAGAGCCCTGATGTAGCAGCCCTAGGAACGACACGAGGCAAATATGCTGACTTCGCGCAACCTGACGACCCAGCGCTACCGCGGGCCGTGGGAAGACACTCTTGTTACTTACATCGTACAATTGTCACCTATATTATCATTTATTATAATTAATTTTTGATTTAAATTTTTATATCGAATAAAATTAGTCTAAGTAATTTTGGTTTTTTTTACATCCTGCGCTGTAGCCGGTCGTAATTTGCCTACAAACAAACATAAGCTCTCGTCATTAATTTCTTCCAAACTTGGCAAAGCTAACAAAAGAGGCATTACGCCAGAACCACTATTTAGTGATTGGAAGCTCTATTATGTACGACTAAATACAGCTCGAAGATTATTTCACAGGTTGCCGAATGATATGTATTACTAAAGATATACCCTTCCATTAATCCCTGTCGGGCTAGCACGACCACGTAAAGTATATATACGATAAAGGATTTCGTATCGAATCTATACCACCATAATTATCGATTTCACGAGCATGACCAATGGAACGATACGTTACGTTAAGAGTTATCAAGAGCTAAGTTACGATAAAGTGCGAGATAAGTTAAACAAATGTTTCTAGAGTCAAAAAATATTTTTTTCTTTTTTTCAATTGTCATTCTTTCTTTTTTTATATATTTTTCCTTTTTGACATCAAAGCGAAACACAATATGATGAACCTATTTATCGACTAGCTGTCAAAATACGATAGATATTAGCCCCCATGTTGAAAATGTTATCGATACTAATTACTAATAATCTAATTTTACCTTTGACCTACCTATGTAAACTAAAAACGAGTAAACTAAAACACTAAATTAAAAATATTAAGTTTAGAGCATATAACTGAAAACCTATCGAACCAAAGAATATAATAGGTATTCTCGATTTCTCTAACCTATCTACGCTTATTATTATTATTTATTATTCTTTAAATATTCTAGAACTTAAAATTAGGTACAACGTCCCACAAAACTGCTTGCGCCGTTTGACTGTGGGATCCGTGATTAATATTAAATATCGCGCACTACAATGTTCATCGATAATAATATCTTGAATTGATGTCAAAATCGATATTTTTAACATCAAAATACAGTCATGCTCGGCGCTATCGATAGTAACCGATGGACATGCTCGCATTTTTATCTATCATATCGTATGTGCCGTGTAACGTTATCGGCATGGTTATGCTCGCTACATCGATAAAATTCAACATATATTTATCGTATTTTGACAGCTAGGTATCGATAAATTGACTTATCATATCGTGTTTCGCTGGCCGTGCTAGCCGGGCTGATCTAGTTAGGTGATGAAGCTTTGTCCGAAAACCCGACTGCTTAAAAAGGAACCAAATAATGTACATACATAATTAAAAAAAACAGAAAAAAAAACAAACACTTAGATGTCCGGTGGTCTAGAATTCTATACCTAATATTATTATGGAATGAATACTATTGAAAAACATAAAATATTTTCTAATGATCGTAACATAACAACTGAACAGCCAGGATCCATTGAAATATTAGCTTGGCTGTCGGATTATGGATCCCGACTGTTCAGTTGTTATGTTACGATCATTAGAAAATATTTTATGTTCTTCAATAGTATTCATTCCATAATAATATTTGTAAAACCTACATAAAATAGACTGCATTTATAAAGTTTGATCTTTGCCTAAACAAGTAACCAAGTAAATTAAACAAAAATGTCAATGTCAAATCAGATTCGGCGGGAAAAGCTGGAAGGGTGCAGGTGTAATTTTCTTGTGAAAATCAAAAATTATTTGTAAATGGCTTGCATGTGTCCGTAAGGTGATGTTTTCTGGTAGATAAGTTATATTTTGATTATTTGTGGTGTGAATCTAGTGCGTGTGCATGGTTTTATACGCAGGTAAGCCGAGTAAAACTTTAGCCGGATTACGATCTCTTCATGGGTGCATGTAAGTTGTTTCTGCAATAATTTTTCATTTTGACTAACTTTACATTTGTTCTTGAGGATTTTCCCGACGTTTCCATTCATCATCATTGTCATTCATCATAAATTCAGAATACATTTTACTAAACAATGATTAGGCTGTATGGGCTTAGTTCCCCTTGCCTTTCCTTCGGGGATAAAGTAAAAAAAAAAAAAATTTATGTCAAATCGCATTTTTAGGTTATGTTGATTGATTCGCTGAAGGATCTTTTATTAAGAAAATCTTTATTATTTAATTATTTACTACGTGAATCTGGCTCAAACAATACTTAAATGGATCGCATGCAAAACGTTATTAAAAATCGTTGACCTTTTTTAAACTGCTCTCATGGAAGACAGTGCAGAAAAGCGGCCTCAATTTGGTAATAGATTTTTGGAAAACGCCGAGGAAGTTTTTAAGCATAATGCGTGGTACTGTATTTAAAACTTTTATTAGATTCTGCAATACTATTAAGAAATCTGGCCAAGATGTATTAGATCTAGAAAAAACTAGATACAGGAAGAAACCTCAAAGTGGTTCACGTTACTTACAAAATAATAGCCAAGTTTTCCTTTTCAATGCTTGGTAGGTTATAAATGAAAAGTTCTTAGTACATAATTATGCTATGAATAGTACCTACCAAATAGCTAAATAGATGTACAGATTTCCATTCCACCCACCGTGACAAGACATTTTCAAAGTATAAAATTTATTCATGCCTTTCTTTCTAACTGTATTCTAATCTCTGAATTTTCATGACATTTCCAGGGATAATGTACAATGGGATGAGGAACAAGAGAATTCAGCAAAAGAGAAAGTGAATGAAAACTCTGAAGTTTTATTTTCTGAGGACAGATTAAAAGATCTTGAAGAGAATGCAGACAAACACTGGGATGCTTTCTATGATATTCATCAGAATCGGTGGGTTTTCAATTTGTCTTAACTTTCTTTGTGTGTATAATTTATTTAAATTCTAACATACAGTTACAGAAGTAGATTAAATTATTAGTTCAATTACTATACATGATGGCTTAAGTGACATTTTTAATATTAATTTTTATTCAACTTTTCATTCTGTAGACATTCTACAATAAATTTATTTTCTCTTTACAGTTTCTTCAAAGACCGTCACTGGCTTTTCACTGAGTTTCCAGAGCTTGCACCGGATACCACTACAGCACCTATTAGAGTGTACCCTGACGGAGACAACAAAACTACAATCCAACATCCAGAACCATCAATGAAATCCAATATCAAACGTACCATATTCGAAATAGGATGTGGAGTTGGCAACACCATATTCCCGATATTACAATATAGTAGTGATCCAAATCTATTTGTATATGGAGCAGATTTTTCATCAACAGCCATTAATATTATGGAAAGCAATGAACTGTATGACATTAAGAGATGTGAAGTCTTTGTGTTGGATGCAACAGCGAATGAATGGCTGGTACCTTTTAAAGAGAGCTCCATAGATATTATTGTTCTAATATTCGTCTTGTCAGCAATTGACCCTGCCAAGTTAGTATACTATAGTTTTATTTTGTATCTCCTGTGCTGGAGCAGGAATATGAATCTTACAATCCACATTTGCTGATTCAGCCAATCTTTTATCTAAATAGCAAATGAGCTTATCAAAGCAATCAATACATAAGATGTTTTTAGTTTATAAATGACTTTTTGGACACAGAAAATTCTAACTGGTGATGAGTCCATTATACATATAAACACTTTCTTTTAATACTAATCTATGATAGCATATTATTGAAATAGATAGAAACTTCCTTAGGCAAGGATAACTAATTTATCATATTTTCTTTCCAGAATGCCTCATGTGATTAGCCAAATCTATAAATATTTGAAACCAGGTGGTTTGGTTGTGTTCCGAGACTATGGGAAATATGACTTAGCCCAGCTAAGGTTTAAAAAGGGAAGATGTATTTCTGACAACTTCTATGCTCGCGGTGATAATACTTTGGTATATTTCTTCACACAAGAGGATATAACTAACCTGTTCACTACTGCAGGATTTTTGGAGGAGCAGAATTTAATAGATAGAAGATTACAGGTGAATAGAGGGAAGATGCTGAAGATGTACCGAATTTGGATACAAGGAAAATATAGAAAGCCTTTATAACAGTAAATAATATTTTATTTTTTATGAGTAGCATAGAAGTGTTTAAGAAGTATTTAAGAAGTGACCTGACTAGACTAATCTTCATTAATTAATCTAAGATTGGGTATGTAATATATTTAAAAGGATTTTTCCAATGGTCAAATTACAGAGCCTATCTAAAGAATGAAGATCAACTGTCTCGATCTTGATCAAGTTTTAGAGAAGAATAGCATCTGTCACATAGTCTATCTGTTGGAAAAATCTGCCCTAATTTTGTTATAGTTATGTATGATTAATGATTATCATCTCGGGATCTCTCTGCAAGATAGAATCAGAATTGAGGAGATCCGCAGACATACAAAGATCACTGACATAGCTCAATAGTCCAGCAAGCTAAAGTGGCAATGGGCAGGGCACATAGCTCGAAGAACTGATGGCCTATGGAGCCAGAAAGTTCTAGAGTGGATACCACGTATCGGCAAACGCAGCGTAGTAAGGCCGCGCTACCCGTGAGATGACGGACCACCTGGCCAAGGTCGCGGGCGTCGGTCGGATGCAGGCTGCTTCCGACCGGTCGGTATGGAGGTTGTTGGAGGAGGCCTATGTCCAGCAGTGGACTTTCCAGGGCTGAAATGTTGAATGATTATCAAAATTTTATCCCACAATATGAATCATAATTTCTCAAACTTAAAATAAAATGGCTTTAGGAAGCTATTCAGAATTAGCTGCCCAACTTTAATAGGTGGACCTTCCCACTTCACTCTATACGATTCTAAGAGTCTACTAGCCACCAACTGCATTTCTAACTCTGCTATCCTCATTCCAATACACTTTCGTACTCCGAAACCGAAGGGTAGATTGACCATGGGGTGGGTGTTGCCATAATATAGAGGATGTGTTTTTTCTGCTGTCCACCTTTCTGGAATGAATTCCTTTGCCCGCGGATAATGTTCATCTGTTTTCGAGAGATATTCATTTGGTGCTATGACGTCAATCTGTAAGAACAAATGCGCGCATTAAGACTACCTATTAACCAAATTATTATTTTAGCCTAAACTTTTAGGGGGTAACTTAGGTCAAGAAACTCCGTCAAACCGCACATCAGGAGCTAGAGTGCGTTTGTTTCTGGTTTGTTTCAACGTATAGTTCCGATGGATGATGGCGCTAGTTACTATATGTTGTATGTGTACGTTGCATGTTGTATGTGTATATGTATATGTACCACATTTTCTGTTTCATCTTTATCTTCATAATGATATGTTAGTCCGATGTTATGAAATGTTAGACATACAGAAAATTGTTAGTCCCGAAATTTTTTCTTCGATAGATATCGGGGGCGTGAGTAGCGGTCGGTAAAACAGTTTACGTTGATAAAACTGTTTCTGGCTTAGGCCTAAGTTACCCCCCAGGGTTAAAGTACCCCGATGATGTTATGTGATTACAAAATTGTATTCTTTGAATCGACCTCGTAGTCGTCTTTTGTTGCAAACTGCCGATTTCAGCGTTGCGACATCGCAACGCGGTTATGTGTTCCATGATTATAGGACATTTCGCCCATGTAAAAACTGGACTGCCTGCCAAATATCAACTTTTAAAAATGTGCATGGGTAGATGGTTGCGACCAGTCGCCAGTTATAAAAAGCTTGCCGCAATCGACATTGATTATGTCAAAGCCACGAAAAAAAAAACGAGAAAAAGCTTCGACACCTACGGAGGTTTCTAATTTAGACGGGCTTTCAGAATGTTTAAAACTTACGCCTTCCGGAATAACATAGCCACCGACAACATGCTCTTTCGATGTTCTTCGTAAGTTCGCAGTAACTGCCGGGTAAAGCCTCATCGTTTCCTTGAGACAAGCTTTCAGGTATTTCTTGTTCTCATCTCCCGACTGGATCTCCTCTCGAAGCTTGTCCTGTTTTTCTGGATTTACCGCTAGCATGTATAATAGTGCTGTCGTGGTGTGAGTGACCTTAAACATGGAACAATTTACTTATTTCTGGTTTCTGGCCGACTTCAAATTTTTTTTTGTTTAGACCAGGCAACTCGTCTAGACCGTATTTTAAGGCTGCTTTTCCACCAAAGATGTATGGGATCATATTAATTAGTCCATGATGTTAGTGAATTTGATTCGTGGATATCGAACAAAACGTGGTACAATTGGAAGGGAGCCTAAATGTGATAAGCTATACTCTTATCATTGTTTTTTATATTATGCCCTTTATGCCAAATGTCGCTATTGCATCTCTTTCCTTATCCATGAGAGATATGTTCTTATTTTCAAATTCTAACTAAGTATTGTCAGTACTTTCCCAGTAGTTTCCAGTGTTAAGTGCCAGGATCATAATATCTTTGAAATACCTATACTTACTGTATCAATTCCTCCGAAAAGCATTTCGTTGGCCATCATAATGGCCACGGTCTCATGAATGGCCAACAGCTTCTCGATGATGCTCTTGTCTTCATCTGCCACGTCATGTGCGCGGGCGGCGATCTCTTTTCGTGCCATTTCTATGTACATCGCACTTACTCTGCAATTGTGTATTGATTACTGTTCGTTTTAGTTGTAACTGATATATATAGAGACATATATAGTTACATACACTTCGTTTAATGAATGAAGTCTTCTCACGTAATATACTAGTGCCCGTACGCACGCAAAACCACGCAACCACGCCGATTTACGGTGCCAACATGTGAAATCTTCCTTCAGGGCCGCTATAAGTAAACTCTGAAAATGTTAAGAACTAAGCTACTTACTCCCATTGCGTATCATAAGCTTTAATAACCTTCTTGAACGCCGGTGTAGATATGTAACGCCACGGCGACGGCAAAAACTCCAATTTGATGGTCAAGTCCGTGATAGCCTTCAAGGATTCCATCAGCTTTGAAGCGGGGTGGTCTTCCGGCAAGTCGTCCTTTAAGCAGTGGAGTCGTGTGCCCAAACCGACTAAGCCGACTGACTCTAAAGACCATTTAGATATTTCTAGAGCCAGTTTGTCGTTGAGACTACCGTCTTTTAGTAATTTATCTAACCTTTAAATAAGAAAATTAATTTAGTGCAGTTGAGGGGGTGGGGGTCTCTCTAATTTATATGATGCTCCAGGTAAACAACTTTTAAGGTAGATGCAAGTTCGTAACCGACTCAACACAGCAGCAGTAGACGAAGAGTCGTGGAAACATTACTGGTCTCTTTGCATTTCTAGGAAAGCTTCGTGTCAGGAATTTCATAATTAAAATAAGTTGAAACTGGCCGCGTGGTGCCGGCAGAGTAGAATTCGTACCACCCCATGTCTGCCCGTGGGTATCGTACGAGGCGATTAAGGGTTTCCGGGAGGTGGGCAGCAGCGCCTTCCGTGTTGACAACATAGTCCAAAATACAAACTGCGGTCACCAACCCGCCTGCCCAGCGTGGTGACTATGGGTAAATACCCACCATGGCAGTCTTGTGGCGTGCTGTATGGGAGGCCTACGTCCAGTAGTGGACTGCAATAGGCTGATGATGATGATGAAATTGAAACTGTAGCGTCGCGATCTTTCATCCTGCTGTTGCTGTATGGAGTCGGCTATGTAATTTCAACCTCTACATACCATAGGTATGAGGAATGGAATAAAAAGTTCAATGTTTTTTTTTATTAGTACACCGTTAATATTATTTTACCTTTGAACGAACTCCTTCGCAATTTCGTTTAGTCCAGGTGTGTAGAACTTTACGAGCTTGGGTTTTAACATTGCCGGATTTACTTTGGTCCGAAACTTTCGCCAATCCGCGCCTTGTCTGAAATCATAGGTACATGTTTTTATGATTTGACGCTGCTGTCCACCTCTCGGAAACCCTTAATCGCCTCTGACGATACCCACGAGCAGTCACGGTGTGGTGCTATTCTCCTCTGCCGATACCACACGACACCACCGGTATCTATGTGTAGAACTTACGCTGTAGTTAATCCGTAAATGCCATTGTAATTGGATTTCCTAAGCTTTTCTCTGTAGTAGACGAGCGTGTCGAACCCTGGTCGTAGCGGGGTCGGGTCCTCCGATCTGTAAACCTGTAATAGGTAGGGGAGGCATAACTACAGGGTGGCAAGTCGGTAAAATGCTAAGGGTGGATCCAGGATTATAGGTAGTTGTGACTATAGGTATTAAAAGTGTGGTGTGGTGGTTTCTCCACCACTGATATTGGCACGTGCCCACCGCCCCCTTTATCTGCCTATAGGTACCCGCCAATGAAGGTAATAACAAGACTTGCTTACCTAGTGCTATCAGTAGAGATTCCACCGTATTACTTACTTGATCATAATGATCCGGCTCAAACAGTATAAGCATATTTGATCTATTTGTCTTCATTTTCACAATATTTCCATATCTTTCTTGCAAAGTTTTAACCATTCCTGAAAAATCCGATGCGTTTAAAGAACCTGAAACAAAAGGAACAAGAAACGATTAGGTATCGAAAGTGTTTGTAAATTCACAGATGTGCGGGATAACATAATTTAATTTAATTTATTCTTTATTGTACACAAAACATAACAATTAATAGAAAGAAATTTACAGAAGGAATGCATACAAAGGCGTGCTTATCTCTGCAAGAGATTTCTTCCAGTATACCAGAAAGCAAAGTGAGACCCAAAAGTTATAGAGGTAATGATGTGTACAGAAATAAACTAAGTAACTATTATAAACAAAAATAAAATATTCATACATAAATAGATACACACATAATATAGTATTTGGTCGGATAATTTATAAATTCTTACCTATGACAGGTAAGAAATGGTGCATGGAACCAATCAGTGGTAAGATGCTCAATCCTGGTATGGATTCGAATGGCTTCGGCCCTGTTGATGTCGACTGCTTCCGAAATTGATTGTGTTCACTGGAATAAAATCGGTTCTCAAATTAGCTCCATTGAACTATAATTTTACGTTACTTACCTATCTTCTTCTTCTTCTTCAGCCTATTGCAGTCCACTGCTGGACGTGGGAAAGCCCACGCGTGGGCTTTCCCCAGGGCTTGCCACAAGGCTACTGCCACAGGGAGGTTTTGCCCATAGTCACCACGCTGGGCAAGCGGGATGGTGACCGCAGTGTGATTTTCGGACTAAGTTGTCAGTACGGGAGGCGCTGCTGCCCACCTCCCGGAAACCCTTAAGCCTCGAGCACACCGGATGCGTATGCGAACACGTAAGCGTAGACGTACACGTACCTCTGAGTTGTAATGTATAGAACTGTATAAGATAGGACACACCGCTTGACGTCTACGCTTACGTCTACGCATACGAATCCGGTCTGCCCGTGCCTATACAGTTCCATACATTACAACTCAGAGGTACGTATACGTCTACGCTTACGTGTACGCATACGCATCCGGTGTGCTCGAGGCTTTAATCGCCTCGTACGATACCCACGGGCAAGCAGGGGTGGTACAAACTCTACTCTGCCGGCACCACGCGGCTTACTTACCTATCCACTCGTGCTTTATTATTATTAGAGAAGCACTTATTTATTTTAGGGGTTAAAATTAATCAACATTACAATATGCCGGCAATACCAGTAGGCACTACTGTATTAGCCCGTCAGCAGCTTCGCTTGCAGCGCCACTTACCTGGACCATTAATGAATTCAAACCGACAGCCTTCCGAAGGGGAAGCGGTTGGACACTGAGACACACACTCGAGTAATTTTTATGAAAACTATTTCTTCCTATGACACTTTAAGTAACTTGAATAGGTACGAGTATCTTCGTTACATACCATAGTAGAATTGGTTGAGTGTTAGCTCTAGTTAGCTTCCGTATGTTTGCAGCAGCTCTCATTCTGAAGGTACATAAACCCAAAAATATTGATAAAAGATGCCGGCGTCAGTAAGCGTCTGAATAACAACTTTATAAACACTACACAATGACTGTAGACAAAAATAGTAGTCAATAAGTTTGACCTTCGCGAGCTGTGATTACGGGCGCTCTGCATCTACCTACATATAAGTGAGTATACATATACTTATATTGTAGGTACCTACCTAAAGAATCTTATCATACTTAGGTATTTGATTAAAAAGCAATAATAATATGAAGTTCATACGAGTATGCAGTCGAATTTTGTAAGTACATAGGTACGTATTGCATCCACCGCTGAGAGAAGTGAGGGACTAAATTGGAAGCAGAATTATTTACATACGGGTGCGTCTCGTGCTTGTTTACCCTACTTGATCTACGTTGGGTGGAAGTAACCATAATTTTAGCCGCTCGCCACAAAGGAGCGAGAGTGTTATTTATTATATTAATATTAAGTATCTACTAGTGGATGTCCGCGACTCCGTGTGGACTGCAGAAAAAACAAAATGTCGAAAATATCCGGGATAATAATCATTTCAGCCCTGGGAAGTCCACTGCTGGACATAGGCCTCCCCCAACAACCTCCGTACCCACCGGTTGTAAACAGCCTGCATCCAACCGACGCCCGCGACCTTGGCCAGATCGTCCGTCCATTCTGTATATTTTTTGTGAGAGAGCATCAAACATAGGTAAGTACATACTCAAAAACTTTTGCGTTTATATTAGTTTGTAATAGGATTATAATACGATTACTGGATACCTACTTTTCAGTAACTTAAGGTATCTTATTCTAATAATGCTATAAATCGGGCAAAGCTATAGCAGTACCTAGGCATACTTAATAAAAATACATAATTCAAAGAAAAAATTAATACCCTCAAAATAAGGAACCTGCTGGCTGTATCGTCTAGACAGGCCGCTGCACCATCTAGCAGAGAGAGTTATCCTTAGATGTTATTTCTGGGTCCCAAAGACCGTTCATCCTTTGGATAAGGACTTAGTGATCCATTGTGTAGAGAAGGCGAAGAAATATTTATAAGGTCGGTTCTTTAAATGAACGCATCTTAAACTGACATCAATGTCACTGTCATTTTCCTAAAAAAATGACATTGACAGTTGTTGTTTTGGAAGGAAGGTTAATGGTCGCCACATCCTAACAATTTTCATAAATATTTGAACTATCAACAGTTTAATCATGTGAAATTCTGTATGTAATACCTTATTTAGGCTAAACAAAACGATATTCATTAATCCTCATCAAATTATACAAGAACCGACGAAGCAACCCTCACAATATCAGTTTTTCTTTGTCATCAGAATAGTTTTGCATTTCTATCGATCGATTACGACAGAGCGTTTTGCTTTACTTGTTTTATAAATCAGTGTAATTGGCTCTAATTTAAGCGAGTCGCTATGTCCAATGTGCTGTCGTCAGTGAAATATCGTTAGCGTTGAACGTGCCTGCTGATTTGTAGATGAGTGAAATTGACACGTTTATTCAGTCGTACCATCTTCATAAGACCCGCGAACCCTTCGTAGCCCTTTATTTGAATTACTATGAATGTGTAAGGTGACTTAATTCCTTGGATACTATGAGATAAATAGACTGAGAGTGCCTGGCTGTCTCTGATATCACGTCCATGTATTGTTGCTCTTTCCTGTAAGTATTTATCCTCACTATAATAACATCTTTAATAAGTTTATTACATATTAGTAGGCTACAATTTATCGCACACTACACCACTGACTTGAATGTGTATGTACTACACATGTACTAAACATGTACCAAAAATCTAAATTGAGATTGTTATGTTTATTTTTACTGTGTCTAAAGTTCAATGAACTTGCACACACCTCTGAGATGACACATTTATCTTAGTAGATATATCACCCTATCACAACACACCTGACACAGTAATATACTAAGGGCATGCTACCATCCATGTTACAGAATAATTATCTTTAAACTTTAATTTCATGTTTACTTTTGAGTAAGTTAAAGTGTAAGTTGTACTGATTTTATTAGATTCTAACAGATAGTGGCATAAACCTTATATGTGCTGTCAATAGTTTAGTTTTTAAGTTAATTAAACTAGGATATTGTTATGTTTAACAAAGTTATTTTTATTATATCAAAAGCTATTTGGAAAAATATAGTTAACCACATCATAACAAAATAATTAATTGTGGAAAAATACAGTCTGCCCAAATCAAGGTGCTTTAAATTAATAACTGATCTTTAAAAAACAGTCCTTAAAACAGAAAATTGTTACAGAATAACAGTATATATATTCCCATTCCCTGAGATATCTAAATTTGGACATGTATATGTGCTAATTGGTGAATCACATTGCAGTTGCAGTGAATTTATTGTCTAAGTCTATTAAGTGCAATGAACCATTGAATTTTTCTCATATATCTTCCATGTACAGACAGCGATCCATTACATTTTTATTATATGTATAGAATTGATGGTTCTAAAAAACTGGTTTATCAAAATAAATCACAAGTCTAAGGTCTTGAATATGAAGCCCAACTTGCAGCAAATGTGTGTTAATCATTATAACCCAACTGTGTGACGCAAAGGAGTAGTAATTTAATCTACAAATAAATACACAGGTTGTCTTGCTCTTTATACTTAAGCCCAATGCTTAATATAATCCTATATATACTTATTTATATTCCTAGAAATAATTTGTTATTACTACCTAATATAGGATAAAGGACAATAATTCAATATACTCAATAACATTAAGTTGCATGTAATGTTACAAAAAAATTTAGGTATTTATAAATAACTCAACGTTAACCATGCTATTACAAAAAAATTATAGTTAATGTTTGTGTGTTTAATATTCCATGGATACATTTTGCTCTACAAATGACATTTTTAAACAATATTTAATTTAGTCACTGTTTTGTTAAACACTAAAGTTATAATAAGGAAGTATTAAGTACCTAGCTACTCAGAGGTATGTACCTAAGTACACTATTGACCTTTGGTGTATGTTACCATTTTGAGAGATTAGACAATGTTTATTAATATGAAGGTAATAAATTATAATTAATTCACAACATACTAAATTAAAGATGAGATAAAGGGATAACTTCTTTTAAGTTCTGTGTGTATTGACCTCTTTTAATAGAATTGATAGAATATTGATGCCTGTCTGTCACCCGGTCTTTTAAATACTAATATGTACCTACCCACCCTTTTTCTAAATAGGTTATTGTATCTCATGTCCTCATTGCAGATTCCTAGTTATTACTAGGTATATTGTTTATCAGTTCCAGACTGTTATCAGTACCTTGTTATGTATTATGTTTCCTTTTTAAACTATGCAATAATATTTATAATATTATGTTATTTCCTGTAATTATCTACTTATTACTGGTTTTTCTAAGTTCTTGTACTTATGTAGTTATATTCATATTATTTTACTAGTGGACGCCCGCGACTCCGTCCGCGTGGACTACAGAAAAAACAAAATGTCGAAATTATCCGGGATAAAAACATTTTCCCGGAATAAAAAGTAGCCTATATGTTAAGTGGGACCTGTCACAATATATTCGTGAAAACTGCATCGAAATCGGTTCAGCCGTTTCTGAGATTAGCGTGCACAAACGCACAGACAAACAGACAAAAAATCCAAATGTTTAGTATTTTATATTATTTTGTCACTTGTTTGCTGAGCAAAGGATGAAAAATGCCAACTTTCATCCAAGCTCTCCACTCTGGCGAATCTGTTTGATTCCGTTTTTAAACTGCTGTAACGAGTTCGCTTTAAAAAGTGTAATATACAGCCAGCGGAACACATTGCGGATGATTATAAATATGTTAAGATAGTAATATTAATGATGGTTGGAATGAACAGTTCGCGACTGGGCGTCGGTATGGCGAGCATGAGTTCCACGCTCGTCGAGACAGTGTCCATCAACTATGAAGACTTTAACGAGAGCTTCCTCACATGCGGCACCTGTTTATGTTAGTACACCATTACCTTATTATTGCTGCATGCATGCACGAGTTTTGCGTATAGCCCAATAAAAATTGCGTTTTTCGTGAATTTAGCTTTCTTCTTATCACCTCTCTTTCCGGGTTTACCTTCATAATATTGTTTATTTTACTGGATTGAATGAGTATTATATATAATTTTTCACCATTAAAATCGTTAACTTATAAAAAAATGTGGCGGATATGATTGATATTATTTGATATGAATGTTGGATAACGACGAAGCACGCGGTGCGGTGCATTATTTTTTGTATCTTACAGACTTATGTTTCTTCTTTCTCGCCTCGTAATGATATTATTATCTGAAGTTTAGGTTAGTTTCTCGAACTAAATTGTGTATTTTATAGTAAAGTTACATATTTTAGTTAACATATTGCTTGTGGTGTCTGCCAGGCAAGCGCATTCGCCACATGTGCAAGGGTATATCCTTGCATATGTTATCAGTCTTATAGAATTAAAATGCCTTTTACAAATGCAGAAAGGAGTTTATGTTATGTTGCATAAAACCGTGAGTTACCCACATTGTCGGAATACCTAATTGATGAAAACGACGTTATTGCTGGTATTTTAGTATGAATCACAAGTTTATTGTTGTCTGGTATGGAATGGCCGAGCAATGTTCTGGCATCATAAATAAAACGTATAGACTTATTGTCCTTTAGATAAATGAGAATTTACAGTTACTAGAAGCTTATTGAACAGGCAAGTAACATACTGGCCTATGTTCATTAAAATTGTTACCTACTAAGAAGCCTATTTGATTACATAAGTGCATATAATAGTGTAATATTGTCTGTATAGTGCAATGTAGTGGTTTTAATCTTATCTTCCGACTCTCACAGTAGTGCATTTGTGTCAACAACGTTAAGCCAGCACCATTAAGCGGCGCAGGCATCGTGAGGTTGACTTAATGTCTCTAAATTATTTGCAGGCACCTATGACGGTGGAGAACACACACCAAAACTACTACAGTGCTCTCATACGGTCTGCTTGCACTGCCTCACTCGCATCGCGGCCTCTCAAACCAGAGAGGCCGGCACGTTTAGATGCCCCATCTGCCGGGAGCTGATTACAATACCCCGAGGGGGCGTGGCCGCGTTACCCCCTTCGTTCCTAGTCAATCAGTTACTAGACCTCATGGCCAGACAACGCAGGGAGGTCATACCCCAATGCAGCTCCCATCCTGGTAGGGAGTTGCTCTTCTGTGAAACCTGCGACTGTGTATTCTGTCGGCACTGCGCTGACGGACCGCACAGTGATACCCCATGTGACCATACTGTCGTGCCATTTTCTATAGCGCTCAAAAGGATGTCAGAAATATTGTTGTATAGAGCGAATGAGTGTTTGAGTAAGTTGGGCTCGGCAAGGGATGCGGTGGCCAGCGAACTGAGGAGATTGGAGGCGGCGGCTACGGCTGCTGACGAGGCCATAGATAGGCATTTTGCGGAGCTCAGAGCCGCTTTGGATAAGCGACACAACGAACTTAAATCTGCCGCGGCGGCTGCCGCAAGCCATAAACGGAAGTTACTAGAGGAACAGCTGAAACTGATCGATGCGGAGAAAAATAAGGTGAGTGTTTGTTAGTAATGTCGCGCTGTGTACGAAAAATATTGTAGGTGGCGATTTGTTTTAAGGGCAGCAGTATATGAAACGACAGTCATAACTTGCAGCTTTTTTTCACGACTGTTACTTGTTTGTCCTGTGCTGATGCGGGGCTTCATTAGAGTATATCAGCTGCATCTCCTACTATACGTATACGTAGTATAATATACTAGAAATTTATCACTGATCATTTACATCAGTCTCCGCTATGCTTTGATATCTTATGATCCTGCATTACAATGCAATGCAAGTCACTCGTAGTTTCATATTTCTCGAGTCTTCGGCATCAGAAACCTCGTAACTTCCCACTATTTAATTATTTATTATTCAATCTCTGTACCTAATCAAATCAATGTTGGTGTAAATAAAAACGAGGCTCTATTTGATTACATCGTGACTTAAATTAAGGTCAATCACGGGCTAGGTATGCTCGACGGAAATTGAAGAATGTATGTAGCTTCAATATGAATGTATCTTACGCATAGGTAAATAGGCCCTTTGCCTACATCTGAATGCTTATCCCAATTTATAGAAATTCGCTTCCTGAGCCGCGCATAACAAAGTTAACCCTAACCCACAGGTTGAGGCAGAATGCTCAGGTCTCCAGCAACAAGTAGAAGTAAGAGAAGTGAGCAGTCGAGCGGCAGCTTTAGGCGCGAGATTAGGAGACGCGGCTGCTTTGGCAGAACCGAGGGAAAACGCGTTTCTGGCCGTCGACTTCGCACATAACGACGCTCAACAAAGATTTGCTGAGAGTTTGGCCGAATTGGGCAGGGTGAGGACCAGTACCACCTTCCCTGGATTGTGCACGCTTCATTTAGGTGAGTGTTCAGAAAGATATAGTATTTTATTGTATGTTTTATAAGGCTATTAAGAATATATATACAGCGTCCAACAATATTGCTGGCGCAGTTTAACTGAGATCTGTGAGTAAATATTTAAGAGACTTCACAGTAGGCTCTAGTCTATTAAGCAACGGTATGTAAATAACATTAATGACTGAAATAAACATCAATATTCGCCAAAGAAATAAAAAAGCAATAACCACTTATTTATATTAAAAGACTAATAAGAAACATGCACTGTGGCGTTAGTAGATGCCTATAATAATTTAACTGATTATACAGAATGTTATTTCGTTGCCACCCTTAACGAAGGGTACGTACTCTACATCAAATGAAGTAAGTTTATGCCAAAAAAATATTGTGGGAAACGATGTATTTTTTTTTATCACATGATCGGGTGAAATTTATAGTGTCCAGTGTTTGTGCTATTTTGCACATCAAATGAATAAATTGCTTGCAATAAAATTACATTTTTTGTCGTTTCCCAGGGATGGTTCCATAGAAAAAAATTATCGTAACCTTACAAAGAATACGAGGTATGAAAAAAACAACGTTGTCTTTTTACACCCTGTATGAAAGATGAGATATGTCGAGCCTATTATTACAGGTCTTATGTTCCCCCAATACTTAGAAGGCAAAGGCCAATAATTTCCTCTATTGATTGTATTTCCTTCAGGAAACTTATGGTCTCTACTCTCTACTATAAATAAATAGGCCATAAGGAAATGTTTGAGGAAAAACAGGTAGGTACATAATGTTTGTTGTTATTGTAAATACGGACTATATTAGGCGCATGGCGGAACTTTACCTTCAGCATAGTGTAGAATTTTGAGCGTAATATTTTTATGCTGTTGGTCACCACCAGTGGGTGAAGTTGGCACAGGACAGAGGACAGTGACTAGTGACATAGTGAAGATAAGACCTATCCTCAGCTGTTTTTTTCGAGTTTTTTACATATAACTACATACCTAATTTAACAACTTCTATGAGTATGGTGATCTACAGAATTATTAAATTATTAATAAAGAAATGGAAAAAAATCCTCACTCGAGTGGGAATCGAACCCACGACCTCTGCATACCGTGCTAGCGCTCTAACCACTGAGCTACCGGGTCAATTACTCGGATGACGAATTTTACAGAATTATTATATTAAAGCCTGTTTAACTTAACTTGTGCAATAATCCGAGTATATCTATACATTAAATCTTAGCTTTATAGTTAAAAGTTAATTATGTTGTGCGTAGAAAAAAGTTTTGCTTACACGTTAGTTCGACAAGTTATGTTATAATTATCATATCTAATGCCAACCTACCATGCGATGTGGATGTGAGTTAAAAACATAGTTCACGTTCATAAACATTCTTGCCTAATAACGAATTCATGTCGTGACGGACATGCATCATAAAAGCGATAGGTTTAGCGGAGCTGACTAAATGCTTAACTTTGTAAAGAAATTGCGTAGTTGTAATAGATCTTTACAGCTTTACGTTAGTTAACAAGTTATGTTATAATTATCATCAATGAACCTACCCTGCGATGTGGATGTGATAAAAACATAGTTCGTTAACATAGTATTCTTGCTAATAACGAATTCATGTCTAGTACTGCAGCTGATAAACTTAACTTTGTAAAGAAATTGCGTAGTTGTTATAGATCTTTACAACCATCAATGAAAATTTGGAATCTCACTAGCAATAAACATCATTTTTGTTGTTGTTGTGATCAATGATTTGTACTAGTCGTGATGCATGGAAGTAAGGTGCAAATTCAAGTAGAAACATAAATTGGTAACAAAAATTTTCATGAGACCCCCAAGAAGGTATACGTACGAAAATGGCCGGTCGTTTGCACCATTGGGTTCCGTATAATTAAGTTAGGGGACCGATACATTCGAATAAATTGAAACAAAAAGAGCGGTTTTAGCGCTCCAATACGTACACATGGTTATGACAAATGTGATCTTTTCATTGGTATAAATTCTTGGGGGTCGAGTTGGTAAGGAGATGGGTTGGAACTAGACCGATTTTCAGATGACAACTCTGTAATAATTGCCACGTCTGTGACACCTACCTATTAAATAAACAGGCACGTGTATACCGTTCTGCATGACTACTTTCGCCTGTGGTATGGCGGATTAATTATTTAGTTAGGTTAGGTTCGTTATCAAGGGCGGATTCAGGATTATTTTCTGGGAAGGACACAAAGGGCTACCGACTATAAATAGGCACTGTGGTGGTTTCTCCACCCACAGGAGGTACACAAAAATCCGACGGGGTAAGGGGTCTCTAAATCCGCACATGACCGTTATAATAAAGCACGAGCGTAGCGAGCGTGTCGTACTACAAAAGTATTGTCCTCATAGATATATCGACAGTAAAATAATCAAATTTTTATAACGCATTTTCGACTGGTGGCGTTTTAGCCTTTACGCTGTCGATATCTATCTATGCTGTTTATAAACAAAGTCATATTATATCTCTATTGAATCTATAGAGAATCATCATCAAATGTTTTCCTTTAATAAGAAGCCTTTATATAACGATAATGAAGTCCAACCACTATTGCTGGAAATGTTACAACAATGAAACGATTTTGATTACACTGTCTGAGCAAGCCAAAATTGGTCAGAAGTGGCACCGTGTGTTTCTATCGGCCCTTGGTGCTCTGCCTACCCCGTATGGGATAAAAGCGTGATGTGATTACATGAATGTATGTATGTAATACGAAAATGAAAAAAGATTTCACCCGAGTAAGATTTGAACTCACGACCACTCGCATTCCGTGCATCGCTCTACCAACTGAGCTATCGGGTCACTTAACTCGGATGACGAATTTTTACCATCTCTTTTAAATTACATTTTTGGTAACAAATTTTGTAACATTACAGGCTGATTTATCCAATAGTCAGAAGGAAAAAGTTGATGCTGGCTCTAACTTGAAATTTATCCTTCAGATAGGCTTCAGATTTGATCGTGTGAAAAAACGACTCAAAGAATTTATTCAACCGACACCGTTATACAACAAGGTGTTTCCCAAAATATTGTCTGTAAAACTATGATTATTCAAAACAACTAAACTGTTATGTAAACCGCGGATTCCGTTGCGACACGTTTACATCTATATGAGTCAATGTCATTTGTTATTATTTACGTTGCCATATTTGCGCGATGAATACGCAACTTAGTATTAGAACGTGATAATGGCGCCTACTCACGTAGGTTTGCGGGTAAAAAACCATTTGCCATTCTTATTTTTTATGCTATTGTTTAACATTTACATTGTGTTTTGAGTTTGATGATGACAACCACGTTTTAATAATATTTAATTAAAATTTTATTTTCTCAAAACATTAAATTGTAATTATGGATATCTACCTAGTGCGCGCAACTTCGACCGTGTGACCGTAAAGTATAATGTATTAAGGCACTACATATAAAACAAAATCGCTTGCCGCTGTCTGTCCGTCCTTACATTTATTTAATAGTAAATGCTTAAAGTAACATACATACATCTCATGGCTAATACATGACAGGGCTGAACCCGTGTCTATTTCCATTATAATTTCCCGACCTATGCTTAGATCTTTCAAACTAGGGAACGGATTTTGATGCGATTTTTTTAAATAGATAGTGATTCACGGGAAAGGTTTATATGTATAGTATCAGCACTGCACCCGTGCGAAGCCGGGGCGGGTCGCTAGTTAAACCCCATTATTATTTATTTTTCATCAAAATTGGTCCAGTAGTTTTTGCATAAAAGAGTAACAAATATCCAAACATATTGAGAGTTGTACAAACTTTCGTAAAAAATATATTTGACAGTTGGGGAATGTCTATATTGCAGTTGACATAATGGCGAAAATTATGCCTAATATTATTCAGGGGTGGTTATAGTGTGTTTCTTTGTTTATATCCTCAATACTGCTTATACGATTTAAAGTATTTATTTGTGAAAACTTTACTGTGTACAATAAAGCATAATAATAATATTATCTTTCAATGGTAACTAGGTACAATATCGTTAGTACCACAACATCTCTCGGTATACATAAATAGGGAATTATAAAAACAATAATAACTTCTCACCTACTAGATATTACATGTAGCAAACCTAAACTCAAATCATTAACATGTATAGGTATATGACTTTATCCCATTATTTTGGTGTCAGCGCAACATGGTCCCTTCCGTCTGACAGTCATATACCTACCTAAAGATAAAACGCAAAATATTTTCCCTTTATAATATTAGTTCACATTCCTATATCCACGCGCCGTGGTTACAACATCTAATCAATAGCATATCGTTTACCAAACACGCGCTGGTGTTAAAAATCAACATTGAATTTCAAAATAACCTTTACACGTAAGTATTCTACGTCTGTCGGTATTCGGTGAACCGTTGCATCACCTTGTTTATTCCCGTGTTTAATGACTGCACGTGCATTTGACTGCGTTGCCTTTCCCGTGGGCTAATTCCATGCAAGGTGAGGTGAAAGTCCTTTGTTTATGCAGATATGGCACACAGCATACTCCAAGCTGACTATATTTGTACCTACCTATATGTAGGGAAGATTTAAATGTTTGTTAAATATTATTCTATTCCATTGGTCATCGATTAATGAATGACAAAAATATTGTTGTCATACATACCTATAGATACAGCGGTGTAAAACTATATTATGTAACTATGTTCACGGCTGTGTCCCCGAAATGGGGTAACCAGAACGGCATGATAATAAAGGAGCTCCCACAGTCACGTTTAGATTAGCCCCGCATCAGCATATGAACATATTTTATTTCTTTTTAAATTAACGTGTCGTTCTTGAACTTGACCTATGTCTAATTGACGTATTTAATAACTTTATTTTATTTATATATTATATTATGTTTTACAGAATCAAGTTGCGTGTCAGGACTAGAAGTGGTGGTGGTGCTTCGGACGGTGGACTACCACGGCTCGGCGCGCAGTACTGGTGGGGACCCGGTTACCGCTGCCGCTACGTTGGACAACGCGCCGTTGCCTTGCACCGTTGAGGACTTGGATACTGGGCTTTATAGGTGAGTGTTATGGTCGAAAACATATTATTTCAAGTTTTTACAAATGCCTATAATAATAATATATTATATAATAATATAATAATCTAATCTAAGTTTAATTTGTGTCTAAGAGTGGGCGCACATTATCAGACATTTATGAGTATATTTACAGAAAATTCTGACAAGGCACCCGGTGCCCTATACACTTTCTATTATAGTAATATTCGTTATCGATAAAAATGTGAGGCATGGGCACGCTTAAAGTCCTGTGAGTGAAAAAGGGGGCGAAATAAGACGCCACTCTCACTTTATAATGGCCCATTCTGAAGCGAGAAATCAACTGTACTACTTCCTACCTACCAGTTCCTGCACATTTAAAAAAATAAAATAAAAATGTGTGCACCGACGTTGTCATTTATACCGACTTTTTATAGAAATATGTGATAACCATGGAGAAGAAATAAAAGAGGAGCAACGGTTAAGTATATTTTCATACAAAAATTGTGTGTCGCTGAGATGAAGTATGGGACGAGGGGAGTATCCCAACACTGTAGCCCTGCCCATTTACATAGAAACCACCTTGTAGTGACTAGCCAAACTACTTGCATAAGCGTGTGGTTACAGCTACTGCGTTACACACACTGGCCCTGAAGCTCCGCCCCTATCATGACGTCATGGCCTCACGATTGCCACACGACTCAGTTCATAGTCCCACCTCCTCTTTTATACCATCTCCGTGTGTGATTACGCTCTTTGTTCGTAATGCAGGATCAGCATGCGTCCGTGGTCGGCTGGCGGCGTGTGCGTGCGCGTGTCGGTGTTCGCACGCGGCGTGCGGGACTCGCCGTGGCGGGCGGCCGTCAGCGCGGCGGCCGCGCCCCTCGCCGTGTGGGGGGGCAGCGGCGCCGGCAAGGATCAGCTCAACCAGCCCGTCGCCGTGGCCAGGTAACTGCAGAATCATAATTTCAGGCAAGAGAAGCCCACTGCTGGTCCGACCGATCGGAAACGGCCTGCATCCAACCGACACCCACGACCGATGAACTTTTTTCAATTCCTCTACGGTCGGATATCCTCGTACCATGGAATAATAACTGTGCAATATCTGTGTGTTCTGTGTGCCGCGTGGTGCCGGCAGAGTAGAATTCGTACCACCCCATGTCTGCCCGTGGGTATCGTACGAGGCGATTAAGGGTTTCCGGGAGGTGGGCAGCAGCGCCTCCCGGGTTGACAACATAGTCCAAAATACAAACTGCGGTCACCAACCCGCCTGCCCAGCGTGGTGACTGGGCAAATACCCCTCATGGCAGTCTTGTGGCGTGCCCTGGGGGAGGCCTACGTCCAGCAGTGGACTGCAATAGGCTGATGATGATGATGATGATGATGATCTGTGTGTTCGTAATTATCAAAAACCTATGGGAAAAAAATTCGGTAAATCCCTGTCCAAATATTACGTTTCTAGCTTGAGTAGTTTTGCCTCGGCGTTGATTAATCAGTCAGGATATGTTACTTTATTATCTGTAACAATATGTTTCAGATGTCCGAAACGTCGTGAGATCTACGTGTTGGACGCGGGGAACTCCCGTATCAAGGTTTTGGATGATGAGACCTTCGCATTTAAAACACACATCGTTAATGATGGTTAGTTATGTATGTTAAGTACTATTAGTTGAAAACGAATTTATATAAAATTGTCACTTAGCTGTACCCAACGAGGTTTGGCGTCAGGCAGGCAGCCGGCCGTAAAATGCAGTCATAAGTGTGACAATAGGTCAAAATTTATACGCATTCGAGTTTAATTCTTCTTTCATGATTTTGTAAATTGTTATTTACATTTACTTTACTGTAAAATTATTAATAAAGAAAATGGAAAAAATTCTTCACCCGAGTGGGAATCGAACCCACGACCACTGCAAACCGTGCCAGCCGCTATAACCACTAAGCCACCGGGTCAATTACTCGGATGACGAATTTTACTATCTCCTTTCTAAATTACATATTGGCAACGTTATTCTTCATCCCGACTTTACTCTTCTTCTGATATGATAATAATGCATTATAACTATTTTAATCGCCTGAAATTTGTATTAGTTTTTTGTATGGGACGAGATGTCTTGTTCAAATCTACTAAATTTAAAGATATTCCTATAGATTAGTATTATGATGTTGCAGGTTTGGCCGGTCGCAGTTGCACAGGCATCGCGGTCACGCCGGATGGAGTGGTGGCGGTCAACTGGAGAACTAGAACCCTTACCGAGGTAGGTCATGAAGCTACTCTAAGGGACCATGGTTTGGGGCCATAATGAGCCCGTATACGAAAGTTTTATTGCAGTCAGTGAGGTAGAATTATCAATAACAATTTTAGCTTATGTCTTTCTCATACACTTGACTATATGAATGAAAAATTTCAAGAACATTAGCTGAGTGAATCAAGCGTGAAGAGATAAGAAACAAATAAACTTGCTTTTACATTAAATGCCCATTTTTCAAAAAGGTTGCCTATCAGAAGAATAAAGTTGATGTTGTCCTTCTCTAAAACTTAATTATGATAGAGACAGCATCAACATTATCTGACGTTTGAAAAAATCAGTCCTTCTCAAGTAGCATGACCTGCGAAACACGATACGTATGATAAACAGATTTATCGACATTTAGCTTGTCAAAATACGATAAATATAGCCGCCATATTTAATTTTGTATAGAGACAATACGATATCCACGATGCGTGGTCATGCTAGGGGGACTGATTATATTACTTGACATAATAACTGTTTTAGACTAAGCCTAACACTCTGAAAGGTGTAAAGTGTATGTATTATTTGACTGTAAGTATTTAAAAAAAAAGTTTGGACATGCTCACTTTTGCCTAACTCTGAATAATGGGTGTGACCATATATAACTATGTATATACAGGTAAACACAGATGGCAGCACGCTCCGTACATACTCGTGCTCTCGCCTCGTGGAGCCGGTGTGCGTCGCGTGTGACGTGACGTCACGTCGTGTCGCCGTCGCCGACAACGCCGCAAGGACCGTCTTTGTGTTCGGCAGCGATGGACACGTGTGTCTAGAAGTAAGTTGGTACAGGTTGTAGCAAAAGGGGTAAGTAGGTTGAACGAAATGCTATGAAAGTAACCCACTATAGAGAATTTCGAAACAACTCAGCAATGTTCATACAATCTTAAAAATAAACATAATTATTTCGAGTCTTAAATGGATAGCGGCCCAGCGGTTAACAAGTTCAAATACTTATTTCCAAAAAAATATTCATTATATTTTTAGATAGTCATATATTTTTTAAAGCGGTGATAGCCCAGTGGTTAAGACGTGCGCCTTCCATGCGGGAGGCGTACGTTCAATCCCAGTGCCTGTATATATTAATTTATTTCATGTACATTTTAATGTAAAAGTCACTTAGCTCGTTCCTCGGAAAGCACGTAAAGCCGTTGGTCCTGCGCCTGATCTTTCTCCGGTCGTGTCGGCTTTCCGTCCCATCGGACTATGAGAGTGGCGGAATAGAGAGTGCATCTGTGTTTGCGCACGTGAGCACAAGTGAGACTAGTCAGACCAGTCTTGTGTAAAAATCTGGCTAGTAAGAATAACAATCTTTAAACTTCGTCAAATTCTTACTACTTGGATTAGATTACTTACTACGTGGAATTTATTATCAAACAGACTTCATCTAGTTCGTTGTTCTAAGCAATATATGTGATTTCACAGTCTAAATTAAATAAAATCTATTGCAGATTGGCAACGGCGACCTTGGCCTGGTGGGTGGCATAGCGCTTTCCGAAGATCTCATAGTAATAGCAGACATGGCGATACGAATCTACGACTCGGAGGGAAATCTGCAGACCACACTTGCGCCGGTTCCTAAAGGTATATTGTCGTGGCCCTTATTCTTATACTTCATGGTTAGGTTAGGTGGAAGAGTATTTTTAGTTGCTCCAGCTAATAGTATAGTGTCGGCAGAGTAGAATAGCACTACGTAAATGGCTATGAAAGGTTTCCGGCCCCCTGATTACGTAAAGGCAATAGCAAATCCGAAGCCGCGCGATCGCGATAATTGAGAGTGTGTGCGTGCGCGCAACGAGTGCTCGGTGTCCTCCCGCGCCCCGCACCTCGCCCCACACCTCGCCCCGCACTCACACACACTCAATTATCGCGATCGCTCGGCTTTGCTATTGCTTTTACGTAATCAGAGGGCGGAAGGTGAGCAGCAGCGCCTCCCGTGTTGACAACATAGTCCGAAAATTACACTGCCGTCACAAACCCGCCTGCCCAGCGTGGTGACTGGGCATAAGCCCCCCTGTGGCAGTAGCCTTGTGGGGTGTCCTGGGGGATGCCTACGTCCAGCAGTGGACTGCAATTGGCCGATGTGTAATGTGTACTATTATGCGTAATATACTTGTAGTAATGTACAACCCACAATTCTGATAGCCCTATGGCTAAAGAGATTTATTTATTTGATGTATGTTTACTATGGTTGAATTTTAATGACATTTCATGCTTATCAGAATAAATCACCGAAATCATAACATCCGTAAAATTACAATTTGATGTGTCCAAATTAGGTAGTAATAAGCCTTCAAAGTTAAGTGGGCAAGTCCATTTTTCAAATGTGAAATTAATTGAAAATTACTACATCACATTTCCACCTGCATCATTTACAGCAACTTTTGTTTAGTGACCATATTTATAAACGCAACATTTAATGTAGCTGTAGAACAAAAGTTCTTTTTCGCGCATACAAGTTACTGAAAGAGTGACGTTATTATTATGGTAGCCGTTTGTATGGAGCGTTTTTTGGCAAGTGTAAAATTGTGATTTTGAATCGTTATAACTCGGAAAGTTTTCACACTAGCGAAGTTTTTCTTTCGCAAATGTTTCTTTTATTTTATGATCTTTCGATATAAATACAAATAAAAAAACCATAAACAACCCTATTGTGCTCGTTATTCCTATCAAATTGGTATCTGCGATAGTATAGATATGGCGGCTATATTTATCGTATTTTGACAGGCTAAATGTCAATAAATCGGTTTATCATATCGTGTGTCGCAGGTCATGCTACTTGTGCAGATACAAGCAATCGGTAACAAGTTGACAGCTCATCGGCCCGAGAGAACGCCCCTGAGTTCCACAGTTGACTCTTACCCACATAAACACCGAAACGTTATGTTTAGTGTGTGTGATAGTATGTGAGATTATTCGTTTCGGACCTTACATACGAGTATCTTTTTTGTTAATTCCAGGTCGCGGCGGTTACGGCGGCATAGCCTTAGAGAAAACAGACGACGGCTACCGGATCATTTGCGCGCGATCCATCAAAGGGCGCCCGGCGTTGCTCGTGTTGGAAGCAGCGCCAAACGGCAAAACGTTGGCTGCGTGTGAGTTGGCCGATAAACGGCCGAGAAGAATCGCCGGTCTCACACTATTGCCTGGCAATAGGGTGCTATTGGCCGATCTGGCTGGCGACTGCTTGAGATTGCACACTTATTGGTGAACGGTAAGTTTGTTAAATATCCATCTGCCTTAACTTATTGTGATTATTCATTGACATTAATATCAGATCGCGTGAGATGGGTGAGAGCCACGCAATTCATATCTAAGCAACTATCCACTGAGTTATAAATGACGCCGACCGTATTTCGAGTTAATAACGTAACAATATATACATTTTTCCTAGATTATCAAGCCATTGGAGAGAAGAATGCTGTTAAGCACCAAATGAAGTGGTGTCAAACGAATTTCATACTAGTCCTGTATCGCAACGGAGAATCGAACTTCCGGCCGTGCGAGTACCAAAGTCAATAATGGCCGGAAACCACAGTATACATATCTAAACAGTAACCCAACTGCAAACCACGATAGATTTGAATCACTCACTATGACCGCTTGTGTGTCATTTAAGTCAATTTGTGTCAAGTTGTAGTTGTCTCGAATAGTCTAGTTGACACACTGTTTGGTTATCATGTACTGTGACTTTATTTGTATATTTACTATTAGTACTTACAGTATTTATTTCCTATTAAGTCGATTAAGTTCTTTTTTTATAGTATTTTTTTTACAGATCAACGAATTTTTGTTTGTGAAATTAACCTTCTCAAGTTGTTTTTTTTTTGTTATTCTCCAAATGTGTATAAGTTAGTCAAAAATTTGATAAGGTTTTTTGCAGCAACCAAGTGATAAACTGAATAAATTGTTTATACAAATTATGTATTATAAAACTAAATGCTCTATTAATTAGTAAGACCGAATATTGAACATAAGTGAGATATTAATAACAATTAGCGATTCCGCCTTTAAAAAAAAAAAAAAAAGTTCAAAAAAATGTAACAATCATTTTGGTTGCAAAAGTTAAGCGGTCTAAAGCTGGTCTTGTACTAACATTTTACTGCTATCTACAAACTTGTTAATGTCCCGGCATGCTTCGTGTCTTTAAATCCAGGACTAATGGTAATATCGTCATTAACATTATAGCCGTCTCAGCAAATATTTGTAATGAGACAGCATAATGTTTAACTACAATAAAATATTATCACGGATTAAAGACAGTTGTAAGTTCGCCGTAAAACTTTATTTCTTAGGACGGCGGTTCCGTCATATAACAGTCATGACATGAAGGAACTTTTATATGTAGACACCTTACTTTTACGTTGTACGAATGCTATTGACGAGACCGTTATCTTAGGAAACATAGCTTTACAGAGGCCTTATTGAATTAGAGTTTGACCCTAAACCTTGTTTTAAGTTAATAGTGTGAGCCAGCTTAATCGTGATTTAATTACCATTTCATCTACTATTTAAGATATCTTTTGTACATTGATTAATATTATATTATTTATCGACTGATTTTCCTTGTGTGTACATGTTGTACTTTTTTTTTTAGTTATTATTGTGATCGATGTCGTTAGTGGTATTGTTATTTTTGTAACTAACCCCGCACTTATTTGGTAAAGCTTTGTTATTGGTTCTCTCACTAGCTAACTAGTCATTTGTTGATGGCATTATGTTAAGAACATTTTTGTAAATACTTTCCGATTGAATATCCTAAAAACTTAGCTCTTATAAAATTCTAACATAATGCAAAATTCAGTTTGACCGTAATTTGGCATTTGCAACGTGTTTTGTTACTCAAAAAAAAACTTAAAACCAGAATTTAAAATACACACTACATCAAAAATATTAATATTAAAAATTATACTATACTTATATGACTTCTAGAATGCTTCCTCAGTATTCAGGAAAACTCATGATAAAATATCTATATCAAAATAACATTTCACAAACTTTTATGATAATACTAGAAACTCTAGTCTAGAGTAGTCGTAAAAAGTTCTTAATAATATTCGTCCAGTAGTTAATAAACCAATAAGATAGAACACACAATGATAAATAAATACCAGGTGACTAATTTATTGTAAGTTTCTGTTATGAAGTCCTCTAACATAGCGCTAGTAATTTGTAATTCTAACATCGTTCTCTTTGTTTTATTTAGTTCCACGGAAATTCGCAGGACTTAGTCATTGAAACAAGCACCAGGCAATCCTTCACATAATTTGCTCAATAAAACCACACCATATCACATCGCTTCCAATTTGGTAGAGTTTAGGTGATACTATAAAATAAATCAGCATTTACTACTGTAATATAAAACTAATTTTTATTTGTCCATCAATGAGACTGCTTTTATTGATGTTCGCTTTAATATTTTCGTCTTGTACTTGTAACTAACACTTCTTTATTATAAGATATTAAATTCTTGTAACTAACTTAACAAATTCACATAAGACTGGTCTTAAAGTGGTCTCGATCCGGCTCGAAGGACCAAATTTAGTTTACAAAGTTATATTTGTGAATCAGAAGAAGTTTCGTTATGTTAACGAGTAAATAATTCAAGAGTGCGCTGTATTCTATATTTTAGTATTCAAAAGTATAGAAAACCAAATCAAATGTGTAAAATGTTTTAAGAAATACACTTAATCAGTGGCTATGATAATAAATAGGAACCAACATTGTAAAAATAAAAATTTAAGTAAGTAATCATACATAATAATATCGCTAAAGTCGGATACTCGTACGTGGTAATTTTTGCCTAAAATTACCTAAACATCGAACCATGTCTATTAAAGATTGAAAAATAAGCAAACAGAAATTAAAAATGCGACCGCGTTGTAAAAATGTCTTGAGCGATTCACGAAATCGTAAAAATAGCTATAAGAAACTATTGGTCTCAACATTTTCAACTGGAGAATGTAATGTTCCTAGTTTATATGGCCATATGACCAGTCTGAGCTGGAGTAGCATAGAAATAAGTTTCTCTTTTTTTCCTTATGTAACGTTGAACAGCTTGTAGTTTTAGTGTGTAATCACTATGCCTAAATTATGATACTGAGTTTTGATTCTGGTATGATTGCGTTTGGTATTGCTATTCCATTACTTCCATTACATTACTACAGAGTGCATTTTCGTTCATCGTGGGAATATTTCAGTCTCTAACGATCGAAATTCGGTCGTGCAGCAAAAGAGATACTTCCCTAAATGTGTGCTGTTGAAGTAATTGCACAGGTTTAACCAAACCGAAGCTCAGTAGAGAAGGCTGCTTTTGATGATGTCAATGCATATAATTGGTGGATATTAAACACACACAAACACTTACGATGCAATCATAAATTAAACGCACTTCAGTATTTCCAAACTTTAACCACACTGTTGGATTCATTAGCAGGGTATATTCGCTAGTTTACGGATCTTTTTCACTTTTAACCTTATGTTACTTTGAGTTGATGTTAAAATTGGCATAATGAAGATAGCTCAGAGAAGTGCATTCTATATTCTGCCTTCAGCCTGTTAGAATTAATATCTGACTTCTCCCGTATTACAGATAGTTACCGGTGATATCTAACTTGAATAGATAAGTGTTATAAACGGCATAAAGTTGAATATGTTTAAGCCATACTGTCTGTTCACTGTTTCTTGTTTATGTTCACGATAGTTTTAAGAAAAAGTGTACATAAATACCCGCTGATGACTACGAAAAATTGCGTCAAAAAGCTCTTAGAAATATAAAAGGTTTTAAGAGTGGACGTGACTAACAACAGTTACTAGAATTCGCATAGCAATTTATTTCTCAATAAGCATCTTAGACGTCCAAAAGCATAGCTCTGCGCTACTGTCAACTGTCAACCGCATATGTCTTATTTGATGACATTACAAAATTAAACCCCATAAAATGTTGATTACACCTGCTCTATTTAGAGCTTTGGCGTGATTTTTCTATTCAGAGAACTACCTACTTACATTATCCTCGTTATAAAATAGATCATAAAAGCTTGTAAATGCAACTTTTACGCTTATAAGCACCGTTATAGGAAATACTTAACTTGTTTGAGTAGATGTTTTTTATGAATGGTTTGTTTAAAATAAAGTGTCAAATTATTTAATAGGGGCATCCAAAAATAAGGTAGGTGTTTAATTATTAAAATGTAAAAAGACACTGTTGAAGAAAAATAGCGAATGGATAAACGATATGTAATTACTTATTCCATCATGGCAAAAAATGTTCAAGAGAAATATGAAAGCTATGTTACCTTGTCTGTGTGTTTACAAGTTACATCACCCCATAAAGTAATTTTACACTTTATTAAGAGCAGTTTTTTCAACAGGCAGATAGGTGACTATTAAATTTGATGCTGTCTTTCTCTAACACTTGATCCAAGATAGAGACAGCGTCAACTTTATCGTTTTATAAAGGCCTATTGAAAATCTAGCAAATCGGCCCTAAGACACACCGTTAAATAGTTACTTAATACACAATCCCTTTTGTCACAACAATTAATACTGCCTTGTTATTCTGTGCATTTAGAATCTTAATAATACTTATGCCCGGGCTACACGAGGCGAGTTTTTCAAGCTAGGATAGCCAGCTAGTTTTCTTACTAAACTGTCCTGGCTTGCTGACCTAGCTTGGAGCATGCTAGTTCTGTTTACTTGAATGAGTCGTCTATTTTTTAAGCTAGTATTAACTGATTTTGTAATGAACTGCATACGAAAAAACTGCAAACTAGCCAACTGCAAACTAGCTTCGCCGGTCACATGATGCTATTAAACCAGCCAGAGGGCGAGTTTATACTTCGATCGCGTTAGCGTAAACTAATCAACCAACCACGTTGGGCCGTTGTTCTCACTTTTATTATACACGTCACCACGCCGTAATGTGATTGTGATTACGTTAACGCGAACGAGCTCGAAGTGAATACTCACACTAAGCCCTCAGGATAGTAAAATCAGTGGTGAGGGGACGCTACTAGCCTGCAAATAGAACTCCATCCTATCAAAAACTGTCCTGGCTTGTAAACTAGCTTACTAGTTTAGAAATGAAGATAAGTAGTTTTGTCGACACGAAGTCAGAAGTACCTACTAGCTTGCTAGCTTACTACCACTAGATTGCTATCCTAGCTTGAAAAACTCGCCTCGTATAGCCCGGGCATTAGCGACTACTTGATCCTCGTATAATTTGAGACATGACCTAAAAATATGGCATGGTAACTTTTAACTTTACGAGTATGATTAAAATTATCTAAGAATTAGGCAGTTGTAATTAGGCCTCAAAAATCTACATAAAAGCTGGTAAATATAAAGTTGCATTAAAATCATTATGTAGATGATTGTCGACCTTTAATTTAATAGAAAATGGTTGAAAAAACTATTGTCGCTGAAAAAAATTGATACATAATAAATAATAATATGTCAAAGAAAATAGCCATATTGGTACAAAGTAAAAATGTAATAACCTTATTTTTGTGAATTTAGAAGATAAGAGGAAAATCCTTACCCAAAAAATGTGAAAATTATATTTTGGCGATTAACATATTTTTGCATTTACCGAATCGAATTGAACATGTATTCGGTTAGATTTTTTATTTATTTACATCACCAAATTATTTATCTAAAGCTGTGAAACTGTACTTAATTTTTACTGTCACTGAGTCTCATATTGTCTGAAAGTTAATTTTGTGCAAATCACAATAAATTCGAAATAATTTTATCATATGACTTTTATTTACTTACCCACTTAACGCACTGTTAACTTTTTTATATAAACACTTCCCTGCTAGAGTCCGTTTCATAGAATAACTTCTATGCCTGTTCTACTAACATTTTTGTATGCACTAACACCAATAATGTAGCCATACACATAGTAACTACACAGATAGTATTTGGTGAAACCTGAGGGTGAAACGCACTAACCATAATATCGGATAACTTTTTTCCTTTCGAACATGCAACAAAACGCAAAATATACAAAAATTATCTATGGTACTATATACTATGGAACTACCCTCGGTTTCCGAGTCGTTTGAACGATTTATTGAATGGATCTGCGGGAGAACAGATGCGAGAGTAGGACAGCAGTAGTTTTATCAATTACGTCCTCATAGCCACGCCCCTTCCTCGATGCTTGCGCAAGCGTCTACTAACACTTTTTACTAGCTTCTGTTACCCTGGTAGTTTGTATGCCAATTCTTGGTTATTGGTGGGCTAAAATTGATGCTATATTTGTTGATGGAGTTGAAACTTACTAACACCTTTTATTGCTTTCTGCTACCCTAGTACTTTTTGGGCCAATTCTTAGACTAAAATTAAGGCATACTGACACCTCTTGGCGACTTCTGCTAGCCTAGTACTAGTCGATTGTTGTATATTTGTGGACTAACTATAACTAGACTCTGATCTTCATAAGATCTTCAATATCCATTGAATATTGATGAGGTATTGTGAAAGATAAAATAAAGAAATACATATAAAATTATACATTTATTGATTTGGAAAATACATATTTCTTATACAAAATTATAAGTAAAGAGAGATAATGATTTTAACGCTAAAAACCTTAAAGCCCATTTACATGATACCATTTTCAAGAGCAATATGATATTGAATTCAATTATTGATATGCCATTATTTACTAGCAAAATCTTGAACAATGTGTCTAAAATGGCAGGTTTAGACCAGGCTTGCTTGAATAAAATTGTATGCAACGGGAAACAAAATGGTAGCATGTAATAGGGATTTACAGGCACGGACATCAATGTACGTACATTACTTCTGCACGTGAATGTATCCAGAGAGGATGTCTACGGGGAATCTACATTAGAGATTCCGATAAAAATAAGCGAACAGGGAGATTCCTTAATTGCTATGGACAAGGAACCATTATTATTTAGTTCTACACTTTCAGCAAATATATCACACGTTTTAGTAGTTAAGAAAAAAAAAGAGAATTTTCCAGTTAATACCATTGTATTATATCAAACCATATTGACCATCGATATTTGAAGTGTTTATACAGCAACGCCACCATGTCGGTACGGCGGAGCACTGAGCCGATTTCATTGCAGAGGGGAGTGAGACAAGGAGATGTTATTTCTCCGAAGCTCTTCACCAATGCAGTAGAAGACGCCTTTTAGCTCCTCGAATGGAAAGGACTCGGCATCAATATCAATTGCAAATACATCACTCACCTTCGGTTCGCAGACGACATCGTGGTCATAGCAGAATCGCTGAAGGTTATAAGCACAATGGTCGATGGCCTCAATCGAGTCTCCTAACAGGTGGGTCTGAAGATGAACATGGACAAGACGAAAATCGTCGATGTCGTCGACCATCGATGTCGAACGTCCATGTGCCGCCCACTCCTGTACTGGTTGGGAGCTCGATGCTCGAAGTTATTGACGAGTATGTTTACCTGGGACAGTCGGTCAAACTAGGTAGGTCCAACTTTGAGGAGATAAATCGGCGAATCCAACACGGCTGGGCAGCGTTCGGGAAACTACGAAGCTTATTTGTGTCCAAGATACCCCAGTTCTTAAAGACGAAGGTGCGTGAACCAGTGCGTGCTGCCGGTGATGACCTACGGTGCCGAGACGTGGTCATTAAATATATTCCTTATAAAGAAGTTCAGGATCGCACAGCGAATATTTGTTGAAACGTATTAAAATATCCTTATTTGTCGCACATAGGAAAATATATAAGGTGTTTACTGCCTACTGCTTTGCTAATAAACCTATGGCACAGGCTTCCAGCTTTCTTTATGTACTTATTTACAAGATACAAAGCAAGTCAATTCCAATAGTTACACATATTAGTGACGTGAAATACTTATCTTGTATTCCATTTACATAGTATAAACAGCTTATTTGGACTTTTAGATCAATGTCCAATATTACACATAATGTTTTAAAGATAACTTACTATTTTTTCTGTGATTTACATCAAAATATATGTAATCTACATATTTACCCTGTCTACAAAAACATAACGAGAAATTTTGAGACCAAAGTAGTACTTTATAAACGGCTTTTAAATCCTTAATAATAGTCAGTCGTTTAGTTGAAATCTAACAGTAACATCAAGGTAATACTTACTTAATATTATTCTTACTTAAAATTGCACTGTTAAAATATATTTCTTTTTTGTAGAAATCCATTTTAAAACACGACAGTTTGGGCCGAACTAAACTTAATATACATGTGTTCACGTAAAATAGTGCTGTTAAAAATCATAGATTTTAATAATAAAGCCTTATCATATCATTAAAATAATATACGCAATAAACTAAATATCTTAAAATATTGTACGTAAATAAGAATCAAATAATTACATTTAAATATCATTTCATAATATTAATATGTACCTAACATAACTAACACTGGTAATGATTAGATGTATTAAATGCAAATCAATTTTATAAATGCAAACAATTCTCTCATTTTACAACTATAATTACTATTTTCTAACATTGAACAATAAAATCACTGGTACGCTTTAAACTTTAAAAAAATCACGAAAAATCAAAAAGTAAAAACAGTCTCTAGTTCGCGGCGTTAGATGGCGTTTACTTGCCAAACGTCGCGAGCGTTTCCTTGCACTCCTTGATGGTTTTGTTGAGGCGTTCCACAGTGGCCGAAGTTTGCTTCGAGCCGAGGAGGCGCGTACAGCTCTGTATGGTGGTGTAATATCCGCACACATTGTGGAGGATCCGCACGGCTCTGTCGCCGCAGACGAACAGGTATTTGTTGCTGGAGTCGAATCGCATGTAGTTTATCAGACCTGAAAATAGAGATGAGAAATTGAGTATTTCGGAACTTAATTAAGTTTTAATATTGGTACTGTTATCACCAATGTTATCAGTTCAATGAGCATTTACTAGGTATGGATCGTATGGCAGTTCATCCGCCATTTTAATTTCTGTAATGTGCCAAAGGACATAATGACAAAAGACGACTTATTGCTTCGTGAACTCTTATAGCAGGATTGCTTCCATCGTGGAAAGTATATCGTTCTACACTGTTTACGAGTATAGCTTCGGCTAGCATGGAAGCTATCCTCTTACTCCCTATACTTCGTAACCCTTTTATTGTGTATAGCAGTATTGTATACACTTCCATCAAGGCCTTGCAATAAGCAAGCTTATTAGCAGAAATCAGGTCAATTGTAACATAAAGATGGTATAAAAAAAATTACGAAGACTAAGGCTAAACTAGGAATCGATATATGTATCGATTTTCATGTAAGCTAGTACTCGTAGTAGCTTTAATTAACCGACTTCAAAAAAAGGAGGAGGTTCTCAATTCGTCTGTATGTATAATTTTTTTTTTACATTTTCCATTGTGTCTTCGAGTTCGCTTGTCAACCATCGAGCCTGCTCAATAATCTAGACCGATGACAGCCTCGATTGGTTTTAAAATTCATATTTAGTTACATTTTCAAGCGTGAACCTTACTGCTACATTGTATATCTCAAAATCGTTTGATGTGAAAAATTATGTGTGCATTTCCCTTTGTGTAGTATGAAAGTAGGTGTCCATCTGTGACTTCCTGTTTGTTGTGAGTTATAAATATTTAGACTTTGTCCGAATTGCAATGGTTTCATAAATACATTACTTTCCATAGGTTATGTATATGCAAAAATAAAGAAAAGATTTCAATACTGAGTAAAGGACTGACAAGATAAGGCATAGATAGCTGAAACTATTGGACGTTGGAAGCTTTGGGAGTGCAGGAGCGCACTAAGAAAGGATTCCCCAAAATTTCTAAAACACTCTTAATAGGGACGAAGTCGTAGTCGTCCATACTGTAGGTAGGTAATGTAGGTAGGTACATAATGAATCAAAAAGACAATACAATTACCTGTATAAACATTCTCGACGGTATCGAAAAGCTTCCCAGTGTACGTGTCGTAGAACTCCACGGAGTTATCCACGGACACTGCCAAAACCTCCGCGTTGGGCGACAGGGCTATATGCGGAGGGTTCGCGCTTTGTGTGTATGTACCAGTTTCGAGAACGTGCGGCGACTCACCTATTCTGTAGTCAACTGGAAAGACGAAAGGGATTTTTAGCAGAAGTGAATAGTTATTTGACTTAAGGTCCCATGTCCCCTCGATGGGCCATCTCTCTCGATTTTGCGCTTTGCGCTTAATTTCGCTCTACTGAATAGTTATTTCGACAGGTAATAAAGTATAGCAACCAGCAGAGGACCAATATAAGAAACAATAGTACTGTACGCATGCAACTCTAGTGTTGCAATACCATTTTAACCACCTTTAAAACAAGCAGAATTAAAAAACAGAGACTCCACTTAATACGTACTCTACGTGCGTCAGAGTGCGTTTCGCTTGCATAATGAATATATCGCAATATCGGTCAAATGCAAGCCAGATGAATTCTGTTTGACTCATATTATGTGAATAATGAATTCATGATAAGGCGGATGCGAGTAGTAAGCAGAGGTTTTGCTTGACATACTGCGAAACGCTTTTGAAAGTTACGCAATTAAATTTTCATCTTAGCTTGCCATACATGCATACACGGCTGTGTTCCAGAACTGCAGGATCATAAAAGCCACGTTTAGCATAGCTGAGACTTATCTAAAATAAAATAAAAAATAAATATTCACACACTTCACAACACATTAACTTAGTCCCACATTAAGATCCATAAGGTCTTGTGTCGTGGGTACTAAGCAACAGTATATAAATACATAGATAAGTATAGAAACATCCATGACTCGGAAACAAACATTAATATTCATCATGTTAATGTTTGCACCTACCGGGATTCGAACCCAGGACCTATGGCGTCGCAGGCAGGGTCACTACCTACTACACCAATCGGCCGTCAACTATCTGAAACTGACTTATCTGAATTATCAGAAACAAGTTGCCAGATTATCGATAATACCCGAGATCTTTAGTAGACTCTTACGACACGCACGGAAAGTGATGCAGCAAAGTATTCTAGTGAAGCCCTACATCAGCACAGCTGTGCCTAGGTAAGGTTAGATTGTCCGTATTGGAAATACATAACTGATAAGATTTCATCTTCTTGTTTGCCTGTGATGTGAACAAGTGTCGAGCCCCAGAACGCCATTTCTAGCACTACACTAAGGTGAAACGTAGGCTAGTCTACTTCAGTTCACTTCACAAGTAGTTTGTACGCGTTACCTACTTACTCGATGCATTTTTATACCGATAAGCGGTTAAGCTCTTTGACACCGTATTGTAAGACTTATTGCAGACATGCGTACTATTTTTGGCGTGAAAAACTACGGTTAATTCGCCGTAGATAGGCAGGTGTGCAGAAAGACCCGAGACAATGCGAGAGCTACCATGTTGAAGTGGTACGTATCGCCAAAATGGTGGTGAAATAGAATGGTCAAAAATGTATCCAAGAAAGAGTAGTAGCTTATTCTTTTATTTATTCATTACGTAAATTACAATCATTGGGACGGATATATATTTTAAGGTTTTGTTAATAGTGATTGCTCTATTGTTACGTTAAGTACTATAGAAATATTTGTACCAATACCTAGCCGCTCCCTCAGTGTTAACACTTATTTATAGGTCAACTAATTTTATCACCATCTTATAAGACTTCTCTAATTCCATTACGACATGTATATTCAGTAATAAACGACTGAATGCCATTTTATTAAAGTATTAGGTATGTTATCTAGGGTTCCTTAGACACAAAAATCTGTATCATTGCGAATCCTACACTCCCTGACAAACATGATATTTGGTATCATCCAACAAATTCAAAAATGTGTTGTTTTAAAGTTTATAATATCTTGACTAAGATAAATTTATAAAAAAACACTTCTCCATTAATATAATCCGTTAGGATATGGTTGATCGTTTCATCTTTAAACATTGTGCTGAGGAATTCAGCTTTGATTGCCGAGATTTGGCTAGTGTATAGCTATCGGGATGAAGAATAACGTTGCCAATATGTAATTTAGAAAAGAGATGGTAAAATTCGTCATCCGATCAATTGACCCGGTGGCTTAGTGGTTATAGCGGCTGGCACGGTTTGCAGTGGTCGTGGGTTCGATTCCTCGGGTGAAGAATTTTTTCCATTTTCTTTATTAATAATTCTAAAGTTTAGAATCTAAACCCATATATTACATATTATAGATTTTTTTTTATTTGGTCGCGTAGGCTTCTTTTAGCAACCGGTCGCCGACCAGACTTAAGTTACAAAATCAGCCAGGCGTATATCACTCCTAACTCTTTTCTGATCTTTGAAAAAAACGAGTCAAAATTGTACATCTGTGTAAATCGCAGACCGCCGCTGCTAATTCGTAGTGTAGGATTTCAGAGTAATTAGGTTTATGTTGACGGTGGGACCATGTGTTTGACCTCAATCCAACTTGACGATGACCGACAATAAGGAAAAACATAGCTAATTACTATAATTAGGCCACTTACAAGATAATAACAATAAGTTTCACACTAATATCGTGTGAAGCAAGGTAAGAACATTAACCATGAGTATTTCTATCAAAACCAGAAGACGACAAGGTAAGTAATGAACATAATAAGAATACTATGACAATCATCTGAGAAGTACACATAAATATCTTATAAAATTATTAATGAAGAAATGGAAAAATTCTTCACCCGAGTGGGAATCGAACCCACGACCTCTGCATACCGTGCTAGTGCTCTAACTACTGAGCTACCAGGTCAATTACTCGGATGACGAATAAATATCTGTCTGCTGCACTAGAAATCGCATTAAACTTTATAAAAAACTAGGTTTTCGTAAATTTCGTCCGCGTGGACTACAGAATGTAGCATAAGTCTTTGTCCGTGCCCCCAAAAGCTGATGAAGGTTGGTTAAGTAGCTAAAGCGTGAAGAGGCAACAAACAAACCAATCACCAATATCCAGTTAACTTTTCTCTCTGGTATAAAAAATGACAGCATACGACACATTTACGTAGAGATTTGACATTAGTGGCCTAAGTGGGTTAAATGCAGTCAGTGCCGTACTCCATGTTCATTCATGATATAAGTACCTACGAGTAGAAGCTTACGCCTTAGAAGCACACGCCTTAGAAGTCATAACATATCCATAATACGAAATAAATCGGGAGGTGGGCAGCAGCGCCTCCCGTACTGACAACATAATCCGGTAAAATCACACTGCGGTCACCAATCCGCCTGCCCAGCGTGGTGACTATGGGCAAAACCCCCTGTGGCAGTAGCCTTGTGGCGTGCCCTAGGGGAGGCCTACGTCCAGCAGTGAACTACAATAGGCTGAAGAAGAAGAATACGAAATAAAACTAAAACGAGTGATAAAGCGACCGGAGTCGCTATATACAGCTAGTTGCATAATAAAAATTCTCATAGAACGTGCAAATCTAGTTTAAAGAACGGGCAGACCCACATACTGGCTTGCGGTGAAGTACAAAGTGACGTGTTTGTTTTTTGCCGCGTAAAGACATCTAATTATAGTTGACACAAACGAAGTCTCCTAACATATGCGCTAGTGTCTTCATATTTTCAAACGTTTTCATATATTTTATTTAGATTAGATCAATGGAAAATCCGCGAGACATCGTTATTGTCATAACGACGGTGTTTTCCAAGTAGTATCACGGTTTAATATTGGACGATTAAGAAATCGACTCATGCATTACGTAGGTCGCTTGATATCTGTGTATTTATAATACGTCACACACACGTTGTTTTATTAGACTATAGGTTATTTACTCAAGTATAGATAGAGAGGTAATACGTGTAATAAAAATTTGCCTATCTAGTTTGAATTCATTTATCAATAGTAGGAGTTTTTACTCCAAAAAAAGGCCAGATTAAATATAACAACATTACAGCTGAATAAAAATAGTTAAATTGACCCACTGTCCCATATTATTTATTAGATGATTATTAGAGAAGCGAGCGAGCTTAAGTTGACCAACTAATTAAACTAATGACAACAGTAAAATACTCGTCTAGTTTAAATGGATGATGACAAAACCCTAATAGTTAAATTAATTAATTTCGCCTACTTTCTATACACAACAGGATATGGATCTAATCCAGAGGTTCCCAAACTTATTTCATCTAACACCCACTGTGAAATTCTCTAATTTTATAGCGCCCCAATATTTTTCACCTCAACAGTCGCGCGCTATTTTTTTATGTCCTTTGCCGCCCCCGTCTAAGCCTCCAACATTCCCACGAAAATGGGAGAAAGGGGGATTCGTTTACAAAGAAGAAGTCGCGGGCGGCCGCTTATAAATTAACTAGCCAGGTAAATACGAGTACTACGTTAAATTATCATTGTCATTACTTCAATCTGGATTTTTATTTTAAGAGATCGCAAGCCGACACTTATTGCATACATAATTATTTTCCTCAAAAGTCCATATTAATATTACATAGTCCGTCAGTTTCTATGTTATCTTTACGGGACAAAAGGCCTGAACGGATAGAATTTCGTATACTATAGGTACACGCATAGCGAAGGAACTGGAAGGATTGAGATGCACTTACTTGTTTGATAAATTATATAATATTTTAATTTAAGTTATGAAACAGGTTATGCAGGTAGGATCCTTAAAAGAGGAGAATTCAGGATCGGGTTCCCTAATTCCTAGATGAGAAAAACGGGAATTCTAAAGTTTGAGCACACGAATTCATAGACGTACCTTCTTTTTACGTTTCTAAAGTTTAGGCGAACGGAGTCGCGGGGAACCGCTACTTATATAAAACCTAGATGTTATATGACAATAACGTGAGATCGTTTCGAAGCGCTTACGCAGTTAAATCGCGGTATTTTACTACGTCTTGGGCAGGAAAAGGAAAATCGGACGCGGAAAACCTGTTTTGCTCGTATCATAGTCGAACGGTTACGTTTACCTACATTTTACTGCAATGGTTTTTTATACCCATAAGGTGATTGTAGATCTTGATTATTTCAATAGTTAGGTAATATTAGTGTTTACTTATGACTTGCCGCATACACTTTTTTCTTACCATTTTGTCAGTTCACGTGGGAAATTCTAAGAATCGTTTCTTATCGGATGTCCAAGACATAAGAATACACCACCCCAAGGTTTAGGTTTCTGGAATCAGCTGTTTAAGCTATGCGTTAATCCGTCCCTCGGTCATTCAGAACAAATAATTTTATATCTATAGAAGATAGATAAATGTTTAGATATTGTTTCTTAACTAGGAGACGTCCGCTAAGAAAGGATTTCCTGAAATCCCCACAGAAACGGAAAATAACAGGAATTTGAAGGTTTCGTAGGTTCGTCTGCTTGCTAAATGCTAGATAAAAGGATTATTTTATCAAAGAAGGATATGATGTTGATAATGGAGCCTGTAGTTTTCCTACACCGGCACCAGACAGATCTTGAGCAGGGCCAGTCCCGCATATACCGAAGTCTGGTCATGGTTTCCCTGCTCCGTTATTTCCCACCATAAATAGTTATGCCATTACAAAATTTGTGCTAAACTGCACTTAACCAGTTTGTCGACTGCCATTGTCGTTCTACTACGTTTCCATACATATGTACTTAGGTACCTACTACAAATTTACTATGAAAACAAGTTTTCAGAGAAGTTATGCAAGTTGTCGTTGAAATCGTAAAACTTGTGGTCTTGAGAGGAAAAAAGGGGCATTTGTTTACATCATACTAATCAATTCTATCGGCCTTCTATTCTATTTCATTACCCACGTCAAGTACCAAAATTTGTATTACTTCGTTCGCATAACCACACCCTCCAAGTTTCAGGTATCTAAGGTCAGAAATTTAGGATGTGCCGCCAGTCATTCAGGACAAAGCATAGTAGTATATACATAGACACGGCCGTGTTCCCGAAATGGTATAGGAAAGATCATAAGGGAGTATTTAGCATAACATAGGTACGTTTAGCATAGCGGGGACAGATGTAAATGATCATCAGTGCCAAGTTGCTAGCTTATCATCTTTTAAAGTATTTTTTTTACAAAATATCGCCAACTACGTTACATTAATTTTCCCAATAAAATCTTCATTGGAAGCACGTCATGAGGAAGAATCGCATGCGTCAAGGGTACCCGCGATAGGCCCAAATACTAAGAGGCACGTACACTAACCGCGATAACGCATATCAATTAGATGCGACGCAATTAATTTAGCCGTAGATGCATTTTCCTATTGTACCTACAGTCTACATGACAAGTTAACAACTGTAAAGCTAGCAGCTATACTTATACGATGCTACCAATAAACTGCGCGTAAAGTTACACCCCATTTAAACACGACATTCGACAACGACACGACAAAATACATGAAATATCTGTCAAATTAAACAGTGTATAGGTTATACCATGTTTCAATTTTTCAGGAATGTCCATATATTTGAGGTATATTTGAGTGGCGGGATTATAAATAGACGCTGGGTCGACTATTTTTTCTTAAACGGCACGGGTGAATCTTTATAAAAGTAATAACCATTAAGGCAAAAAAAACTAAAATATTAGGTAGACTTATCGTGTATCAAATTATGACAATCCCTGCCTTATCCCTGACATATTATCTTTGCAAAGCGGCGATAGGCTCATCCAGCACGTGGGACTTAATAAAATAAACTGGTGAAAAGTGTGTGTGTAATTTTCACACCTCTACCCAACACACAATATGAATGGATGATGAATAAGGTAGGTTGTCAACTGTCCTGTTTTCCCAGGACATGTCTGGCTTTTTGAGGTGTCCTGGGCTGTCCTGGATAATTTTTAAGCATCGTCCTGAGTTTTAGAGTCCTGACAATTTCGCTGTCGGCAGATTTTTTAAGGGTGCCGACATCGGGTCCACACCTAGTGCCACGACGCAAATACTCGTAAGCATCAGCGGCACCTCTAGAAAGCTTAAAAGACGCAAATACGTAGTAGCTGGCACCGAATGTGTTAAAGACCTATGTTTTGAAATTCGCACGCCACTAACTCTCTCCTATCGTACTGTCACTAGCACATGTATAGTCCTGGCTTTAAATCGAAATGTCCTGGTATTTCTTCTTCAAATCCTGGTTTTCAAAGTTTTGAGATGGCAACCCTGAAATAAGGTATATCTAAACATAATAGAAAACTGTATAAATGTAGTAAAGGTACTTACTTTTAGTATGATATAGCTTCCACGTGCCGTCCTTAGATATAGTGGCAATGTGCGATGTGTCGACGTCAAATGCCACGGCGTAGATGCCCGATGAGTGGCCGGACAACTCGTACGCCTTTGTAACCTGCACAAGGTTTGATAATCCTAGTTAATATTGATGTTTCAAATACGTTACACAGAGACACGACACTTTGTTGCCAAAATCTACCCTATTTTAAGAACTACAGGATTACGAACATCCTAGTTACTTTAAGCCTAGCAGGGTCAGATAAATTATCACTTTCAAGTTGATAGGTCATCGCCTTAAGTAACGCCCTTAAGTTTAGTCGACTATTACGACATGCATGGAAGGAGATGCAACTGATATATTGTAGTAAAGCCCTGCAACAGTATAAATGATGTTTTATACTGAGTGAGGTACATTATGTTTTCAACCCGTCGTCCGACGTTCACATAGAATGGACTAGGCTACTGTGTTACAACAGCTCGTCAACACAACAACAACAACAGTAAGTCTTATTGGCTAAAGAAGTTTAGTGGAGGTTGCACGCGGCTTAAAAGAAGAACTTTCCAAAATGGCACAAGAAAACACGATAAAATAATATCTACTCATAACTGACAAATAGAAGGATTGTAACTTGCCCCGTTTTACTTAGAGAAAAGGCTGTTAATTATTAATGTTACGGCATTGCCACTTATTCGCCTGACTCCACAAAATGATAATATACGACACACACAAGCTACGCTTGTATACCTAAAACACTAACTTTTTTCTTAAGATTACTATGTAAAAATAAAAAATTTCAGCGCTGGAGGGTATTTTAACAAACGACAACTAGACCAATTTTTATTTCCGATTAGAAACCATTTCAAGTCTTATTTATTGACATCAATAATTTTTTTAAAACGAAAAACCGACGTCCTCCCAAAACTCGAGCTTACTAAAGTAAAATTTAACTAAAGGGCAAATATATATTGCGTTAAGCCGTGTACGAAGTTTAGGATAATATTGTCAGATTTATATAATTTTTATATAAAATAGGCCACATGACAAAAGAGAAAAAGGACTAGGCTTCGAAACTTTACGTCTGATAATATGATGATTATGATGATAATGATGACCTCCGACCAATTTCGGTCATGGCGACCACTTCTACTCCTAGATATTACTAAGTTGGCGTTCATGCGCTCGGAGATGGCTTATGTAAATACATAGCCAATCTTCGCCCTGAACGCCCGCGCACACAGAGGACAGGTTAGTGCGCCATTATTGTATTATAGATAATGGCAGCAGGAGGACGAGTCTTTAGTTCATCACGTTTAGCGTCAAGGTCAGCTTGACGCTGCTCCTCGAACTCGTGTACTTGCTTTATCACCGTCCTGCGCCACTCTGGTCGTTGTGCTGACAAAACTTCCCATTTAGATGGATCTATATTCCATCTCTTCATGTCTTTTCTGAACATCTTTGTATCTGAGGAGTTGCCCGCCGCGTTTCCGCTTGCCCTCCTTTAGTTCAGAAAAGAAGATGCTTTTAGCCAATCTCTCCTCCGCCATACGAGACACATGACCGCACCACCGAAGCTGCCGACGCATTAAGTAGGCCTCAATGGCACTTACATTGGCTCTTCGCAATACTTCGGTATTACGCACTCGGTTGGACCATCTGATTCTCATGATGGATCGGAGGCACTTGAGGTGGAATCGATCCAGAGTGCGTATGTGGCGACGGTACATGCACCACAACAGCCATGTACACACTTATTTACGCAACATATAATTACACTCCTTCTTCCTGCCCTGTTCCCAATCATTTGGGGTCGGTGCAATATGTAGGTACTCTTTTTTCATTCATCCCTATTATCCGTCATCTCGTTATTCTCATGTCTACCTCTTCCTCTATAATCATCTTACTTCGGACACGGCTTAACGCAACATATAATTTAATGACTTAACACAATTATCTTCATCTTCATAAGCCTATTGCAGTCCATTACTGGACGTAGGCCCCCCCCTGCCACAGGGGGATTTTGTTACTAAAAAGTTCCACTATCTGTTTTTCGGCGGCTCCATCATCAGACCCTCGTTTCCTTTATATTATGTGTAGCTGACCAAAATTCTCTATAAAAATCTAAAAACGGACTACTCGTGCCTTTTATATTTGAGGATATCCCTAGATTCCTTAGAGATTCCATTATCAGATGTTATGTTTTATATGTAGGTGATCAAAACGCTCAGTAAAAGTATAAAAACAGACTACATGTTCACTATGGGTGCGCCCACCACCGGGCCCTACACCCTCCACTGACCCTCGGATCTGATAACTCATAATTGCGACAACAGGCACTTGCACTAACTACAATCGCCATGAGAAACCAGACCCGAGCACCTAGCATGCAAGACGATACATTGCACCATTCCGAAATCAAAAACTAGATAAATAATCTACATATGTTTCGCCAACAACCGTGGCATCCTCAGGATTATAGAAATTAGTAAATTAGTAAACCACTAATTATTATGAATCTCTAAAAACCCAACACATTACTTACACAGAATTAACTACCCTCTACTAAGTATTAAAAAATATATAAATAATTACCCACCATTATTTATATTTCAAATAAATATATACTATTTGTGCACACAAACCAAATAGTATTGGGTGAATTAATTAAATTTAAATGAAAAAATTCAAAAATTCACCAAAATATTGATAAATTAGTAAAGAAAAACAAGGATGTATGCAACAACATATTCCATTGCCCACAAAAACAAAATTTGTTATTGACATTGACAAGCCATTATATTCTAAGGTTACTATTTATTTATTCTAGCTATAGAAGTCAATAGTGGAGAAGAAAATTCAACCTGTTCATTTAAAAGGTTTACACCAGAATATTTGGCTTTCAAAATCTCCAACTGTTCCAAAATAGATAGACGAATGCCCTTTTCACACGTATACAGACTAACAAAACTGTGGTCATCTGGAATTTTATGATTTGAAACTAACAAGTGTTTGGCAAAATGTGATTTTTCAGGGAAATTGTTCCTGTAAGCTGCCAAATGTTCTTGGTATCTAATCTTGAAGTTACGACCCGTTTGACCTATATAAACAGAATTACAGTCAGGACAGTGCAAGCTATAAACTCCTGATTTTTTTATCAATTGGTAATATTTGTTTTGTGTTAATTAATCTATTTAAAGAATTAAAAGTCTTAAAAGCCACCAAGATGTTTTGTTTTTTCAATGATTTTGCAATCATCTCTGAGATATAGCCAAAATATGGTAAACTACCAGTATAAATATTTGTAATCTCCTCTATTTTTGGGTACAACATTTGTTTAACTAAAATGTTTTTCTTTTTATCAATGAGGTTATAAATTAGTTGTGCACTATATCCATTTGATCTGGCTATTTGTATAATAGTATTTATTTCTTTAACATAATTAAAATAACATGTGCCTACAATATTCGAGGATTGCCTTCGATTTCTCCAAGATCCCATCATCAGATCCTGATATGGTGAATATGGGACCAACCTGGAAGTATACCATGACCAACTATAAAAAAAAAATTGAAATCGGTTCATAAATGACGGAGTTCTGAGGTAACACACATAAAAAATAAAAAAATAAAAAAAACATACAGACGAATTGATAACCTCTCTTTTTGAAGTCGGTTAATAAAATAAAATTAATCATTATAATTCAGGAAATATATAATAATTCCCTAGAATTTACGACATGTTTGTAAATATAGGCCAATGTATGCCGTTTCACAAAAATTACCAGCACAACACATCCGCTTATCGTAATTCAAAAGAAAAATGATTTATTAAAGAGAATAGGTGCAGATCGTGAGAAAAGTATAAACGAGTAAATCTTGCCTATTTATTAAAGTATACAAAGTACACGCACATACAACATTGTATATGCTCGTTACATAAGCATTGCATGCTCCATCCAGCCTAGATAGCATCATGTACGATAGCAGCCTCTTCTTAACAATTTCTACGATTTTAAGATTTAATCTAGCACGTAACATAGGATTTTAAGTAAAAGTGAAGACATTTAAAAGATGTTTCTGCTTTATGCTTTATCGGCTAACTCCACTAGCAAATTTAGTCGCCTGTCATTAGATCGTCATTCATTGCGCCGAAATGTGACTAACATAACCATAAACTGTCACCTGTTGATTGACTATTTAGGAATGTACAACATAACGACTAAAACATAATGATATTTTTTGTCTCTTCTTTGATGCACAACTATACCTGTTTAAACTCTCCAGTCTTCGCGAAAGCTACCTCCATAACCTTTACATCGGGAGAGAACCCGGTAGCGACAACAAATCGCCCGCAAGGAGATATCTTCGCACTGTGAGTGCTCATCAAATACGTGTCCAGTCTTGCCAACTCCTGCCCTTTGAGGTCCCAGATCACCATATCGGTTTTATTAGTGCAGGACATCATGAACTTGCCGTTGCTGGAAATACCGAAGCCAATGACGTCTTCGTTGTGAACCTGCGGACAAAAGGGCTGGCTTAGTTCCAAGACGAAATTCATTAGTATTTTGATGTCGTGAATTTATGTTCTGTTGTCGTGGATTGAATACACCAGGATGTTATAGAGACCGGGTACTGATTAGGGTAGTTTGACGTTTTATGACTGCCACCTACGACTCACCACATCTATGATTTGACGCCAATAACTGTGTTTTGATTTGATTTATCGGTAAATAGTGTATAAAGGTAAAGTTTAGTTAGATAAACAGTTACGGCATTAACCCAAAAGAGTGTCAAAACAGGGTTTCCGGCTTGTCTAAGCTTAATTAAATAGATATTCTGTAGATATTCCTTTCAAGTCTCGTATAACGAACGAGTGTACAAGCAGACATGGTTTTGCCATAAAAAATGAAAATTCGCTTTGGATTTTATACACTGGATTAGAGAATCGGTGCATTTCAGTTACTTCTACCCGCCTACAATCATAGCACCTGTAAGTATTCCAAATATATTTGTATTCAAAGTATAAAGAAGATATAAAATTTCCTACGTAACTTATTCGGAAAAAAGATAGGATATTGGGAACGGCCATTGCACTTGTCACACTACACAGTAGTGCACAATGACTTCATCACTGACGAACTGCTGCGTATGCACGAGGAAAACCGCACTGAACCACGGAGTAAATACAAAGAGAAGATGTTGAATCGTATCAGATAGGATGTTCAACCTACTAATTGTGCTACAGTAAAAGAGAGGTCCTAAGAGGTAAAATCAGTATCGCTTCGCCTACGCGAGCACTCCTGCCACTTAGGCTGGTCAATTTAGCAAATAATGGCCAACGTAGAGTAGAAACGGTATTATTTTCACGCTGAAGCATAAAGAAACATTTGTGCATCTTCCTTGTTATAAACTTTATTTGTGAAACCTTACTGTGTTGAATAAATAAAATAAATAAAGAATAAGAAACATTTTACATGGAAAAACATTTTGTTTGCATGCATAGATTGACGGCCGATTGGTATAGTTGGTAGTGGCCCGACCTGCGACGCCATAGGTCCTGGGTTCGAATCCCGGTAGGTGCAAACATTGATGTGATGAACATCGATGTTTGTTTCCGAGTCATGGATGTTTATATACTTATCTATGCATTTATATACCGTTGCTTAGTACCCACGACACAAGACCTTAGGGATCTTAGTGTGGGACTAGGTCAATGTGTTGTGAAGTGTGTGAATATTTATATTTATATATTTTATATTTGTTTATATAGATACATTGATTATTGAAAGTCCCCTTTGTATTTACTTCTTGCACTGCACCTCCTTGCTGCTAAAAATATGAACGAGGCTATGCGTGCGACGAACTGCGCCGGAGACTACAGTCGAGGACAAAAGTGTGTACCTTACCTATATTTGTGTAATGCAGTAAATTGCATTGATGCATGTGCTTACAGTCAATGTCAAACACGTTTTAAAGAAAATTAGTCAGATTTAAATATGTTCTATTGCACTCGAGTGCACGATGATTAACATGCGTACATCGTGTAGGCAAAATTTAATTTTAGTGAATGTTGTAAAAACAAAAACTGCAAAAAAAACCGGTTTTTAAGTATGAAAAAAGTTACATGCGCTCGCGCTAACGCGACAGGATGAAGAGAGGGGGTGTTCAGTACTATGAGCTATTAGTTCTTTTTTTGCTTCCGTATTCGCGCGTTCTAGATTAGTTCTGAACTCAAGTTGAATTGCAGTTTAAACATAAATGCATTTTTTATGATACTCCTTTTATTGGTACTAAGGTACTACCTATACGTGGTCAAACACCATAAGCTAAGCGGCCATTGTTAATTGTTTGACTCGTAGAAGGACTTAAAACGTTTACCTACACGAGGCTTCACAGGCGTGCGTCCTCGACAATGTTTACTTTTACTGTTTGGTTTGATGACCGTTCGAGTGATGTTCATTATTGTTCATGCCACAGATTAATTAATAAGTTACAGTGTATAAGATCCAGAGCATCTAACGTGGCTACACCATTTTTGTTAGGGATATAGTCTGTGGTCTTAATTTGTGGGAGTATATATTTAATTTTTTTAAATTCGGATATACCTAAGGTAATTTATAGTTATAATACCCTGATTATCAACAGCATCTTACGTAACATTATATTTACCCGACTGCGCAACGCAAAGGAGTGGTATTGTGTTTAACAGCCTATGTATGTTTGTATATTCCTTTGAAGCACTACACAGACCAAACGCCTCGACCGATTTTTATGATTCATACGTCAATCGATTCCTCTTAGTCCGGGGAGTGTCACTAAAGATATGACGTTAGTAAAAATCCAACTTGGCGACTACTGGACGCCATTTTGTGAAAATGAAAATAATTTAAGTCGATAAACTATATCGAGCGGGGTATCGTTGAATAGGTATTTAAAAATCATTATTAGGTTTTTCTCAACATTTTTCGATTCGACCAACCGTTTAGGATCTATATCGATTGTAAGTTGCGTAACAAACATTCTCACGTATAAGTTTTTAGACAGCAGCAAGACAAAAACTTCTTGCTGTCAAGCATGTTGAGCATGTTTCTTGAAGCGTAGGTACCTGTTAGTAGCTAGGTACTCATAACAAAAAAAGTATAAAAAAAAAAAAAACATAATTAAAAAATCCAAAAACCCGACTGCTTAAGAAAGAACCAAATAAAAGCTAATATTTCAATGGATCCTGGCTGTTCAGTTGTTATGTTACGATCGTTAGAAAATATTTTATGTTCTTCAATAGTATTCATTACATAATAATATTATAAAATTCTAGACCACCGGACATCTAAGTGCCTGTTTTTTTTCTTTTCAGTTTTTTTATTATGTACATTATTTGGTTCTTTTTTAAGCAGTTGGGTTTTTGGATTTTTTAATTTGTAGGTATGCTTAATATCAATGGTCAAGTATAAATATAAGTGGTCAAAGGTGCAATATGGACTTTGAAAGCGGAAAGTCTTCTTAGATAAGATTAGTAATGTAGGTGTACTTAGGTTAGTCGGTTGTATTAAACACTTTTGGTGGTGTTGCTGGTTGTTGTTGAAATTTACTAAAAAGTTTATTGAAAATAGTGGAAAGTGACTATAAGTAGACCCGAGTATTCGTTTTGGTTCACGCGCGTTCTTAAGAAAGAGTCGTGACACAATACAAACAAACATACGAGTATTACAATGTCATCGCAAGAAATAAGTTTCAGATATATTTACTAAAAGATTGTCAAGCTTGGTATTATATTAAATACAAATAGTACCTCCCTTCTTATTAGTTAAGTTGACTGGCTCCAGAGGCATGAAATAACAAGTAACAGATAGATGGAACTTTGACGATGCCATGAATGTACAAAAGCTGTCTTCGCCGAAGTAGAGTTTATTCAGTTTAATGTGAAACTGTTTATTCGTGAACTCCTTTGTTCCACAAACACGACACTTTGCAATTCGGAATTTAAACATTGTAATTTATCCGATTTAAAAATAGATGCTGCGAATAAACACCAGAATCATTCCGATTCGCTTTTATGGAGAAAGAAAGTATAGGTGTTATTACAAAACCGCGTCAAATGTTAGACACGGTAAAAAATTACATTTGACAACAAAATTTATGGAATGTCTGTAAAAATTAGGCAATTTTAAACTTAAACAATCTTCTATATTCATATAATAAAATTGTAACGGATCGATTTCTGTAAATGGAAAATATATTTAAAAAATTATAATGGGCGACGTATAAACACCCAAAAAAATGTTTTCGATTTTGTCTGTATGTCTGTAGGTATGTTTATGCCCGCTAATCTCAGAAACGGCTGAACCGATTTCGATGCAGTTTTCAGGAATATATTGTGACAGGTCCCACTTAACATATAGGCTACTTTTTATCCCGGGAAAATGTTTTTATCCCGGATAATTTCGACATTTTGTTTTTTCTACAGTCCACGCGGATGGAGTCGCGGGCGTCCACTAGTGTTTAAATATGTTTCTATATTTTTCTTTACAAACTTACTTGACTATAGATCAAGTTAAGTAGACAGCTCTACTTGAGTCTTTCTTCTTTAGTCCTTCTTTAGTCGAGCACTGCACCATATCATAAACATTTTTAGGGTTTTTGCCCCAGTATAATTTTAAATTATATGTACAACCAGTGTTGCCAACCCCAGCACACGCTAAACTGTAGATATACTAAAAAAAAACTGTAGAAAACTGTAAATATCAAATTAATAAACAGTAAATCTACAGCTTAATATTTTTATAATTTAATGATGGTAATAAATAGAATACATTTTAGAGAGGCAATTAAAAACAAGAAAATTCATGTGATTATTGAAGTTTTAATAAAATTTAATATCAAAAGTCATAAAGATAGGGACCTACATTATGTCAAATAAAATTAGTAATGTTTACGAGCTAATATTGCAACACTTCAGGAAATCAAGTACATATGGATTCGGCGGGAAAAGCTGGAAGGTTCCCATACTACTCTTTGGGTGCAGGATTTTCCCGGCGTTTCCATTCATCATCATTATTATCATTCATCATGAATTCAGAAATCATTTACTAAAGACAATGGCTGTATAGGCTTAGTTCCCCTTGCCTTTCCTTCGGGATAAACTAAACAAACAAAAAAAAACAAGTACATATACAAAGAATATACTACATATTATATCTCGATTGTCAAAGCATCCGCGGGGATTCCCCAGTAAGAAAAATAGAATGTCAGTAAAACAGACATCGACCGAAACAATCTACGACTATCCAATACTTCTTCTTCAGCCTATTGCAGTCCACTGCTAGACGTAGGCCTCCCCCAGAGTACGCCACAAGGCTACTGCCACAGGGGGGGTTTTGCCCATAGTCACCACGCTGGGCAGGCGTAAATAAAGGTGGCGCTAGAATCATAAGCACAAAACTGTAGATATCGAGGCCCAAACTAAAAACTGAGAGAATTTCCAAAAAACTGTAGATCTACAGTTAAAACTGTAGGGTTGGCTACACTGCGTACAACAAAGTGCGTCGCTGCCATACCGTTTGGAACACCGTTATACACCGACCATTATCGGATATTAAAATTCAACCCACTTGATGAGGATCGATCAAACTAGATATATCCAGTTCTGACCTGATTTTTGTGCTAGAACTTGATTTAGGTACCTAGATTTAGATAAAAATGCCATAACTATGAATATTATTACGCGGTTATCATATAATTATCCAATACAATATTTTATTTATATTAATCCAGTCAGTAGCAGTTTTATATATTTTCCACTTTGATTTTTTTTCTTTTCTATATTAAATCGAAACACAATATATGTTCCAGGTACCGCCAACTTTAATTTTTTTTTAAATCTGTTACAACAATGTTTATCTTTTACATATTCTCTTAGAGCTACCTATTTATCTAGAGTCTAATTCTAGACCTATGTTTATTTTTGTCTCACTTAAAGCCTCATTTTACGTAGATCTGTCATACTAGAGTCATCTCTTACTTAAGAGTGCAATTTTTAAATTAATCAGTAATTATCTCATCGGGTCTACGTTTTTTTAAATTCGATCTGGCAACACTGGCTTCCTTATACCATTAAGAAACTATTCGCTATCACAATCGAATAAAAAGGCACTGCATACAAAATACGACTTTCATAATAGGTATTCTGGCAAAAAGAGTGCACTACGGGAAAAGCATACGCACAAGCCAGTTTCTAACATTAACGATGGGAATTTAGCTTAGAAAACGATCCATTCAAACGTAACGAGAGATCTAACCACCGTAAAACACATAGTAATAGAGTCTATCAAGTTTTAAAACATTATCTAAATATGTTCAGTCTTAAAAGTTTAAAAACTGCAAGTTTTAAAAGCTTCTACGAATGAATTTATTGTAAACTTAAATAATCAAGATAGATAGGGATAGGATAGATAGGGAAAGAGGCGTGATTTATATGTATATATGTATTAAATAATCATAATTTTTTTTAAACGAAAAACCGACTTCCTCCCAAAACTCGAACTTACTAAAGTAAAATTTTACTAAAGGGCAAATATATATTGCATTAAGCCGTGTACGAAGTTTAGGAGGCATAATATTGTCAGATATATGCCAGCAAATGATTAAATAGGCCACATGACAAAAGAGAAAAAGGACTAGGCTTCGAAACTTTACGTCTGACAATATGATAATGATGATGATAATGATGACCTCCGACCGATTTCGGTCATGGCGACCACTTCTACTCCTAGATATTACTAAGTTGGCGTTCATGCTGGATCGGAGGCACTTGAGGTGGAATCGATCCAGAGTGCGTATGTGGCGACGGTACATGCACCACGCCTCGGAGGAATATGAGAGATTTGGCAGCACAACAGCCATGTACACTCTTATTTAAGCAACATATAATTACACTCCTTCTTCCTGCCCTGTTCCCAATAATTTGAGGTCGGTGCAATATGTAGGTACTCTTCTTTCATTCATCCCTATTATCCGTCATCTCGTTATTCTCATGTCTACCTCTTCCTCTATAACCATCTTACTTCGGACACGGCTTAACGCAACATACAATTTCACGACTTAACACAATTATCTTCATCTTCATAAGCCTATTGCCGTCCACTACTGGACGTAGGCCTCCCCCTGCCATAGGGGGATTTTGTTACTAAAAAGTTCCACTATCTGTTTTTCGGCAGCTCCATCATCAGACCCTCGTTTCCTTTATATTATGTGTAGCTGACCAAAATTCTCTATAAAAATCTAAAAACGGACTACTCGTGCCCTTTATATTTGAGGATATCCCTAGATTCCTTAGAGATTCCATCATCAGATATTATGTTTTATATGTAGGTGATCAAAACGCTCAGTAAAAGTATAAAAACAGACTACATGTGCCTACAATATTTGAGGATTGCCCTCGATTTCTCCAAGATCCCATCATCAGATCCTAATGTGGTGAATATGGACCAACTATAAAAAAAAATGAAATCGGTTCATAAACGACGGAGTTCTGAGGTAACACACATAAAAAATAAAAATAAAAAAAACATACAGACGAATTGATAACCTCTCTTTTTGAAGTCGGTTAAAAAATAGGTGATCATTTCATTATTTGTACCCGAAAAAAGGTGGTGGTGGGCTCTTCCCTTGTTATCACGTGTTATTTTAGAGTCATTGGTGAAAATTGGGTTTGTAATTTGAACACTTCTACCCATGTTTTGCAAATAAATTAACGAACTTTACACACTTGAAGTATGAGCATGAATATGAAGAGTTATATAAATACCTACTTTAGGTAGATAGGTATCATATGGAATAAACCAGGTATATAAGTTGCTAATATGCTTATTGTTCACAAGGCACAGTTAATAAGTGCAAAACGAAGAACAGATCGTGACAGTGCCGATAACATACATGTTCCACAGAAAATATCTGTTTAAAAACGAATTATTAATTAATAATGCATGTTTAATTATCCTATGCATACAGTGACACATAAATAATATTATGTGGTTTCATGGAGGTTATTACCTATTTCATATTTCTACAAAATCTTTTCGAAACGCCTTGTTTTTCAACGATTTCGACGAAAGGATTAGCATGAATATTGATTATTTTTACAGTTGTAGGTAGAGTTTGCTAAAAACTCTTTAGAAGCAAGATTCTTTCCAGTGTGGAAGGGAGACGCAGTGATGATCTTGCTTTCACTATACAGGATGTTTTTTCGTTGCCACCCTTAACGAAGGGTACGTACTTATTCAAATCAAATCAAATGTGTTTATTTGTGGATCATAGGTTAGGAAAAGATGTTATACAATATATAAAAATGTTATATAATAATTTTTTTAAAACGAAAAACCGACTTCCTCCCAAAACTCGAGCTTACTAAAGGGCAAATATATATTGCGTTAAGCCGTGTACGAAGTTTAAGAGGCATAATATTGTCAGATTTATATAATTTTTATATATATTATATAATGTAAAATAGGCCACATGACAAAAGAGAAAAAGGACTAGACTTCGAAACTTTACGTCTGACAATACGAGTATGATGATTATGAAGATAATGATGACCTCCGACCAATTTCGGTCATGGCGACCACCTCTACTCCTAGATATTACTAAGTTGGCGTTCATGCGCTCGGAGATGGCTTACATTTACATAGCCAATCTTCGCCCTGAACGCCCGCGCACACAGAGGACAGGTTAGTGCGCCATTATTGTATTATAGATAATGGCAGCAGGAGGACGAGTCTTAAGTTCATCACGTTTAGCGTCAAGGTCAGCTTGACGCTGCTCCTCGAACTCGTGTACTTGCTTTATCACCGTCCTGCGCCACTCTGGTCTTGTGCTGACAAAACTTCCCATTTAGATGGATCTATATTGCATCTCTTCATATGTCTTTTCTGAACATTTTTGTCTCTGAGGGGTTGCCCGCCGCGTTTCCGCTTGCCCTCCTCCAGTTCAGAAAAGAAGATGCGCTTAGCCAATCTCTCCTCCGCCATACGAGACACATGACCGCACCACCGAAGCTGCCGACGCATTAAGTAGGCCTCAATGCCACTTACATTGACTCTTCGCAATACTTCGGTATTACGCACTCGGTTGGACCATCTGATTCTCATGATGGATCGGAGGCACTTGAGGTGGAATCGATCCAGAGTGCGTATGTGGCGACGGTACATGCACCACGCCTCGGAGGAATATAAGAGATTTGGCAGCACAACAGCCATGTACACACTTATTTGAGCAACATATAATTACACTCCTTCTTCCTGCTGGTCGGTGCAATATATTTTTTCATTCATCCCTATTATCCGTCATCTCGTTATTCTCATTTCTACCTCTTTCTCTATAACCATCTTACTTCGGACACGGCTTAACGCAACATATAATTTCATGACTTAACACAATTATCTTCATCTTCATAAGCCTATTGCAGTCCATTACTGGACGTAGGCCCCCCTGCCATAGGGGGATTTTGTTACTAAAAAGTTCCACTATCTGTTTTTCGGCGGCTCCATCATCAGACCCTCGTTTCCTTTATATTATGTGTAGCTGACCAAAATTGTCTATAAAAATCTAAAAACGGACTACTCGTGCCATTTATATTTGAGGATATCCCTAGATTCCTTAGAGATTCCATCATCAGATGTTATGTTTTATATGTAGGTGACCAAAACGCTCAGTAAAAGTATAAAAACAGACTACATGTGCCTACAATATTCGAGGATTGCCCTCGATTTCTCCAAGATCCCATCATCAGATCCTGATATGGTGAATATGGGACCAACCTGGAAGTATACCATGACCAACTATAAAAAAAAAATTGAAATCGGTTCATAAAAGACGGAGTTCTGAGGTAACACACATAAAAAATAAAAAAAAAAATAAAAAAAATAAAAAAAAAAAACATACAGACGAATTGATAACCTCTCTTTTTGAAGTCGGTTAAAAAAGGTACCTCATGTGACTTTCATAAAATAAAATATGTTTATGCCAAAAAAAATGCTGGGAAACAATGTAAATTTAAAAAAGTAATTGATCGGGTGAAATTTATAGTTTCCAGTGTTGATGCTAGTTTTTTCATTGACAGATATTAATTATTTCTCGTGAAAAAATCTTGCTACGCACGTCTATGTGCATTTATGCAGAAAAACGCAGTCTATTTACTCAACTTTGGACCCTAATATCTTAGGAACCAGACACTTCCCAGGTATGCTTCCATGGAGAAAAATGATGGTGATGATGAGGAGATTCGGTAGTTTTCGGGAACGTAGACGACCAAAAATCATCCTGTAGAAGCAATCCTACTTGGAAAATTCACGACAAGGGATATCCCCTGGATATTATTTATACCTATTTATCTATGTACAGAAATATAAAACTACCCTCCTATTCAGCCACAGTATCGCCGCGGGCGGTCGGCTAGTATCCAATATAAACAAACATTTTCCAGACAAAAGTAACTCAATCAGTAGAGCGTTATTTTTAGATGAAACTCACTCATCTTTAGTGCAAAATAAATCTGGGTCATACTATAAGTCCATTTCATAAATATCTGCGATAAGCAAATTGGTTCAATAAAACATGAGCTTCTATTTTTAGTTTGCAGTTCCTCTTAAAATAAAACAAACATCGCAGGATATTAACTTTACAAAGGTTTGCGTGCCTTTTTCCAGTTTTCAGTGAAAATTAGTTCCGATTTTTACGTGTTTTATGCTGTTCTGTTTTTCATCCTATCTTAGCCCCAAATGCTCCTATTTTAAACTGAAACTAGGAATCAGGGACATACAAAGGACAGATTAAATCCGCAAATAGGTACTAACCCTTCCCTTGCGTATTACCTACCTATATAGGCAGTATTATCGACAAACTCAGATATGACAATAGCTACCTACAGTCTATTCGATTATAGTCTCACGAGGAGAACTAGGTCACAGCACAGATAATCCACACAAATACACAAGTTCAAACATAGGTCATCTTTTGTGACAAGAATACAGATACTCCTGCACAAGTAGCATGACCTGCAAAACACGATATGATTAACCGATTTATCGACATTTAGCCTGTAATATACGATAAATATATAGCCGCCATGTTGAATTTTGTAAAGAGACGATACGATATCCACGATGCGTGGTCATGCTAGGGGGGCTGAGCATAAAATCAAATAGATCGCGGGTTCGCGTATGTAGGTATCTCCATTTACGAAGGCGAATACTTGTCAGTAAATATACTAAGCAATGCTGACACCAATACATAAATGTTAAAACCAATACTTTATCAGTAATCTTTGCACAAACTGTAAAGACGTTTAAGGACTATCCCAAAATATGTCTCCTATTTTACACTTACAATATTTTTCATGTCTATTATAGACATTATGTTTCACTTAATAACGGTTCACTATTATATTATTATTTCAGAAAATAAATCAGATTTAGGTACTTAATTATTTTTCACAATTAAAATTAAACGATAAATCCTAACTTAAGGTCTTGTGTCGTAGGTGTAGTGGGATATTGATCATATTTATCATTAAATTAATTTTCAAACAGTCGTCAAATGAGATCATTCGATGAGGCATCTGGGGCCATCCATAATGAACACGGACCGCGGTCCCAGTCGCCCAAGAACGTTAACCTTTTGTACTTTAGACAATACTAAATATTTCATGAAATTGCCGATCATCGTTATAATATAATATTTCATGATCGATCATCGTTCAAGTGTCGCCTTCCCAAGAACTTTTAAGAAACATTTCCGCTGCAAAGACGTGCAAAATTAATAACCCGAATATGCACAATTCTCACACTCGTCGCACAATTTGCACGTCCTTGCACCAAGGCCGATGTAGGTGTGTACACAAGATTACAGCGAACAATGCTTCCTTATCACACCTCATGAGTCATTACGCCACTCGGGACGCCTCTGTAAAATGCAAGCCCATATGGAAACGCTGTAAATGGGTATTAATATAATTTACGCCCACAGTATCCTTCGTTTGTTTACAGATCATATGGGTATCTAGATCATCCCTTTCGACCGCGCCATTCAGTAGGGTCTATTCCTTGATTTCTTTTTCCATGCCAATGTCTTTTTTTATTCACTTTACAGACACCTCGCACTTCTTTCTAAGATCATCTAACGATTTATTTACGTTTGGTAAAAATGGTCTAAATTAACTTTATTTTTTATATAGGTATGTTTTTAATAAGAAGTCGGTTAAAAAGTAGGCACATACGTGCTGCATTACATGCATATTAATATACTTCACGAGTCACTTTTATACTGTGTCACTTCGATGATACATGAAAGTTAACTTTATATATAATTTTCTTGACACCAGTTTTACATCAGTAAAAGTGATTCAGTCAGGGTGAAACATGAGTGAATAACAAGTACTAAACCGTACACAGAAACTATAAGCCAGGATCAGCTGACCTGTTATAATGTAGCTATTCTAGGTGAATCATTCAGGGTATAACGAAAGAAAACAACCAGTGATGACCGTTGAAATGGCAAAGTAAAAGTCTGAAAACTAGTGAATATATCATATTTGTCACGAGAATATTGTACGTTAGCTTGTATGTAGAATAAGCCATTGGCTGAATTTGTCTACGAATTTAATTTTCCCTACTCTCAGCGACCGTCGCTAATAACAATATTTTTATAAAATTATTAATAAAGAAATGGAAAAAATTCCTCACTCGGGTGGGAATCGAACCCACGACCTCTGCATTCCGCGTGTCAGTGCTCTAATCTAATTGTAAACAAACATTGTTAGAATCACTTTTTTATATCCCGGGTACCTCTGCATTTTGATAATTAATCTTGGAAAATGTCTTCAAATCTCGTTATATATTCGAATCATAATCACGCATATACTTTGAAGATTAGCTTCCTTCATTGCTAGTGGTACCACTTACTTCATTTCTCCATTCCACCTCCCATCTCCATGAGGTCTATAGTTTGACGTACAAATTATACATGCATGTCTGCGAGTGTTTGTCTCACAGATTGCGGTATGCATGAGGTGCATTGACTTGTAATTTGCTACTGAAAGTTACTCGACTCGAACTAATTTGTGTTTCACTGTAAATTGTAGAGGTAGAGCGCGTCTTTGTTTGAAACATTTCATAGTTTGTTTCATCCTTGTCGAGGTCAGCCACGATGACTTAAATCCTTTACAAAAATGGATGCAGGAAGTCTTGGTATACCGTGTTTTATACGAGTACGTATTGATGTGAGTGATCCTTTTGAAACGACTATTGAATTAATTCCAGGTTTTTTATCAAGGTCAACTTTCAAATCTGGAAGTGTTGTTGATAATGCATCACAGATACTTCAGTTTTCTGAAGAACATACTCGTGCAATACATGGCACCGCACAAAACCATAACATAACCCACTTCATATCATCACATCTAACCTTTTGTTCATAGTAATGTTTTAAGCTCAATCCCAGTTTAATCTGTTTTGTATGTATTGCCTAATGTCAATCAAGAGACTATCGAAGATGAACGTCTGTTTACGATTTTAAGGTGACCTTATATACTTTACATATTGTTAGCTGCTACTTGGCGCAAGGACAGATGGCATCCAAAGTCCACATATAACGTGAAGCTATGTATATGTCTATAATCTATCCCAACTAATATTATAAAAGCGAAAGTAAGTTTGTTTGTTTCTTACCTCTTCACGCCCTATTTACTCAACCAATCTTCTTTAAATTTTGCATACATATAGTCCGGTAGTACCTACGGTAAAGTTATAAAGTTCACGGGGATGAAGTCGTGGGCGTCCGCTAGTTTAGAATAACTACAAATATCTTTAGTATACTAGACAGGTTAGATAAGAATGTACTCTCACTTCGCGTACTTTGATCAGTATTCTTTTAACTTTTGATCTCTTTTGGTACAAAAAGTGGGTTTCAAGTTACTACCTCAATTGACACGTAAATAAACCTAGTAACATAGAATTGGAGGTCGTGACATACGACACTAGGCACACGTGTTCATTACCAAAGAAATAAATGGTGACTAATTAGCTTTATGATGAATTAATATTATTTTAGCCGTTTGCATGAAATTTAGGCCAATAAATGTGGATCAGTAATATAAAAAATATATCCCAACGGGACCTATAAGTCAACGGGAACATCTTTCCCTTTGCAAGTGTCACTGATAGTTTACCTATTTTTCGCACCGACCACCATGAAGATGGTTAGATAAATAGATATCTTAATCGAAAAGCAGGCAATAAAAATTCTGTAGCATTGGAGTAAACAGGTCTTTAGGTTAGTTGTATAAGTTGGTGTGCCTGACAGAGCTTTATTTTATAGTAAAGTTCATCACAGCTACAATCATTACGATGAGAATGAGGAAACATTTATTAATTACCTATTAAAAGTGTTACATCTTTTGGTTTCCGTGGGATATATCGGCTAACTTATGTCTAAAAGATTTGTGTTAGCTTGAATAACCATAAACGGGCGTGCATGGAAACGATTACATACGATTTATTACACAAAATTTTGATAAATAGGCATCAAAATCTATATCCAGGAAGTGGTAAGTGTGTAGTGGTCTTGGCGTCTCGCCATCAGACGCTTATAGAAGCTTATGATGGACGCCATCATACATTAATGGGTTTATATGCAGAAGCAACGTGTGTTTGTGCAAAGCAGAACTTGTGACTTCTGATGTATTATGTAAAAGTGTTCCTGAAATAGGGAAAACAGTTCGATATGTTTAGAGAAAAGTAGTTCCATTCTTTACAGATGTTGGATTCCTTGGAGGTAAGCGAGGAGGGTAAGAGAACATCTCTACTTAACGCAACATCTGCTACAAATAGTTCATTCAATCAAATCAATTGCATATTTAATTCTGAAAATTCTGCGGTAAATTCCGACACTTCAATCATGCCACAGATAAAACCTTTCATCTAGTTTACATAATTTATTAGTGAATAGACGGTCAGATCAATATTTCAAACTGTATCGGCAAACTATGATGAAAATAGACCAATGACCGAAGTTCCTCTAAGAGGAAGTTATTTACGCCCGTCTTTATAGGCAATACGCCAAAGTATCGAAAATTATCGCATCTTGGCTAATTTGTGTGGAAAAGTACACAATACATCCGACGTCCCGGCGACGGCGCATAATTCATATAATAAGTTTATTATCATCAATCGAAACAACGCAATTTGCAGTGAGTTTGAGAATAGCTCGCACAGCATTATTACCCGAATTCGATAGATCACTTATGGTCATCTATAAGTCAATGTTAAACTCGTTAACCAAAGGTTTTTTCAGTTCCCTTAAATGGCTACCTAAATAATAATTCTTCCGCACGCAATGGAGCTGAGAAGAATTGAGTCCTTCTTTTTTTAAATGGGTTCGAAAATATTGCTTGGGCAAGAGGGCTACCTCAACGCAATCGGCTACTTGGACTGAGGCTGCCTTTCCACGTTACGTTGTTATATTATGGACCAATGGATATGATTGATAGAGCAGCCGTAGCAACTTTGCATAGCACATCTATGGTGGAAAGGCAACCTGAGTGAGCTGCACTGAGGACGATACGTGTTGTCCGACTGACCGAGTCCTTCCGCGCTTTGGATAGAAATCAATCAGTTGTTCCAAATATTCATAAAGGCCTAGATGGTAGTTTGACTTTAAAAATACTTGTAACTTGCCATTACAATAATCTATGTCGTGGTCATACCATTGATTGACCATTTCGTCTTTCATGATGAAATAAATGATAATTATTACAATAATACTAACCACGACATAGACAAGGATGCTAATAGAGAACAATACACTTTTACAGTAGGTGTAATTATTTATATACCTGAAGCTGAAACACACCCGGAAAAGGATATTGGATCTGTACACCTTGTATTTAAAGTATTTTCCGGATCATTAGTATGCAAGCTGCATTTATTTGAATAAACAACGCTGCTAAGGAAAACTATAGTGGTTTCAATTTATTCAGATTAGTCTACAGTAGGTACTTGTAATTTGGTAACCCTCCAGAATCTGTGTTTTACATCCACAAGTAACTTTTTGCTGGTTTTAGTAGTAGAACAAAATTACACCGTTTTGTCAACAAAACAACGATAGCGATCCTATAAAGAGCGTCATTCAAGTAAGTTGGAATAGGCAGATATTTGCAATTACAAGACTCCATCTTCTCTCAAAAAATATACTCCCGGTGCTGGTGCCACTTACATATCACATTTGAAAAATGAAGGGAAATTAAACGGAATTGCTGTAAAGGTTAATTTAGAACTGATTCAAAGTTTTAAAAGTATTAGGTACACAGCAGTAGTTAGTTAAAAATATATTTTAACATGCCAATTTACCTTAATTAGACAAAGATAAGAGCTATAGTTTAAACTTCAAACAGTCTTGGCACCACACCAATTACTATTTTCAACGTATTTTTATCATCGCATTAGGAATCATGCTTTGACTTAGATAATTGTTCGTCATACTTTGTATCACAAATGTAATGCTAATAACCGCCGAAGGACGAAAACGATATCGTTAACTGAAACAATTTAGATTATTTTAGATTGTTAGATCCACGGGAAATACAGATACATTAAAATCTACTAGTAATCTGTGTAAATAAACTCTAATCTGCCAGGATTTGTATTGTTTGGCATTCGAATAAAATATAGCCAATGTTACTACATATTTATAATTACAATTTTATTATATGTATAGACTACTTGACTGTTTTATAGGTATAAGATATGCGAAAAAGTTACAGGGTTCTTAAAAATTTGTGTACATATAAAGTTTTTCTTTATCAATTTCTGCGTGATATAAGCACAATAGCAACTAATTGCAAGATATTGTGGAAGATCTCTTTCATAATCTGTCCTCGGCTTTACAACATAAAGCCTTGGCAATGTTGAATACAGTCACGATATATAAAAAATACACTTTTTACAAATATTCACTTCAATATTTTATGTCTTATCTTCTCATATACTCGTAAATATGAATAGCAAATCACTCAAGTGAAACCTAATAGAAAATGGCTAAACACATAATAAAAGGTATTTTAAAATATCACCATAACCCATAGCTATTTACTTTACCCTAAATCAATCTGCAGATATAAATAACTATTTTATTTGTGAATTCGAGCGTGACTCCCAGGTACCTACTAGCTGCCCATAAAATGGATATAGGTATCTACCTTAATCGATGACCTACCTGTGGCTCTACCCCAATTGTTACAGTGGGCAGATGAGGCCAGCTACACTTTCGATGCTGACCTACGTCAACTGCGTACAGTACCTCGCTATGTAGGTCATGTTAAGCCCACTTTGATCCGCTCCAAAATATTGGTCCGTTCATCAAGGATCATGCATAATTTTATTCTATGCTGCTCTGGGAGTGAAAAAAAAAACGTATAATACTACAGCTGCTTCTCTTCCCGGGCATACTGTACAAGTCAGTGGTCTTGGTGTTTTGTAGGCGATGGGCTGACCACCTGTCACTACTAACCGAACTTGTACATCTCAACTATACCCTCAAAATTGGTCAGAAGTGGCACCATGTGGTTCTGTTGGCCCTTGGTGCTCTGCCTATCTCATAAGGGATAAAGGCGTGATTATATGTATGTATGTATAATTTTATTCCCCTTTTTTTGTGTTTGCATATTAATTTGTTGATGCATCTCACAATACATTTTACATTTTCTTGCTTACCTAAGATGCAAAATAAGAGTGAATCTACGGTTACTAAAGGTGACTACTAAACCTTTCTAAAGATAAAATTGCTAAACAAACTACCGTAAGTAATGATGTGGTAAGGATGTACGACATGCGTGAAAAAATAGAATTCTAGCACCTCTTTGATTGGTTTCACAAAATTTGCAGTAATTTGTCAGATTTCATTAGTAACCTGTAGAATGACTTGTTGAGCAACGAGCCAACGAGGTCTTGAATTTCAGAGCATTTCTATAGAATGGTTATATGAAATAGTAGTAAGAAACTTTTGCTTTTACGTAAAAATCTGCTACGTCGTGTAAAGGTAGGTGCGCCGGTGCGTTATATTGCGGACGGACGCGGACAAGCCCGCACCGTCCGTGGTAATGCAGACATGTCCATCGCAGATGTCTTTAATAAAGAACGTAATATCTAATTATTTGTGGAAAACGTAAAAGTAAAACCTGACTAATTTAATAACCAGAACGAATACTGTAAACTCTACAATTACAAAAAATAGGTGTGTCATTCACACAATGGTTTCATTATCACGTCATTAGGTATGTAAAAACTGATAATTATATTATTTATTTTTGCATTTTCACTGATATTGTTGTTGTTGTTTTATGAATGAGTTGAGTTGGTATCTCATCATCTCATCGTCAAAATTAAATTAACCCTAAAGATTATTGAGTAGGTAGTTGAGAATATTATTTTTCCTGACTTAAATCTAAATCCTTTCGAATTTTACATGAAAGATGAAAGTTGTATTAAATTTATATTCAGTTTATCAAAAGTGATCCTGTGGATCAATGAAATTTTAGTTTTCATACAGACAACATTTCTTACAGATCCCAATCCTACAAATCTCAAGTATAACAAGAGACCGACCATAATAAAGAAATAAATCAGTTTATACCAGCAGCATTTAATTTATTAATAGTGAGACTATGCCGGGGTCATGAGCACAGCTGGAAGTCACGACTTCATATTTTATGCAATACCAACAGATACTAAACTCAGCACCTAAGTAAAGTAACCTAGTAAATTTTCTGTTCCTTTGTATTGTTGATTATTAGTCACTCTTCATGAATCATCAAGTCATAAAACATTACTTTACTATGTGAGTTTATTACAATGCGATATATTTACAATTTTCGCTTATTCAAAATTTGGTAAATATTCAATACAACATAAACATATTGAATGCAACTCAAAAGCAGTGAATTCGATTCGGCTCAAGTGCAGCGTGCCGAAGTAAAGCAGAAACGTAGTAAAATGTATGCTTCAAGCCAATTGATGCTTATGCTTTTGAGATGGTCTCATTTTAAAAAGAAACCTATTTAATGTAGTCATTCAATCTTTGCAATAAGTAGTATGAAAGCGTCATTGGGATCCATGCCAACCTCGACAATACTAGTATTAATTTTGTGGTGAATGTGTATAAAATTAGGCCTATTTCCCGAGAAATATCGGAAAATGTATTTACTTTGGCTACAATCCTGACATATTTCGTTTCCAATATCCACATGAAATAAACTCGCCGTTTTGTGGTTAGGTTAACCATATCAGATGGCATTTCACAAATATTGGTATTTGTGTTATTGGCATTGGGCGAAATTATGATATAGCAAAGCTATTATGTCAATGGTGTACGCTTCTCAATTATACCTATAATGTGTGGTTTTGATAATATTTGGTAGCGAAGGCCAGATACAATTTTTACTATGGAAATCTAATGCCGTCAGCTTATTTGAACTATCGAGCATCCTTATCAGACGAAAATGAAAGAAAAATCTTAATGAACCTAAAACGTTATAAAAAGGTTGGCGAACTCTTCTAGTAACGCTAAGCTAAGCTCAATCCAAATAGATAACAAAATCACAGAATGTTTACTAAACCTTCGAAAGTAGCAAATTAATATATGTAGGGTAGGTATTAATATATGTAGCAAATCAATATAGGAAAATTGGCGTGAAGACCTAATTATATAAAAAATTCAATTCCGATTATTGCAAGCGGTACAATTATTCGGGGTGTATGGGGTCCCATATAACTTCTAACGGGACCCAAGCCATCCTCACCTGCTCGCGGTGCACCCTGCAGAACAACGAACGAGGCTCTGGCCACCCGCCAACACGCATTGGACCAGCGTGGCGGGTTACGGTCCAAACCCCCCCCCCATGAGTAGTAATCTAGGAAGGCCCCAAGTGCCCGGCGGCTCCGGAGGCGACACTGGCGTGTCCGACAGGCGCCGGTCAAGTGCCGGAGCCAGGGGTGCTAAGAATCCCCGGGCGGGTTCCAACTGTACGACGACAAATGCTTCGAAAATGGACCATAGGCGTGGGTTATCGCTGGTGACGTATAATGCACGCACGCTGAGGGAGGACACAAAGCTCGATGAGCTGGAAGAGGAAATGAGTAAGTCGCGGTGGGATATTGTAGGGTTATCTGAGGTCCGAAGACAGGGAGAGGATACGATAACCCTGAAATCTGGTAACTTACTCTACCACCGGGAAGGTGATCATAAGTCCCAGGGTGGTGTTGGGTTTATCGTCCACAAGTCCCTCGTAAACAGCATCGAATCCATCACGAGTGTGTCGAGCAGGGTAGCATACCTGATACTCAGAGTATCAAAAAGGTACTCGTTGAAGGTCATCCAGGTATACGCGCCGACCTCGACGCATCCGGATGACGAGGTGGAGGTTATGTATGAGGACATAAGTACAGCCATACATACCTCTAAAACTCATTTCTGTGTTGTTATGGGGGACTTCAATGCGAAACTGGGCAAGCGGGGTGAGAATGAGTTGAAAGTGGGACAATTTGGATCTGGCGACAGGAACCCCAGGGGCCAGAGGCTGGCCGATTTTCTAGAGATGGAGGGACTTTTTATGATGAACTCCTTCTTCAAGAAGCCGCTTCATCATTCAGTGATCAACAGGGTGAAAACCGGTAGCGATCACCGAATGGTTCGAGGCACATTGAATATTAATGTCAAACGGGAGAGATCACGACTAGTGAAGTCTACACTCCGACCTTCATCCGTGCACATTCAAAACCCCGAGAGCTTTCAACTCGAGCTGACAAACCGCTTTGCTTGCCTAGAAGATTGCATGTCAGTGGATGATATAAATAACAGGCTGGTAGAAACTGTCCACACGGTGGGGTCTAAATTCTTTAGACCTAACCGTAGAAATAGACCCCAGAAACTAACTGATCATACCCTCAACCTCATGGCGGAAAGACCCGCAATGTCTCTGCAGTCCTCTGATGACGCTGAAGCATATCGGCAGCTCAATAGACGTATCTCCAAGTCTCTGCGACACGACATCCGCAGCTTTAATACTCGCTGCATTAAGGAGACAATAGAGCGAAACCAAGGCTCCAAAGTGTTCGCAAGAGAATTATCTATTGGGCAGAGCCAGTTGACGAAGCTGAAGACAGAGGACGGCAGTGTAGCGTCTACCATACCAGAGGTGCTAAGGGAGATTGAGAGGTTCTATAGACAGCTATATACCTCGGTCGCTAAACCTGTTAGATTAGGCAAAGACCCAAGAGCCAAGCTCACCCGACACTATACTGAAGACATCCCGGATATCAGCCTGTACGAGATTAGGACTGCCCTTAAACAACTCAAAAACAACAAAGCGCCGGGCGACGATGGAATTACATCAGAGCTTCTAAGAGCGGGTGGAACTCCGGTATTGAAGGTCCTCCAAAGGCTCTTCAATTCCGTCCTGCTCGAAGGCGTAACGCCGGAAGCATGGAACAGAAGTGTGGTGGTGCTGTTCTTTAAAAAAGGCGATAAAGCCTTGCTGAAGAACTATAGACCCATCTCGCTTCTGAGCCATGTCTACAAGTTGTTTTCAAGGGTAATCACGAATCGTCTTGATCGCAGGTTTGATGACTTCCAGCCTCCCGAACAAGCCGGTTTCCGAAAAGGGTTTAGTACCATAGACCATATCCACACGCTACGGCAGATTATACAAAAAACGGAAGAGTATAATCTGCCCCTATGCCTAGCCTTCGTGGACTATGAGAAGGCCTTTGATTCGATCGAGACATGGGCAGTGTTGCGGTCTCTCCAGCGGTGCCATATTGACCATCGATATATCGAAGTGCTGAAGTGTTTATACAGCAACGCCACCATGTCGGTACGAGTACAGGAGCGGAGCACTGAGCCGATTTCTTTGCAGAGGGGAGTGAGACAAGGAGATGTTATTTCTCCGAAGCTCTTCACTAATGCAGTGGAAGACGCCTTTAAGCTTCTCGAATGGAAAGGACTCGGCATCAATATCAATGGCGAATACATCACTCACCTTCGGTTTGCAGACGACATCGTGGTCATGGCAGAATCGCTGAAGGATCTAAGCACAATGCTCGATGGCCTCAATCGAGTCTCCCTACAGGTGGGCCTGAAGATGAACATGGACAAGACGAAGATCATGTCGAACGTCCATGTGCCGCCCACTCCTGTACTGGTTGGGAGCTCGATGCTTGAAGTTGTTGACGAGTATGTTTACCTGGGACAGACGGTCAAACTAGGTAAGTCCAACTTTGAGAAGGAGGTAACTCGGCGAATCCAACTCGGCTGGGCAGCGTTCGGGAAACTACGAAGCTTATTTGTGTCCAAGATACCCCAGTCCTTAAAGACGAAGGTATTCAACCAGTGCGTGCTGCCGGTGATGACCTACGGTGCCGAGACGTGGTCTCTAAACTACTATATGCCTCATAAAAAAGCTCAGGATCGCACAGCGAGCGATGGAGAGAGCTATGCTTGGGATCTCTCTGCGTGATCGAATCAGAAATGAGGAGATCCGCAGACGTACAAAGATCACCGACATAGCTCAACGGTTCAGCAAGCTGAAGTGGCAATGGGCAGGGCACATAGCTCGAAGAACTGATGGCCGATGGAGTCGGAAAGTTGTAGAGTGGATACCACGTATCGGCAAGCGCAGCGTGGGAAGGCCACCCGCGAGGTGGACGGATGACCTGGCCAAGGTTGCGGGCGTCGGTTGGATGCAGGCTGCTTCCGACCGGTCGGAGTGGAGGTTGTTGGGGGAGGCCTATGTCCAACAGTGGACTTCTCAGGGCTGTAAATGATGATGAATGATGACAATTATTCAGGCGCCAAATGAACTTATACACAAAGATACCGCTAAATTTAGAGGATATTCCCTTTGCGACACTTCTTTAATAAAGAATTAAAGAGTCTGGTTTTAGACAATTAATATGATGTTACTATCGTTCAAGAGTGCTTAAACGGATAATTGATTACATTTAAGTCGAAAGCATACTGACGCAAGAAAAGAGAATAATAGTGGCAATTTTGGCCGGGCGCCAATACATAACCAGACAGAATGTACCTATACTTATAAGAAAGCACGCACTTATAGAGAAGCATTTATTAATCCTTATCCCATGAATGGGGGTATTATTAGTACTCATAAACCTGTTGCGAAATTTTATCCTTGACCGTGTCATAAAAATACCTGCAACCAATGGGGCAAGTAAGCAAATATTTTTTTTTTCTTTTACCGTGTCCGCAACTAGGGTTAACTTAACAGTACTTGCGACGTATAAATAGACAATAGTTCATCAAATTAGCACACATCGTCTAATCACTAGTTGCATTGTTGGCGTTCGCCATTATACGACAAAGGGGACTATATATTATCTGTAGCCAGTTAAAACACATATAAGTAATGTTGGGAGAGCTCAATTAGTAAGTAGGTAAATGAATGATAGAAGGTAACTCCAGTCGGAGGCCAATGCTCCCACGTGCGTACGTTTACAATATAACGCCCACCTATTTTAGCACTAGTATATTTAAAGCTGTATTTCACAATATTGCATTAAACATTGTGGATCGATAGTTATTTATATCTTAAAGACGGCTTTCGGATTGTCTACTTTCGTATGGAAATTACGTCTTCGTTTTAACTCCTTTAGCGAAACGCGCTATTATTTTGTAACGATCACCGATGCTGATTATGGCAACAGAAATTAGGTTGAATGGCAATTATTAAAGTTTTGAATAAACTAACCATGGCATGATTTGTTGTATTTGAAATATAATAGTTACCAGGGTTAGACAAATCGATAAAACTGCTCAAAAGACTCTTTCCAAGAGCCTAGTCGGGCATCGGTGCAAAAGTAAACCCAAGATGAAAATGACCTAAGTGAAGATTTTTCACATTCACAAAATTATTATTTCAACTACTTATATTTATTGATATAGGTATATTAAATTTAAATAATATTTTTATACATGTAGATTTTTTGGCACTATTATTGCCATGAAATACTAGTCTATGCGTATGCACTCTAATAAATTACGTTTCTCTGACGATAATATATTAAAATAAATAGGAGAATAAATATATTGAAATCAGCGTAACAAGTTTGTTAATACTTTCACAAATAATTAGTAGCTAACAAAGAGTACCTATACAAATGTAGCACATACACAAAACCGTTTCAGAGACACGTTACAACTTGCTGGACAAAGTATGCGTCAGAGGACCAAACCAAGAGTGTCAGAAACTGTCCATCAAAGAAACAAGAAATCAAAACTATATAAAATCCATTATAATAGAAGCTATAAATTTTCTACTTTATACCTAACAGTTAAAGGGTATTGTTATTGTCAGGAACACACTGGAGTATTTCCCGGCATTTCACTTTGAAAAACCAGCTAGTAAACAAATAATCTGTATTATCTTCAGGTGATCGTATGCCTATAAAAGGTGATTCTAGTTTTATGATATGATCCATAATAAAGATAGCAGAATGTATCAGATTCTACACGAGTATGAATTAATTAATATCATTAGTACTTCATAATTTTACTTGTTACAGAGCAGCGGCCTCCCCGAATTTCGACATTTGTCGGGGATAGTGCAAATCAGCGAATCTACCTTACGTAAAGTTCGCGTATCTGCAATAAATCTAGTTTTACAGGGGAAGGTTAAAACTAATAAGTTTCTTAGGTATTTAGGGCCGATTGCCTGCGAAAACTTAAATTAGCTACCGTGTGTCAGATACGCGTAATTATCCAATCTTAGAATAATATGTAGATATTATACGTTACACTGAAAAAAAAAATCTTTCGCAAAGTACCAATTTAGCTCGGTTAAAAATTATTCTGCTGCATTCAATCAAGACATATTTAAAATGCGCAATAAAGCTTTGTTAATATTATACAAGCAAGTATTGCTAAATATTCTTGGCTATTATTAACATAGTACTTATCTATTTCAAAATTATACAGACTGGGTAAATATTGCCCTTACCGATTTCGATTAAAAATAGACAAACTACTTTATTATTTCATGATTAGTAAGTTATTTAATTTTACACACAATCATAGTTAGCTAATATTTACTCAAAGTTTGGTTAAAAATAGACAAGCGTACATTATTATTTAATTATATGTAAGTCATTTAATTTTAGACATAATCATAGTTGGCTAAAATTAAATAACTTGCTACGATGCATATAACCGTATTCCTTGCTTAAAACAAACAAGTTACTTGTCTATTGTTAATAAGCACAGATCGGCAATTAACAATGGAGTGAGCTAATACTATTTTTGACCGAGTAACTTGATAAAAATAAACAAGGAATCGGCTGCGTAGCTTGAAAATTCGGTCATTTCTATCAAATCATAGTCGCGTAACGACGTGTATGTTAATGATAAAGCCTTAAAGACAAGTTAGATTAAAATTTATTAAAAAAAAATAACTTTACACCGGTTTATTTTATTATAACAGTAGGGTAGGAAGTACAGTGAAGTGACAAAAATAAACAATTACTTTTTTGTACCGCGAGGATCTTCACCTCAATCTCCAAGGGTACGTTTACCAGACGGACTAACTGAAGAGATTGATGCAGAAGACAAACTTTTATGGCTCAAAATTTCTTCTGAACCTTGGACAGCTGTAGCACAAAAGTGGGAAGAGACCACAGAGTCAAGGTTAATTGCTGCAAAAGAGTTAACCATAGCTCAATACTTCGATGAATATGCGGCTCTTAAAAAACCCAAAGGATATTGGTAGTGAGTTCAGTTTTTTTGAATTTTGATCTGCTTTAGTGTACTTTTATATAATCACGTTTCTTTTATTTGTTCACAGCTAGAAAAAGATTTTAAAAACCAACAAATACCAAAACTTTGGCAATGTGAGTTTCGATAGAAACCATGTTGCGCCGACTCCATAAATAATGGGATAAGGGCAGGAAGATGATGATGTTGGAGTCTGTCCTATAATTAAAGTTGTTCAGGTTCGTGGTATGAGTCACTCCATGAAAGTTTGCTCATGATTTCAATTTGACCCTGTTATTGCGAAAATTAAAAAAGGGAACATCAGTTTCGTTTCTTGAGTACTTTTTTTAAGAGGAGTAGTATTTAAGTGTATTATGTTACTTGAAATGATTGTATCGAGTACACAATAAAGCTTATTTTATTTATGTACATATTTTTCTTTCAGTTTCTTCTATTTTTGGTCTGTCGGCAAAATGACTGTTGTTTTACTGCATGAACGTTTCATTGGTTTTTTTTCGACATGCCAAATTTTTGCCCACTGCACTGCGAGTAACAATGGTACAAATGACAACATATCGAACTAAGTACATATTTTCAGTATGAGCTTACCTCGCACTATTCGTAAAGCCTATGAACAGTCACAGGTCACCTTATATTAAAAATATGCAGGGTGTTATAAAAATACCCGTAATGACTTTAAGGGCTTTTTCTACTCATTATTATTACAACAACAACTATTACTATGGGACCAACTCCAAAATCGCGAAAAAAAAATCAGCTGTTCAGTCCATGTCTGTGAATTGGATATTGTACATTTGAATGGAACAACTGATTTTTTTTCGCGATTTCGGAGTTGGTCGCATAGTAAAAGTTCATCATAATAATGAGTAGAAACACCCCTTAAACTTATTACGGATATTTTTGCAACACCTGTATATTTAGATGTGTCGTTTAAATTGGTACTTGCAACAAAGTATTTTAGCTATGATTACCGAAAAAGCTCGCTTAAGAATTCAAAGTAACTTGGCTAAAAATAGCAACTTCAATTAACTAGAAGGAATAAAGTATTTTAGCTATGGTTACCTAATAAACCCGCCTCAGAATACAAAGTAACTTGGCTATTTAGTAAATATACCAATCTTAATTGACTAGAAAGAACAGAGTATTTAGTTATAGTTACCCAATGAACACGATTGACAGTACCCAGTAACTTGGCTACGTATGCCAAATTGATTTGAGTAGAAGTAACAAAGTAGATTGGCTGTCCCTACCCAATAAACATGATAAACATTACCAAGCTTCTTAGCTAGTTTTACGAAACAAAATATTTGAGCCCACTGAATTACTTTGCTAAACACAACAGAGTACGTTGGGTATTGTTAACAGAGTAACTCGTTATTCACTATAGTAAATAGGTTTGCTAAATTTACTGAGTGACTAGGATAGAAGCAACAAACCTTGAATACTTATTTTTTAACCACCTTACTCGGTTTATATTACCAACAGATGTTAACGAATTTGACTTGTGTAATTTTAACAACAAACTTTGCAGGCTCCATACGAAGCAAGTTACTCGGTTGTAAATAGCGACAACTTGTTTATTTATAGCCGTTACGTTTTTTCAGTGTAGTTTTATTCAGAACGCATTGTAAAAAGAAGAAAGTATTGGAAGGCGCGACCCGGAAATCACATGACACACAGACTCACCTTAGCACACGCCTAACTAACCTGTGTTCAACAACAGAACAAAACTTACCAGGACTTAATGGACCCATTTATAGAAACGAAATCACATGATTTCAAAACAAAGAGATATTTTAAGGAACGACACCAACGGCTCGTAAATGGTGAACGAAGAAGTGAAAGTTAACGAAAAAAATTCTTAAACAACCGAAAAAAAGGATATTGGTTACCAAAAAAAAAGAGTAACCGTTTATGTCATTATAAAGAGTGGTAGGTGCTTTACCAGTACTATATGAAGTTACTTAATCAATACCCGAAAATAAATAAGTACTTACTTATACATACGCTACCAATATATAAACTAATTGAGATTCGAGATTGAGTTAAAAGTTTTACTTAGCTATGTGAAAATAATGAAAACTTTCTTACTGGAATTGATAAACTGGACCGAAGCCAAACTGACCTGCACGTGCAGCAACCTGCTGCATTATAAACGGAGATGCGGTAGATACAAGAGTAAATAGAGCTATAGCATTACTATTATTTTCATTGCTTAGAGACCTTTGTTTGGTTCAATAACCTTTTAGATATTATACTTATACCCCTCTAATTACAAATCGATCCACATCCATTTTTGCTATTCAAGATTAAACATGCCATTGTTGTCTGTCATACAAATTATATTATGATTCTGTAAAAAAAATATCCGAAAGTGATAACTGTATTGTATATAATATGTTCATATTTAATGTGTTACATATTCGACGGCCGATTGGTGTAGTTGGTAGTGGCCCGACCTGCGACGCCATAGGTCCTGGGTTCGAATCCCGGTAGGTGCAAACATTGATGTGATGAACATCGATGTTTGTTTCCGAGTCATGGATGTTTATATACTTATCTATGTATTTATATACCGTTGCTTAGTACCCACGACACAAGACCTTAGGGATCTTAGTGTGGGACTAGGTCAATGTGTTGTGAAGTGTCTTAATATTTATATTAGGTATCAAATATAACCCTTCGTTTATGCTCAAGTAGCTACTAGCACAACTCTGGAGATATAAAAAATATGGCATAAACTAGTTTTCCCTAAAACATATAATTTTTACTGTTTATTTAATCAATACAGGATACTTGATTCGATAATACGAATGTAAGCAAACAATAGTGTTTTGATCAATAATAACAAGATACGACGCTGCGCCGCGTCGTAGTTCACAAGTAAATACAACGACAGGTATTGTAGGATATATAACATCAAAACATACAATAATTTGACATTGGGATATTTACAAAAACAACCGCATTTTTCTTCAGAGGTCATACAGTATGTTTGCGACTGGTAGGTTGATGTACTTGGCCAATATAGGTGATCATGCAAAATATTCTATCAACCACATAATATTTGTATTAGTGGTTGACAGGATATTTGCAATTGTTGTAACTGAACCATATGTATTGGTTATATTTTGTAACAGCATAGCTCCAAATAGTGTAATAATGCCTTGTTATATAGGTACATGCCACTACCAGTTCATTGTGATATTTTTGTGATATTTCTTTTTCACACACTACACAACACATCAACTTAGTCCCACACTAAGATCCCTAAGGTCTTGTGTCGTGGGTAATGGGTGGTAACGGTATATAAATACATAGATAAGTATAGAAACATCCATGACTCGGAAACAAACATCAATATTCATCATATCAATGTTTGCACCTACCGGGATTCGAACCCAGGACCTATGGCAGGGTCACTACCTACTAGACCAATCGGCCGTCATTAGGTTCCAATGAGTGATCATCACTATAAACTGTCAACAAAGAGATAGCTGAGCGATGTGCAAAGTAAATCTACTGATGTAGATTCAATAATACAAACTTAAAGTAACATATCAGAACATAACCGATCACTAATTTATTTATATTATAGTTTGTAAAATATAATTTATAGAATCTATAGTAGTTTACCCATTTCTCGATAACACCAAAACTAACCTACCACTACTACACTAGTATTCGACCTAATTTTGTAGTTTCTTAAAATTTAGAAGCTCAAATTCTCTGTACATCTTAGCCAAGTACAAATATAAGACTTACAAAGGAGCTCTCATTACGCCGCCTCCGCTACACTTCAGCAGTCATGGGTGTAACAAACCTCTTCACGTCATGTGATTTCCGGTTTACGCCTTCGTATACTCTCTTCCTCTTACAGCTGTGTTATTGAACCAAGCGACCGCGAAAGTTTACTACAGACAAAAGCTACTGTTTGCAGATACACGGATAGTATTATATTCGCAGACTTGTATGAGGAAGACGTAAGAAGTGGGAAATTTGCGTAACATTTGTTTATGTAAAATGAAAAATAACACTAAGAACAAGAATCAGATTAACCCTTACAGGACCTATACTATATATACTGGACTGGATAATATTTTAATGCTTTGCACTGACAGTGTAGCGTACATGCTATCTGCAGGGCGAAATTTAAAACATTATTTACCTGAAATGAAGCATGTGACATGTTTGGCGCACGCTCTTCATCGTGTAAGTGAGCAGATAAGGTCAGAATACAACGATGTTGATATTCTAATATCAAATGTTAAAAAAAGTATTTTTAAAGGCTCCTAGTAGGGTAAACTTTTTAAAAGAAAAATATCCTGACTTCACACACACCGTTGCCTCCGCAACCAGTCATTACCAGATGGGGTACTTGGTTAGAGGCAGCATCTTACTACGCTCAACATTTAGATAAAATAAAAGAAGTTTTATCCTGCTTGAGCAGTTCTGATGCTATAGCCATACGAAACGTAAAAAACATTTTGGAAAAACAAAATTTAGAAAATGATTTAAAATATATTGAAGAAAATTACTCTATTATACAACTAGCCCTAAAAGAGTTACAAAAACAAAATTTATCTCTAGCTAATTCACTTTTAGTGTTTGACCAAATAAGAGCTACGCTTAACGAGTGCAATAATGAGAATATAAAAAATAAAATAGAATCAGTTATGGAACGAAATCCAGATTTAGACACAATTAGAGAATACAGCGAGAGTATTGAAAAAAGCGTAGCAAATAATCAGAAACTTTATTTCAAATTCGCTCCATTGACATCTACAGATGTTGAACGATCATTTTCCACATACAAATGGATCTTAGATGTTAAAAGAAATAGCTTAAAATTAGAAAATATTGAAAAAATTATAGTTATTTATTTTAATTGTATAGAGACAGAAAAACAAAATGTAGAAATTGTAACCGATGAGGATTAAAAATAATTGTTTTTAATAAAATTTGTTAATAATGATTCAGCACGCAAATTTGTATTCGCGCAACAATCAGGAAAACAATTTTGTTTGGTTACGTATGGTTTTTTATTTTATTAAAAAAAAACTCTATTTACCAAATTTTTTGAAACTCCGGTACATTCTGGAAAAAATGCATGTCCATGTTATGATATTATGACGCAAGTATGTAAAATCAATATACCTACTCCGACCACTGATAATAACTATGTTTTTCAAATTTTCCAATATGGCACTTGAATATCAGTATTGTTGAGTCCGGTACTTCTATCTGTTCGTTTATTATTAATAAGTAATTAACACGTTACCAATGAAGATTTACTTTATTGCAGTCAATTGTACTGTAACAATAAATATATTACTAGATACTAATGCAATAAATTATTAATGTGTGTATATATTTGCGCAAACAACTAGGTACTCGTTTCACAACAAACCTATTTAAAGGACATTACAATACCAATTCATGTTAATTTAAGTAGTCTTGTGTCGCCAGTTCGCACACAATCTTTAAAAATAAAATACAAGGAAACTGTGCAAAACTTGCTGTGTGAAAATATAGTAACTAAAATACTACATGCGTAACAGTTGTAACAACAAGACGTATCATTTAGTGAGAGGCTTGTCTCACATGCGCCTCGCTGCACTAATTAGCCACGCCGACAATGTCATCACAAGATTGCCCACAAAAGGCAATTAAATTTGAACAATACAAAGCAAAAGTCGTACAATATGTGATTTTAAAACATCGCTATCGGTAATCTCTTGACCCACTTTCGATTGAATACTTGACCCAATACTAATTGAAATGGGAATGCAGATGTACCTACTGTGACGTCATATTGGATGATATAACCCGGTTAATAAATAATATCTAAGTATCAGGTCGCGTGTCTCTAGCCTCTACTGCTGGGTATAAACAGAGACAATAACATGCAATTACTCTGAGTGAAACCGACGCACGGTAAAAGTATGTCAAGAAAATATTGCATAAAATTTACTAAATTATTTATTATAGATACGAGTACTCTGAAATTTGGATTAAAGCGGCTGTTGGCGAAATATATTTACTAAAACCTTTAAAATTCTGGAGTCTTTCAAGCACGAAACATTCTTTTTATGATATTCTCTGCATGTTCTATATACTGTTGTTAGTAAATAGAGAAGTTATTATTGAAACAGAATTTAGAAATAATAGGTACTTATTAATCATAGTATTACATTACTCAGGTTTTACAGATAAACTAGCACTTACATTACAATCTTATCATAATCTAACCTTATCAAATGTGATGACCGGGGACGCGGATCCAATGGCCCCATCTTTTTTCTTTTCAATCTTGTAGACCACGATATTGTTACCACGGACTGTGTGGATGATAAAGGCCTTGGAATCAGGACTCCATGCCACATGCGACGCGTGGTCGAATTCTATGTTCACCCTCAAGGTCTTGTGATCTTTCTGGTTTAGGTCCCGAATGTCCCATAGCATTACTGAGCCATCTGTACAAAGGAAAAAATGCAATAAAATTTGGGGCACAAGCAGAAAAAACTCCAGAAATGTTTAGTGTAAAATCTTTTACGAAAGACCTCTTCTTCATCCACTTCTATTATTTAAGAAAACACCACTTTCAAATACATTAAGTGCTTTAAAAAAAATTAAAACTTCCTGGAATGTTTTTACTTGTTAAAACAGTTGTCTATTTTCGTTACCTTTCCAAGGTTTACCTTAATCTGTAGTTAAGTATTACTTTCAATGATATTTACCTTTGGAGTAAGCTGCACCAATCTCTTAGAGACCTTGTGATTTGCAATGCCTCATTATTCCGAAGAAACAGTCATTAGTGTTACTTTTCATTATATGTTGTTTTATATGATCTTATTTTATTCTTCTATGCTGCTCTGGGAGTGAAAAAAAAACGTATAATACTACAGCTGCTTCTCTTCCCGGGCATACTGTACAAGTCAATAGAGGGACAAGAGGGTCTTGGTGTTTTGTATGGGGCTACTTGTACGGTTAACCACCTGTCATGCCTACTAACCGAACTACCTGTACGTACATAAACTCAACTATACCCTCTTTAAACCGATTGTTCAGAATGTGTGTGACATGCTTCCAAGTTCCAATATCAGGTCCTATCGAGGGCCCTTAGGGTCTGCTATGCCTACATCGTATCTAGGGATAAAGTAGCGTTTTTGATTATATGTATGTATGTATGTTGGAATTTTAATTTTTCGTAAATTCATACCTAAGTATCCAGGGGAAAGAATATTGATAAAAATAATGTTTTAAAGAATTACTTGAAATTAACTGGCCCATTTATCCTAAATAGGTGATGTAGGCGAGGAACAGTGCACGAACAGGCAAAAAGGTCAACGGACCACTAGATATCGAAACTGAGTCACTGTATCAAGGTCTTTATTTTCAGACAGCTTGCCTTAAATCTTGCTCTAAAACCCCAAAGCAATGTCTAGTTGCTTGCGTATTTCCAATTTCACACTCTACAAGTCTACAATGGTAAGTGATTCCAAATTCAGTATACCTACCTACTTTGAATAATACGAAATGTTGTTCTGCTCATTATTATTAATCTGATGTTATGTAAATGCAATAATAATAATTTACGCCCTGCTCTCACACCGTTAACTAAGTCTTAACTTGCAATGATGAATGGTTAACATACAATTTAATATTAAAGAAGCTATTTAAAATCACATTTATGATGTATGTATACGATGATTTACATGAAGATCCATTCAGTAGTTTTGATGAACCAACCACAGAGAGATAGATTTTAAATAATATTTGGTTTGACGAAATTGAATCGAAACTAGGGCATTAATCTATTTCCTAACCTAAAGGGTAGTAAATTGCTTTATTTAATTACCTTAGTTCGTATGATTTTGAGGAACATAGTAAATTTCACAAAATTAACATTACCTAACTAAAAAAAAAACTTTTCGTTCAATGGCCTCCTCAAGTCAAGGTGACTAGGAAGCCTGATATTGTTGTATTAACAAAAACTTGACTCTACAAATGGTCATCCATGTATAACTTACGTGGCAAAATATATAAGAAATGATAATAAGTATTCATAATCACGATCGCCAGTTCATACATGCATAATGAACACGGTGATTCTTATCCGAGTCATAATAAGGCAAAAACTTGCTTGAGTCAGTAATACTTAACCAAATTCAAGGTCCAAAGTATTGTTGGCCGACGGTGTGAGGCCAGACCCCGGCGTCGTTGTAGTTATTGCAATAGGCCATGAAGACGGCACAGTTGAAACAGAACAGAAGGTTAACTTCGCACAAGCGTATGAGTGACGCGTTACCTGTCAAATCTCATGCAAACCCGCGATGCGGCAGTCAAGCGCGCGCCGTAATTTATGCAGCCGTGCGTTACGATAATTACACGCGTACACACAAGAAATCGTTCAAGCGCTCTATGAAATAACTTGCTGTTCTGTCTTCGCTATGCAGTCTCTACGTTTGAGATTTATTTGCTTGGTCTATCTAGGTGACACGTCGTTTGACGGGTGGGGGTCCTCCGGAGCCGTAGGTGTGACGAAGCAAGACTGCAGTGGCGAAACATCATCTCACTTTACGCAACTGTGCGATTGGGAAAGAATATTGACGTGGAGTCAACTCGGACGATGGAGGCCGAGAAGCTTTGAAACCATTGTAATGAAATGAGTAATACTTTACGGTATTCACTTTGATTTTACCGTTTTTTACATGAATGGTAATTTTGCAATGTGTTTGTGGTAAAACTATAGGAAATAGTTTGATGATTAAATTAGCGATAACACTTTCAATAGTTACAAACAAAACAACTAATGAGAGTAAATATACTACTACTAGATACTTAATTTTCTTATAATAGTTCTAGTTACTTACCATTAGCTGACAGTATAAAATATGTCTAAAATAGATAACATGAAGTAAATAGTCTGATCGTTTGTTGACTCCGGCTTATAATTATACCTAATCCTACTGCAAAAGCGATAGTATAATTGCATTTCAGGATCATTGACCATTATTATCTGCACCATATTGTTGCACTGAGCTGGTAATCATAATGGATCAAGTTTTTGAATCATTAGTTAGTATAAAACTTGATATTGCTAATGAAAACCAGAATAAAATGTATTAGGAATTAACGCTAATACCTATATAACCAATTTTATTTGCCAGTTTAGTTAAAGAAATTAGTTAAAGAAATACTCTATTACTAAATAAGTACATCACAATAATCAGCACATGGAACTGATACAGTAATCGTATGAAAATATGATAAGATCGTCCCATTTACTAGCATTTCTCTGGAGTGTGCTATGTGCTCATTGCGTAATATCTTCACTTATTTCCATCTAGCGATATCGCGAGCATGTTGTCATCTCGATTTCAATGAGGGTATGAAAGTGTAACGCTGATTCAAAGTGTAATTCAAGTAAATATTCAATCAGAAGAATCTGAAATCTACTAAATTGTTAAGTCTATTGGCCATAATTACCTATAAATAGATTTTATAAGCATAACAAAGAACTTGGTCAATTTTTGAGATTTTGCAGTCTAACTACATTTTACATTATTTTATTAGATCACGCGAAGGCAAATTCTATTTCTATTACACATTTATTTACCTCTTCATTCCAGATTTCCATTTAGATCTCGCATTCAAGCTATTTTTTTTTTACGATAACGTCTAACGTCAGAACCCTATTCATTGTTCACTTTCGACGGTATGAATTCACAAACATCACTATCTTATGTATATAGGTATGCTATATTTACACTACACAAACAATAACATACTCTTCCGTGCATACTGCATGCTCTGCCGAAGGATAAGAGCAATGCATAAACTGAGTGCAAAATTACTAATCAGCAATTGTAATTAATAAGCAATATGATACAGTTTTATCTTATGAGGAAACAGTGAACAAATTTGGCCTCATTGACTGATAAATTTGTCCCTATTTGAAAAAAATGTGCTTAATCTTCAGCTATCTCTGTAAATATGGTTCTAGTCCAAGCTGATAGCGTTGATTACGATAACGGAATGCGACAACATTGGTAACACGATTTGTAAGCGTTGGTAGAAATCTCTACATGTTTGACCGGACGAGAGCACATTGATCTTAGAACGCAAATAAAATCAAAATTAACCATGAACTCTGTGGAAGGTAGAAAAACAGATTCCCGGAGATATATTCGAGCTACGTACATACGAGTAAACGTCCTCTTCCGCGTAGGCAGTAATTTCTCTCTGGGTGGCGAGTATAACAAACCTGACCTACCTCAACGTCAGATCATTCATTCAATATTTCATTCATGTTACTCGCGTTTATTTATTTGAAGGTTTTCAATCATAGTTTTCTTTTTTAACCGACTCCATTAGTTTCAGTTCTTCTAATAATGAAACAGACACAACATTATTTTCAAAAATCTTATTCTAACTCAGGACTTGCCATGTATTTTTGTTTCACTCAGCTCAAATTTGTTTTATTATTTAATTTTGCCTATTAAAAATTTCTCACGGCGCGGCTTCTAACCAAGGTAGAAGTCATTATATTTGCTCATCCACCAATTTCGTCATCTTTATGTAAGTGCATTATGTAAGCGCCTTTGCGCAGTTTTATATTGAATCCTTCCAACCGTATTGTTGGCCAGCTTTTTTCTGGTTTTGTCTTAATGACCGACACAATATATACAAAATTTGCATCTGCTACACTTTTAAAGGGATTTGACTAGAGAACTATAATTTAACCTTCATAAAAATTCCTGAAGGATTGATCCTATGTCTCTTTCCTATATATTTATATGCGGAAAACATGCGATACGCTTCGTTAAACAGCTAACTAACAGACTTTCTTATGTTATAATACTCAGCATTACGTTATATAAGATATCTGATTTATGATATGAATGATATCACTATTCGTGAGTTAGAGGAACTTGGAGAACACCCACTACCTAGTATTTTAGCTGAGTCAGATAAGAAAAAAACAAACGTAGTTCACGCGGTGAGTCACTTAGCCGATGTATGGCACGGGTGCTCAAGCTTCGTAACTATATGTTTACTATAAATAAATACATATACATGGCACAAATCAATTGAAGATTAACTTTTCCTGCACCTAAAGACAGACCATGAGTCAATGTTCATAGGAATCCGTATCCGATATCGGGAATCCCTTACGTCATCTATGCTGATGAAATGTCCTTGATTCTTGTTGGAAATCCATAATTCGATAACAATTATGTCCATTTTCCACAATTAAAATTTAAAGGTAAGAAATTTGAAATAATATAATGTGAAACATAATAATATTACGGATAAATAAAAGTTACGGGTGCAGTTTCCAATATACTATTATTCCAACAGAAATCAATAAGGCGATTTTTAATTCTACAGTAGTCAGACAATGCTTTCTATAATCGTTCAGTATTTTATTTTATACATACTTACTAGATATAAATACATGTCCTTTAAAATCTGCCCCTAACGATACTACGTAGTAATCAAATCAACCCAATTTCTCTGATAAATCTTAACCTCACTCGAACTTAATAGTAGGGGAGCCCAAGCGGGGATTTTTGAAGTTACTCGAGCGTGTCAGAAAATTATGTAGGGAGAATCCTTGCATAATGTAATGTACCCTTACCACATATGAACCCTTAATATGGTGGTGTACGTTGAGGGGAACCCGTCAGATTAGTAAAAAAAAATCGATCCTCCGAAAAACTCGAGCGCGTCAGATTAAGAGAGGGTAAGTTAATTACAGTGAGATAAGTGTATATTTCAATAATCTGACGATTTGAATGTGACATTAAGATATAAACAAGTCACAAAGTTGTAAAAAAAAAACGATACCTCGAAATACTCGAGCGTGATTATTTTTTTTTTATTTTAAAGATAATAGTGTCAGGATTGTAAAAAAATAATAATCTGACGTTTTAAATGGGGTAATGTTTATTAATTTGTCGAAAAAAGGTGGAACGTACAGCGGCAGAGAGCTGTGGTTCCCCCACGCTGCGCCTAACTTTCGTTCTCACTCATTCTTTATCTCTTACTCTCTCGCACCGTCACAACTACGCCATGTTGTCATCTCAGCTTAGTGATGGGCAAATGGAAAAAAAATATCGATATTTATCGTATCGATATTTTTCAAATATATCGATATATATCACCCAAGAAATATCGATATTTCGATATATCTTTTTTTCCTTTTTGACATCAGATGTCATGTTAACTGCTCTAACATGACCAGCGAAACACGATACGATAAACCTATTTATCGACTAGCTGTCAAAATACGATAGATATTAGCCGCCATTTTGAATGTTATCGATACCAATTTCTAATCATTTAATTTTACCTTTGACCTACCTATGTAAACTAAAAACGAGTAAACTAAAACACTAAATTAAAAATATTAAGTTTGGAGCATATCACTGAAAACCTATCGAACCAAAGAATATAATAGGTATTTTCGATTTCTCTAACCTATCTACGCTTATCGCGTCTTACAATGTTCATCGATAACAATATCTTGAATTGATGTCAAAATTCGATATTTTTAACATCAAAATACGGTCATGTTCGGCGCTATCGATAGTAACCGATGGACATGACATGCTTGCATTTTATCTATCGTATCGTATCGTGCCGTGTAACGTTACCGGCATGGTTATGTTCGCTGTATCGATAAAATTCAACATGGCGGCTATATTTATCGTATTTTGACAGCTAGGTATCGATAACTTGACCAACTTGAGCCAACTTCGAAGATGAATTAAGCGAAGATGAATTAAGCGAAGATGATAATTAACATGATTTAATAATTGTAATTTCTTGTATCGAATTTTAAATCAATAAATTATAAAATATAAATATGAACATGTGTATATGATCCTTTCATTCATCTGTGAAGAAAGCACAGCAAGAATTTCCCTTAAAAATGGTCAGATTAGCTATATCCCTCCATATAATTGTCAGATTATGATTCAGGAGGACAGTAACATCAAATTGATCCCCCTGCAGAAAAATCTGATGCGCTGGAGTATTTCAAGGTCACCATTTTTTTTTACATATTAAAAAAATAATTATGACTGAACGCCTCGTGCAAATCGTCAGTCATTTGAATAGTACACTTTTTAGGGTTTACTTAACACTCACTTTGAATATCTGACACGCTCGAATAACTTTTTTTTTTTCAACCACTCGTTCTGGCCACCCCCCTTCAATTAATTGTCAGATTAATGTCTAATAGTTATGAGTAATATAAAGCGCATATGTACTATAAATGACTGACGCGCTCGAGTATTTCCATATGACGATTTTTTTTTTTACATTTTTAAACAAGTGTACACGGTAAACCCCCCACTAAAATAGAAAATGCAACATAAACTTTTTTTTGCTCATAACATAATCTGTAGAATCCACTAAGTCCCCATGACGCTCGAGTAACTGCAAATTTAGCATCTCGGGCTCCCCTACTATAAATAATACCGTTATGTTTATTTATTTATCTTTGAACTTCTACGGTATTGTGAGGTTATATCATGGAAAGATCGAATATCAAAAGTTAAAGATCAAAGTTTTTGAAATATAGGCAAGTAGGCAGTATATTTATTACAGGAATGCTTCCTGTTGTTATTGCTATAACAAGTGTACCTTGTTGCAATTGTTTGTAAACAAATGTTCGTTTGCTTTGATAACACATCTCTATCTCTATGATATAGCATTAAATTTTTGTATTATTTTCAAGATACTAAAACACTTTTTTATTCAGGTCGTAATACCAGATACAACGACTGTTCTACGTGATACGCAACTAATGGTAACTATTTATTATGTATCAGAGAAACTCAGGCGAGTGAAAGTGTCTTTCATGTGGCTCTACCTACATTTACAAACATGAGCAAAGCAAACTTTATGGACCAGTTTAACTGCAAAAATATTACTTTTTTTTCAAACGTACTAAATGTTCAGTCCAATTTATTTAAATTCAAAAGCTATACTCATCTTTGTACATTTTAGAAAGGTGCAAAGAAAACAAAGCAATACAAAAGAATTACGTTTATTGCGATTAGCAATTCGAAGGCACATACCATATTCAGCACGCGCACTCCGTCAACGTAAAGTCACAAAATCGTTCACAGTTATAAAAAAACTAAATCATGTTCATCAAAATTCGTCAAATAGCTGACATTCGAAACTTAGGCACCACTAACCAACGGATCATATGGTTCGTATATCGGTATCGCATAGCTTCGGCGAGGAGGTTGTGGTGGACGCGTCTCAGGTCTGCCTTCCTTCACTTTCAGCAGTACCAAATCCAAAGCAGCACGAGCATCTTCCAATGCGCAATGTCCACCGCTGCCTTGTTGGACCTCTCGTCCGAGATACTGCTTGCTCAGTGCACGGAGAGATCGACGATATGGCAAATGATGCGGATGTGGATAAAGATCACATGTATCCACGACATTGTTGTGCAGAAGTTTCAGGACACGAAAATCATTCTCCAGAGCGTGTCCAACGATTATAGTGTCTGTACCGATAAATCCAAGTATGTCGTTCTGGACATCTCGTAGCGTCTTGGCAGCGCGCGCTAAGTCGCGCGGCCTGATGCCCGAGAATCGGGTGTTGTGATCGACGACACGCGAACTTGGTTTCACTAGCGATTTGTATACAAGCCGGCCATCGGCTGCTATGACAGCGACGCTAGCCAACTCAAGTCCCGCCGTTGTGTAGCACATTTCAGTATCGATAGCGAAGACTCCTCCGCGGGGTGAGCGGGCCCGCACGAATCCGTCCACCGGCCCGGTCATGCCGGGCAGCTTGCCGCTCCACACGTGGTAGCGAGCTGTAGTGCAGCCTCGAGTACCCAGCATGGTATTGCAACACGTGAACCGACCACTCATACAGCGACCCCAATGATGCACACATGGGTCCTCATTCACATATTCACCGTCTCGAGTCATTCGAAACGTTTTATCACAACGAACACATAAACGTTGCACTGTATCCGCTTCTTCATCACTGTCCGACCGCGGGGATGAGCCCAGCGATCCTCTTCCACTATCACTTTGAGATCCAGGAACAAATTCGGGTGCGTTCACATCGAATTTAGTATACCGATTAGGATGGTTTCTCGGCGGCGGTGGGTTTATGTACATCGCAGCATAAGTTGAGTTGGGCTCAACTTCGACCGGGTATCCAAGGGTCAGCATTCTCGTGCTGGACAGGATGTACGGCCGCAAAGCCTCTGCTAGTTGTTCGGTAGACATGTTCTGCGGCGACGTCGTCGTCGGCGGCGGTGGCGGGGGCCGACGTCTGTCGCGGGCCCGGCGCCGGCGTGCTGCGATGCTGGCAGTGTCCACGGCTGTGACGTTCTCTTGGTGAACCCAATTGTACGAATGGTTACAAAAATGCATGTTTGATTTCGTACTTTTATAAACATAGAGTCGGACGAAATAACGAGCGCGGAACGGAGCGTTCGGAGACGTGTAAACGCGCGCGCGGGCGCTTGACTAATGGCGTACTGGCTGGCGGGCCGCCTACACTTTATACGTCATCAGCAGGTAGAGCGCGCGTTCGTTAACGGGACATCATGATCGACCGGCCTATTCTCAATTTTCCAAACAATAATAAAGTCTTTTGTTTGCAACTTTAACACAGAACCTTAAGCACCACTTTAACTACCGAAACAATACCTAAATAAAATAACACAGGGAATAGCATCCACTGTGTTATACTATTAAGCTCTCGATTTGTTTACACGATCAGCTGATAGGCGCTACGGATGATGTACGCCTTAGCAGTGGTAAATTTGAACTGTAAGCTTAACACCACGTATGGCAGTTTATATGGAGCTTTAAACGCATTAGCTAATGAATCGATTACTGGTGCTTTTCTTTAAATACTAAATTACTTTTGTAGAAATAAGTACCAGATTAACTAATTAATGGCAATTGTATCCTTAACGTATTAATTGTTCACTGCTAAGTTCATAGAATCACGATTATTATGTAGATTAGAAATCTAACCATCAAACTAAAATATTTACTATACTATATTTGTACATCTCTATACTGAGAGCTTTTGGTAGATTTAAGTTTTTTCATGGCATTTATAAGTACAATGATAAATGCACGTACAATAATACAGATATGACACCGAGATAGATATACTTGCCCATTGACGCATCAAATTGATTCGTATGAGACTTATTTATTATTAAGTTTTATAACCCACGTAGGAATGACATTAGAAAACACGTAATTACGAACATTATACTGTTTATTATTCATCATAACAATTTGATAATAACGTGACAGAAACCAATGTATACAGTGCCAAGAGCCACATGCTTTTCCGTGCCGGCGGAAATAAACGGAACTAATGGTCACCACATAGTATAGCTATGTCAATTTATTAATTTTCTTGCATAGACCGTGGCGACACTGATTGTGACCCAGATAAGCTACACTATACGTATATTTTTGTTTTGTCCATTTACAGCAGATGAACTCATGAACGTTAATGCGAAGTTATCTTTGGCATGCGTAGTTACGCAGATGAATGAATGAGTATAAAACTTATTGTAATTACGCAGTAAGTATAAAATCTTTTTTACTTACTTAAGTATTTGTTACTTGCTTTTTTACTAGCTTTAAGCTCGCCCTCGCCTCGGATCTAACACAAAAAGGTAGACCACCCAGGATACCATTTCATTTTAGTTCCATTCATTTTTATTATATTATCAGCTGATTTATTATTTTCTTGCTTTAACGCAAACGAAGTCGAAAATATAAGCAAAATCTTCGTGGTATTTTTAACCGACAGACTAACCCAATTTTGACTTTTTTTTTTTTTTTAATGATGAGAAAAATAATCTAAAGAAGAAACTGCATTCTTCATTCGCTATAACACAACAAAGACATACCTAATCTACTTGATTGAATAATTTATTGGTTCGCTCTCAAAATCCTATTCCAAATTACTATTCAAATTTCAAAATATATTCGTATATCCGAAATGAACATTAAAATTCATTTCTACATTTCTGTGTCAGACAGAGCCCGTTCTCGACGAATATTCACCGTCGGCGGCGCCAGACACTTGCACCGGACAATTTGTTATGCCCGATTGGAACACGTGCCTTCATATTTATTTTCGCCAAAACCTAAAGATACGACATGTATGCTAATAACAACAGTTAATGCAAGTGGTGCCTGCCTAGACAAATTACCATCCCATCTAGACAATAAACCACTACGCACAATATTAAGAAAATTCGGATCAACATTCTGATTTGAACTTCACTATCAAGCTCATGCCGCGTGAAAGATTACACACACGCGGTGAAGAGTCCACATCATGTTGTATGTGCGATCTGTTTACACATATACAGGTATACATACAGATAGGCATCAGCGTGTGTGCGTATTGTTTGTATACAGAGACGCGTGTGGGCGCGGCCTGGTCGCTGACACCGGCGGATAACCTTCGGAATGGATGTCAGAGCGCGCATCGACCGAACGGTACCGCGGGACGCTGCCAATACGATCTCAGCACGATGGCTGGCCGACTTCCGGACGGTCAGATAACGAGAGTGAAAATTACTAGGGAAATCAATAGCGCATCAAATTGTTGTGGAAATTGCCATTTTAATGTTGTCCGTGGTTGTGTAATTGCTGGGTTTCTCGGCTGCCTATTTTTGTGGCATTTCAGATGTCTTAGGTGCATTTATATTCACCTATAACATATTTTTATAATCTTAGCAAAGATCTACTACATCACAAAATAGAAAAAAGGCGATTTATAGGATATAAGAAGTAGTAGGTATTTAGGCAGTAGGATGTATGTCTAATAATCGGGCAACCGTCAAGACAGACATACAAGACAACATGAATGGGTAAAATTATTGTAGATCTAAGAAAACATGGAGGAAACAGGAATCTATGTCAGATCCATCTTATACCGAACGGTATCTAAGCACTAACATCTTAGTTAGGCTAACCCGACTAGGTAACCGCAGCTTCCCTGAACTGCTAAACGATCCCCGACTGGTATCTAGTGTGGGAACTTGTATATGTACCGTAACAAGTAAGAAACTCTGAACAAGATGCTTCGGTTATCTACATTTGAGACGCGTGGTGTTATTGCAAGTATTTTGTATATTACACTTGTGCAAAGTAACTTTTATTTTTAATACTCGTAGCATAAGCATTGCCATATAGGTAAAAGTAATTTGTGTCAAAAACTTAATGCTTCGCCACTTGTTTAAAGAAAAACAAGTCATGACAATGTCACAATAAAATACAGTTACATATACCATACGACACATTTATTGTGTCACCACAAAGATTAGATGCGCAGATATACCTTACTATGACATGATAAAATAGAGAAAGTTTCATAAAGAATCATCAACCTACGTAGCTGTTGCCATCGACAAGGCATTCAATCTCGTGGATCTGATTTTACCCACAATACTCGTATACAATTGTTTTAAGTAAACTCCGTATGTTTTTTAAAAAATTGATATTTTAGAGAAAATTTGAATAAAATTTGATCATAGTCTTTCGGAGATTAGACGGAATTTGTATAAGTAAGTAGATAATGTATGAGCACTGCCTGAACCTAGAAATCATGAGCAATCTTCTTTGCAATACTTAAAACACTATTACGCTCCATTTATTATGTGTCAATACTATTATTGTAATTAAAATGAAGGGATTAAGTGCTTTCATTAGTACGTACATTATCATCACCGGTTAACCGATTAAGTTCAGTATGTATTAGATTATGAATAACTATGACCCATGATTAAAACTCTACCCTGTATTATATAAAATACATGTTTTAACTCATCTACATGTAGAAGATACAATGCCTCTACGTAATACCTAGTTATGTAACATTCCCCTACGCAGTTCTAAAAGTTGTTACAGAAAGATACAGAAAAGCTCCGCAAGGCACGTTCAGCAACATGTGTTGAACTCGCGTCATATGCAGAGCCCGTAACAACGTGTTAGTTGGGTAAACTTGGTTAAGTTTTCTAACAAAAAACTGACTGTGACGTCTGACATATCTCACGTGTCGTCACATACAGGGCCTCACTCATTTTATCTAGAGGTAAAGTTGTATGCTCTTAATTTTGTATTTAGGAAGCACAATTTATTAAGCTAAGTCTCATGAGTGACTTTGAACCGAGATTTAATTTACATTATAACGTGTGAGGTTTTCCTATAAATTTGGATTACTATGATTTTGTTTTATATGTATCTAATATAGGCTAACGATGCTACCAAAATCCCTTGACCGAGCAGAGTAAGGAAGGTCAGTATTTAATATTGTTATATATGAGATAGCTGACTCAACGTTCGGTATCAAAATTCGTACCTACGTCAGCTTGCAAATGCTTTCATAATGAATATCTAACATATTACTTAAATAAAAACAGTAAAGAGTAGTTAGTAGAGTAGAATGAATCTGAACTTTAAGGTGACCAGCACCAGAAGACAACACTGCAGCTGTACTAGACGTTATCCTTTACTACATTGCGAATGTATGCCCTTGCTTAGTAGCATTATATAAAAATAACCATGAAAAAAATGAAAAAATTATTAGTCCATAAACTGAAGGTTCGACGCATCTTACTATGGCCATCGAATCTAAGAAAATACAATAATCTTTTGTAGGTAAATCTAAGCATACTTGTAGCTATAGAAGACAAAGTGTAGGAGAGATTTAGTATACGCGAGACAGCGGATTCGCGATGCATCAGAGCCATCGAGCCTACATAGTGATGGCCGATAATCGCGGTCAGTGGGCCAAGCCAGGGCAAGCGAAGAATACCGGAACTTAAATTATTCAATTTCAGATTGCTGTGTACGCTGTTACCTTGACATGCGCATAGTTTATCTTGGTGAAAAGTTTTAACTGAGAAACGCGTAGGAAGTATGAAATTGAGTTCTCTCTTACAAGCTCATTTATTTATCAGACCGGATCCTTAGCTGGAATTTGTATTGTTTCTTTTTCTTAGATCTCGTACAGAAGATACAAAGCACGCCTTGGAAATTTATGGATTAGGATACTTTTGAGATCTATTCTCAAAACTAGTAAAACTAAGCAAGGGTAACTACTACGGTAATAATCAATTGTACGCAGTCAATACCGGCTGACTCGTCACTTCGCAGGCCACAAGTAAGTATGTCAAGGTGTTGGTAATAAGTAAAATCCAACGGTTTTCGGAAAACTGATAAGCTTTTAATTCCATTAAATAAGTAGGTCTATCGCTAGTTCCTGTCGACATAGTATGAAAAAAAATTGTAGTGACAAGTGTGCTTACGAAGTAAGAATAGTAAACATTGTCATTCCCGTTAGGTGGCCACCATTTTTATGATATGAACATTTACCCATTGTTTTCAGTTTGTCAATGACATGCGTTCGTTAGTTTGTTACATGTGGCATAATTTTCGTCAACATTGCGTACCAGCATGAATATATTGAGTCACTACAAAGAGCCAATTTTTTATCCACGCCTTGCCCTTTGAACGTTTGCTCTCAAGATTTTTTAAATATTCTACCAAATCTCTTGTAAATAATAATGCTCAGTTCTAAATTTTATCTCAAATTCGCTAGAGTTGTCATAAAATGTCTTTAATAGCCAAAGTTATTTGGGTAACGGTTACAAACGAGACAAAACCAGTTCATACATAATAAACCGGAAAAGTAACGTTTTCGCCTCACGTCCAAGCTCTTTAGCGTTAGTAATTCAGCCCGATACTAACCACAACACGTCATTGATATCAAATAACCAACTAAATGCAAACAAAGAATTACTGATAACTGCGTATAATACTCGTACGCTTATACAAAACGCATCCGAAGGTTTCGCATTTACGTACCTAAAACCATAAGAGGACAACTTGTCAATGTATTCGACAAGACTGAATATAAAATGGAATCTATAAAATAATCATATTCTTTAAAAACAAATAGTGTATCTTTAATACACGCGAATGGACGAAATTCGCGTGCAAATAAAAATTTTAAGTCATCGCCATTCTTGGATATATACAAAAGTATCATGCAATATACAAAAAACTACATTGAAATCGAATGATACCTTCTTCAATATTTTTTTAGGAATTTGCCTGTCATTAGACCAAATAATCAATTTAGGAACACCTAACCATTTAATAGTGAACAATTAATCTCATTAAATAACTAATTAAGTAAAATTAACGGATGGACAAAGCGGTGACAACATTAGCATCTTTGCTAAAAGTATAAACATAAACGCAAACTCCGGCATCTTGAAATCTGATGCAATAGCATTCAAATTGTTGAGATCAAGAGAACATCCCCCAGAGGGACTAAAAAATGCTGCCCTACCAGTTCCTCGGAATGCCGATATTCTCTTTGTGTAGCGTGTGGGGTCATATGTTCAATAAGGACCTGTTGGCAGTGTTGCCAACCCGCATCCAATGATAACCCCAAGATTTTTTAATTTTACCCCTAAAACCTCTAAATTCCAACTTTAACTCATGAGCGGGGGGATAGGATTGCGTCCGTTTTATAGTATGCTGACATAGAAAATGTGGCCATACACATAGTAATTAGCGTCATCACCATCAGAACTACTCTATGAAACGGACAATATACGTTGAGTCGTAGTACCCCTAAAAAAATTCTCCCCATAAAAGTGCCCCTAGTTATCTTTTTTCCCCTAAATTTAGGGGTAAACCCCCTAAGTTGTCACCAATGCCTGTTGGGTAAATCGTATGTAGTGTAAAGTGTAAATAATATAAAGTGGGCTAACTTTTGTTCTGAACTAATTGTCATGCCCGAGAACTTGAACTAAAAATGCAGTACGCATCCTTGTTTTTGATAGCTGTTTTTGAGAATTATTACGGGAACAAGTTCTCTGCACGAGATGAACACTGTGGTGCAAACCTTTTTTATTTTTGTCTGACTTGTGTCTACAGAATTACACAACGCAATCCGGAATTTATCTGTACACCATTTACAGTCATAATACCAGGATGGCAATAAGCGGTCCAGTTTCATCAGCCGTACTGGTTCGGAATATGAGAATTTCAATATATGGTATCCATTAACTGTTGGGAAAGAGTTATCGAGTATATTTTTCATATTTTCAGCGAGAAGCTAATATAATTTCGATATATCAGTTGCACTAGACAGAATAGATGATTCATTCTTATCATTAATCAGTTAAACGACATTCCCAAAAGGAAAAACAACACTATCACCAGACGTATGGAATCATTGCTTGTATCAATTACATTTAATTACAAGATTCAAATGACAAGATTACAAGGTACATCGCATAATTTAAATCTATTACCTATCGTATTTGGAAATTGTCAATAATCCTTGTCAATAAATGAGTGTACGTACAAATTAATTGTTTACATTCTTGATAACAAATATATAAAAACGTCTGTCTACTGACTACACTGAACTGTCTGGTCGACCCGTTATCACATAGTGCGCAGTAACTTGTACCTAGTTCGACACACCATTTTACTCATACTGTGTTTCATTTAACTTGCTCCTCACAATTATGTCAATACGATATTATGTTCAAAGTGAGAGTTAGCTGTAGATAAATCGTACCAGTTAATCAAATTAACTTAAAAAAGTGACTTAAAACACATATCCGTCGTCTCCTAAATATTTGTTGAATTTTAAGATCTGCAAAATACGTCAGTATTTGATCATTTAAAATATGATTATCAGCTATCGCGACGTGTCAGATGAGCTACAAATAATTATCTTTATTTACAGTATAACGGATCACGGACAGACGCAACGTTATTATTAATAGATGTACGACATACAATTATGCATAGTACAAAATCTTTAAGTCGTTGTAGTATCATCTAAACGAGTTTGTCGACGCACGCAGATGGACTGTCCGACTCGGAATCTCCGCGCCAATGTCACGTCATATCATGACATCAAGCGATTCTGAATACTTTTAATACTTTTAAATAGTATTTTCCGGGAACATCTACGTTGATCTAGGAAAACTGACTTTTTGGCACACTTGTACTATCCATATGACACCTTTAAGAATATTTTCTCGCGATAAATTGATTCCTGTAATAAGACTAAAAGTAATATGTAGGTATGAGTTAATGAAGTTTACGTTTTTGCAAGATGGGGAAACGACAATGGATAAAAAAATACCAACAAGAAGCTAGCCTTTATTACATTATATAGGTACATGTAACGCACGCAAAAGATTGTAAGTTAAATTGGTAAGAATTGTAATTTTAAAAGCGCAGATAGTTTAAGTACATATAATGTTACTGGAAGCGGTGGCCGGCATATTTTACAAACAAAACTAGTACCAATTTACGGAAAAGGAATTTGATAAAAAAATATAAACGTATCCTTCTGCTGTTAATAAGGATAACTTAATAATTATGGATTTCCTTATGTAGGTTTACGACTTGGCATCGATTGTATTTATAGCATACATATTGAAGATTCGAAGTATTCAATGGAATATTTTATTTTATCTGCAAATATTTGGGTAAATAATATTGTGAATATAAACAAACATTGAGAGAAGCCCCTGAAAACCTAAGATGAGATGGTAAGGCAGGAAATGGACTCTTGACTAAAGGGTTGGCCAAATCAACAAATGGATCGTATGTAGCGGAAACATTTGGAGCAGGCATGGCAGACCGTTCCATAATTATTTGGACATTTTCAATAATCCCTTTTGTAACTAAGCAAGGTAGAATAAGTAATCGTTTCGCATGCCGGTCACTGGCCTGCTATGAGTAAAGCTGTTCATGTGAATAAACTGCTTTACGGCAATTTTCTATACAATGTCACTTCAGCAAGGTCTTTACTTCATTATTAGTAGAGATGGTATATTGATCCCTTCACGAGATAATATTATGATGACACGGTACACCTTGTCGAATTGCAACAGTATCCGATTCGTTGGTACCGTGGATAATATGGTACATTATGTACCTATAGAGAGAATCGTTAAAACGATGATTTATTTAAAGGAAAAAACCAACTGCAGTACATTCTGACTCAGTGTCACTCTCACGACTAAGACGAATTTGATTCAAGCTGTTTAGGCTCTAGAGCGTGCCAGAGAAATACATATACAAACATACACTCGATAAACATAACCCACCTTCTGGCGCAGTCGGGTAAAAACTGCAAAAAATTGTGAAAGGAAAAAAAAATCAAATGCGAAACAAGACGAATTTATATTTTTTATGACACATTGTCATTATATAAATAGCAAACAATACATTATCAACAAACACAGGTTGAACATGGAAAGGTCAATCGTGTGTGAACCAAAGCGAACCTGACCACTTAACTAAGTAAAATAATGAGAAAGCTACTGCCGCCGTGACACCGCACGTGATAGGTCATGGACTGAAACAGGATCACGACCCTACAGGACAACCCTAAAACTTAAATTTAAAGTTCATTCCACTTCAGTTTTAGACGCTACGATATTTTTTATCGAGCATCTTGTTTTGATCGAAACTTGTCCAAGTGAATGAACTACAAATTAAAGGTCATCTAGTTCTTGATATTTGCTAAATTTGTATGAAGATATTTTTCTATTATACATAATATGTATTATGTTATGGATATGAATTTAGAGATAGCGAAAAAAAAACATTAATAAGCTAAATCAAATTTTCTACTTTGAAAGAGGTATTTTATGTTACAAGGTTTAACAAAACTAAATGACATCACATAAAATTTTACTTAATTGTGACATTAAAATATAATAAGTAAATACTATAAAATAATATTGCCAAGCTAAATTCGATCAGAATAGCCTTCTATAAAATATTATATATTATGATTTATAGGTTCCATTTTATTGAATTAAAGTAATTGACACTAATTTTAACTAAGTACACAGCCAAAATAGGAACGGTCCTTTTTTATGAATTTTAAAATTTTGAGATGCACCGAATAGTGGTTTCAATGAATAACCGAATATTATTCGGTTTAACTTTTACCGAACCGAATTTCGGCCAAATTATTCCATTTTCCATTTCATTGTTTTGCCGCGTAAGTTCTATGTGTAAAAAAACTCGACGTAGTTATGCAAACGGGAACCAACCCACTAATGTATTAAATAAAATTTTAGGCTACATTAGCATTCAAAAATGAACTTTCTATCAACCTTGTGAACATCAAAATAATCTGTAATTTTTGTTAGAATTCGATCTTACTGTTTATGTGGGTTGGTTCACATTTGCATAACTACGTCCAACTGTCAATTTAAGCCTAGATAGCGCCAAACTTTTGTTACAAGACATCTGTCAATCTACATAGAAATTTAGAATATTTCAGTTGTTTTCACTCACACATTACATTATATAAAATCACGCCCGGAGGCAGAGATCACGGATCTTCACGTGCTACGGTCCCGACACACCTCTTTCGCTTCATCTACTTTCATGATAATTTTCTTGTACGCTGGTCGGTTTAGGGTACTCTTAACCAGACCTATCTCTAGAATTTCACCAATTTGATCGGTGAAAATCCAGCGAGGACTTCCCCTTCCAACCTTTCCATCCACGTTTCCTTTGTACACTTTCTTTGACAGTCTACTTTCATTCATCTTCTCCACATGCCCAAACCACCTCAACATACCCTTCTCAATCTTCGTCACAACGTCCTTATTTATACCTGTTATGTATATAAGGAAACTAGGAAAATCGTGCTATCAAACTGACGTTTATTACCAGAGAAAACCTAAATATACCATAATACCACACTTCCTTCTGGTCACCTACCTCATTTCTTATTCAATCTGTTAAAGTTACTCCACACGTACTTCTCAATGTTCTCATTTTTATTGCATTCACTTGACTGTGGTGTTTTTGTTTCTGTCATACCCACTTTTCACTACCATACGTAATACATAAGAGTAGGCATCAAAAAACATCTATGAATAGCCAGACGTATCGTTTGCGACACTTTCTGGCTACTCATAAAATAATTTTGTGCCCCAATCACCTGTCCCCTAGAATTCACTCTCCTTACTTAGTCTTTGTTAAGCTATGTGTCCCTCGTAAACAAAGTCTCCAGATACACAAACTCTGCCACTTTCTCCAATCTTTCTTCGCCAATCATTATTTTGCAATCGCCATTACCTCATCTTTTCCATAAACCATCACTTTCGTCTTACTTTACATTCATCTTCATCTCTTTCCTTTCAAATGATCCATGCATTTTTGTTATCATCTCCTGCAACTCCTATTCCGAAGACGCAAGTAAAACCAAGTCATCGGCATAGAGAAAGCATAATTTGACTAGTAACTCATTCATTCTAAGACCATATTCATCAAACCTTGCAAACGACTGTCCATGAAAAGATTGAATAGCCACGGTGATCCTATACATCTCTGTCTAACACCCTTTTCGATGGTAAACCATTCTATGTAGGACTCGTTTATTCTTACTTACTCGTAGAGGTATTTCAGTTCCCGAACAAGAAGGCCACACACTACGTACATTGACAGTACCTTCCAATGTTCCTTCTTCACTACTGTTCAAAAGCGTTTTCTAAATCAACGAAAGCGCAATATACCTTTTGACTTTTAGCCAGAAACTTTTCGACTACGCATCGTAAGGAAAAGACTTAATCCATACATCGAATCTCATACCATTTCGAAATCCCGGCTGTCCATCCCACATTTAGTTTGGTGTGACTTTTCGAGATATAATGATAAAATTCAGTAATAGTATGATAAGGTAACAAATATATATAATGGCAGGAATTAATGGCAATGCTGGTACAGGTCGCCCAAGACGAACGTAGACAGACCAAATTGGTGACGTACTAAAGGTCTAGTTAAGAGCATCCGAGACTGGGACTAGTATGTATAATATGTATGAATGTATAGTATGTGTGAATAGTATGTGTGAACAGTATGTATTGTGTGTATGAAGAATATAATGAATGCGGACGAGACGAAGAAGTGAATTTGGAACTAGCTAAATACAAATCTGTAATCTTTTATGTCTTTTAGTTCAATATACCCCGCGAAAAGGAATACTACAGTAAGAAAATCGAAAAATTCGAACCGAATATGTTCGGCGCCAAAAACGAATAATTCGGCCGAATACGAATAGTGAAAAAGTTGCCGAATACGCCGAATACCGAATACGGTTCGAATATTCGGCGCATCTTTGTGACAATTGATTATATTTAAAAATATAAGATGATTTTGGACATTTTCAACAGCTTGTTCATTAAGGCCACAAAACTAGGTATGACGTCATTGGGCAAAAAATTATCTCAACATAGAGTTCAAGGGAAAAAGGAATCGTTCCTTTCAATTACATTTCACCTATTTAACTGACAATCATTATAGTTCAATTTGTATTTACCTAATTAACGACAACATAGTAATCAAGTAGTACGATAAAACAACATTTTTTTACCAAGTGAAGTATTATTTTGCCAGATATGACAATTTGCCATATATATAAAAAATCAAGGTCTGTGTCCTCAGACACGAATTGCCAAAAATAAACAACTTCAATTACCCTAATGATATAAATTAAGCGTAGTTAAGACGACGCAAGAATATATACGAGCTAACTTACCTTGCGGTTATTAAATAAAATAAACATGGAGAGCATTGTGACAAAGGTATGGATCTTATGTAACGTAACTTGCAGGGAAAAGTCGCAATTTAACTTGTTATACATGTTAGTAGTAGTCGTAAAGAATAACAAATCCTTGGCAATAAGAGTTTCGAAAGAAACCGTATTACGAAAGATAAATAAGGACGTGAAGAAGATTTGTGAAGATGAATTTGAATGAATTGAATTGATGAATTTTTATATGGAACTTGATAACGTCAGCCTACATTGCGCTACTACAAAACATTGTCACGTATCTCAGACTAGGAGACGCACTATTGCTTAACACTAAACGGTCGGTTTCTAAACGGAAGCCCGACGGCTCGTGGAGTTAGGCAATAGTCATTCATACTCGTATAAACCGAAGGTCTGCTAGAAACCGCACCGCGATACATCCCTTCGTGTAAATGTAGTGTACATTTCAATGTAGGAAACCGCTGAGGATATTAACCGCACATTCAAAATAGACTTGAAATTCATACTTATATTAATTCACTAATTAAGTGAATGGATGGCACAACTTGGTTATTTTAATCCCCAAAGATGGTTATATTAGGGTTATAAAGTAGTATTAAGCTTTATCTGACAAATATAAGCCTATAATCCCTTCCGTAGTGGGCAAGCCTATATATGGTGCGATAGTCCAATATCAAGTTGTTTACTGGAATGGAACTATTTTGCTAAAAATTATTAAGGATACGAGAATCTTCGTCTATACGAGGCACGTACGACCTTGACTTTCAAGGGAAAAGCTAGTGCAATCATAGAGCAAAGTAAACTTTCCGACGGTTATTTGGTTGACCGGCTAATGTAGGACACTAAAAAATAATAAGACACCGAGTAGGTTTGCTTTGATCTACGTTTTGATTTGATATCGGGTTTAAAATAAATATGATCGGTTATAAGTGGTTCGAAGTTTGAGTCAATGTATTATAGTGACCATAAAACCAGACTATTAAAAATATCTTTGATCAGTCTGTGTAGGCATCATCCAACGCCTTTTCGGTTATCCAGATTATAATCTACAATATGACATTATAAATAAGAGAAAGTATAAACTAACCCGAAAAGATACATCAGTTCTGCTGTACTCATAATTATAGGTACTTTACCGAAGAATATACTTATTTCTTCTAGGCTCGCTCCATATTATAACATCGGAGCACTATACCTTCGTACGATCCTATATCAGTACATTTTGGGGAAAAGGTCCAACTAAAAAGCATCTGCCCGGCTAGCACGGCCAATGAAAGATAAAAAATCGAGCATGTCTATCGGTTGACTATCGATAGACCCGAACATGACTGTATTTTGATGTTAAAAATATCGACTTTTAACATCTATTCAAGATATTATTATCGATGAACATTGCAGTGCTCGATAAATGTAGATAGGTTCGGAAGTTTTCAATTATATGCTCCAAACTTAATATTTTTGGTGTTTTAGTTTACTCTCGTCTCGTGTCGACATGCCTAGCCCGTTCATTATTATGAATTTACTTGCCGCGGAGGAGAAAGAGGTTAGGAAGGAGGAGAGGACCGTGGTCCGCAATTTGAGCCACGCTTTCCTCCTCCCACCTAATGAATTTGTAAGGAATTATAAAGTGTCCTTAGACATGGTGCACTATTTGTGTAGAGAGCTAGAAGATTTGGCCTCGCGAACTACAAAAGGATAAAGAAGGCTTGCTTTCCCTATTAATTAAATAGAATATAAATATAGTTACATACTACAAATATCTAATATAATATTTTCACAACACAACCTAGTCCCACAGTAAGTGTCTTGTGGGTACTAAGCAACGGTATATACTTAAATACATATAGATAAATAAAGAAATGAACAAACAAAGATATTTATCATATTAATGTTTGCTGCTACTGAGATTCAAATCGGACTTTTGCCACTACCACTACACTATAATTGGATTGTCACAATATCTTAAAGCTATGTTTAAAAAAATTCAGGTTATCTCCGCATTAAAAATTTTACTGGATGGCCACTATCCAAAGAGGCAACGCCAATGAGGCCAGCCCACAGAACACTATATACTCTAGGGCCAGCCAGTGCATTGGGCAGACGGGCGTATGTTTTAAATTTCGTGTCAAGAAATAACTTCAAAATGTCACTTGTCAATCTGACATGACGTTTGACGTCAAAAAAGAATGAACGACAAATTGAAAAAAAGAAAAAAAAAATTTTTTACTCTAGAAACATTTGTTTAACTTATCTCGCGCCTTATCGTATCATAGCACGGGATAAATCTTAACGTAACATATCGTTCCATTGGTCATGTTCGCGAAATCGATAATTATGTTGGTATAGATACGATACGAAATCCTTTATCTTATACAGGGTGTAAAAAGACAACGATGTTTTTTTAATACCTCGTATTCTCTTTGTAAGGTTCATTTTCTTCTATGGAACCAACCCTGGGAAACGACAAAAAAAATATGAAGAAATACTGTCATTTTATTGCAAGCAATATATTCGTTTGATGCTCAAAGTACAATGTACTTACAAAACTAACATTATAACATTTTGACATGGTATCTTTGAAAAAAATGTTAGTTAACCGATTTCAGATGAATTTATGTAAAAAAAAAACGATAAAATTAATGTAACTTTGGACCTCAATAACTTGGAAACACGTGGTTCCCAGGGGTTTGGAAAAAATTGAAAAATTTACGACTGATTTCTACAACGGTCACCAATCCGCCTGCCCAGCGTGGTGACTATGGGCAAAACCCCCTGTGGCAGTAGCGTGTGTGGCGTGCACTGGGGGAGGCCTATGTCTCTATCTATATTTCTGGCTGACGTTTTCGATACAGGAAGGACCTCAAATACAAAGGCTAAAACTAGACTTCATAACAAAGCTGCAGATCTAAGCTAAGCTCTAATTACTCATCGAAAACCGGAAAAGTGACGTTTACAGGAAATAACGGAAACATACGGGCCCTTTGTTTCCCTAACTGTGCTAATCGTATCAGCTGTTTTGTATGACGAGCAGTAATTATATGCGTGGTAGTTGCTGATTACATGTCATTAACGGTTACCTTTGTAGCACTACGAGTAGCCCATGCACGACCTTATTAGCTAATGCTAGTGACAATTTTGTTGATGATGGGCTTATAAGGAAACTTTGATATATGTAATCGTTGGTTTGTATCATTACATTAACTAAATAGCATGATTAGAGAATGTACATTTTTTGGAATGAGTCAGAAATATGAGAATTTGTATTGCAATAAAATCAATGTTAATTTGGCATCATCATTACCAATATCAATGATTTGTTGGCTTGAAAATTACGGCAATAAATCACAGGCACTTTTGTGAGATCAAAACCTGTTTTAAGGATGCTTACCTACGTGCGTCCAGACGTGTACGCAATTTGAAGAGAAAACGAAAGCTCATCCTTACGAACGATTGAGGCCACAACGGTATGGGATAGTCTCAATATTTTGGAATATTTATTCATGTATCATTCTTCACTTGAATTATTTTTTTGAATATCTGTTTGAGAATCCAATGTCACAACTTTGCTTTAATAATTGTTTGTCACATAAAACTGATTTTAAATTCATAAAGATTATAAGCGATAACAATCATGCACAACATAATGAAATCATACCGTAATTTGTATAATTTTTCACAATAAAAATCTCCACGTGAATGTGTGTGTTAATTTTATTACAACCAATATATTTTGCACTTCATTTTTAATATTTTCTACTTCCTTATGTTGAAGAGGTGTTGATTACTGAGTGCAATGTACGCATTTATATTCGAAAGATCATCTGAAGTACATTTTATTTAAGATTTATCATAATTGATTAAATTTTGTATAATTTTGCGATTCTTTTAAACAACTGTTATTATTAAAGAGGATATCTTTAACTTGGTACCATATTATAGTATTAATTTCATTGATTTTAAACAAACATGTGCGATTTAAAGTAGGTAAGACGAAAGATTTGAAGTAGAAATACGGGTAAAATTATGTAGAAACTCCTTGGTTATGAAAATACGGTGATTCTATAAAATAAGCAGTGAACGGGCTTTAGAAGGTCAAGTTGCAAGAACGTTTTCAGCGGATACAGATGACACTGAAACGTTGTACAAAAATCCTTTGATTTGGCGCTTTACGAGAAGTTTCTGATAAACTTACAAAATACAAAAGTTCAGGTTCTGATCTAAAAATGGAAAGTTGGGAACGCGGAGCAACAACGTCGGGAAAATCACACGACAAAGTCTGTAAAGCTCACATTTCAGCTCGTTTCAGTCGACTCTATGTGTATACAAATACGTTTAATTCACTTATATACGAACTTATTTAAATATATATATTATGTATACTTAACGTACCACCACCGGTTTATTAGTGTAAAAGCGTGTTAATTACAATAAACATATATTACGTATTTGTGAACGCCTGTCATGTGCATTTTCGACGGTCCCACCGGTCGTATTATAAAAATCTACAATTTATAGAAACACCATTAAATAAAGTAATAATTGCCTATCGATATAAAATTTGACGATATTTTTATTGAGGTTAAACATTATTTATATCCTTACATAAACATTAAAATAAGAATAATAACTTACATATATTTAAAAATAATAAATATTATGTTACTAAGTACTAATATTACGAGTATAAACGAGATAGTTTGTGAGGATGTATGTAAGTATGTAAGGATGTTTGTTGCTCTTTCACACAAAAACTACTGAATGGATTTTGATGAAACTTCACAATAATATAGTTTACATATCAGAATAATACAAAGGCTACATTTTATCACGAGATTTATTTTTTATACCGGATAATTTCGACATTTTGTTTTTTCTGCAGTCCACGCAGACGGACTCGTGGGCACTAGTAACTGAATATATAGGTATTATTGAAACTAAAACTTGAAGTGCGTATGTAGAAAAACAGCACATAGGCTTATAAAGTGCAGGCGGGAGAAGTCGAGGGCGCTTGTAGTCTTATAATAATAATTCTATACTAATGAGGTTGTGACGTTTAGAGAACCAGTACCTACCTAATAGAACCAACCATTACAGAAAAACTGAAAGTCACTTATCAAAGACTAGGCTATTTTAGGCACCTAGGACAAATTAGGTGAATGTTGATAGAAATCCGTTAATAATTATTACGTATTCGTCCATTCCAATTTAATAAAAAAAACTCGTGCCTAACTAAATTAATTAAATTAACTAAATAAATGATTAATCATCAGTAAAAAAGGTGCATTTAGCTTTCCAAGAATTAACCATTAAAAACTTTACATATTCAGCAAATATTCGGTAATTAAGGCTTAAGAAGAGTTAACTATTATAATCTGAGTGCCCCTACATAAGCCATTTTAAATATACAATTATAAATAATGGAAGCGAGTCATAGAAATCAATTCTTTAAAGACTTTTAAGATTATTGTTTTTCGTTTGCTGACCACCACTTGTAAGGATCAGGTTTCCGATCTAGGCGAATTATTTTCAAATAAAAATCCATCTCATTTGCCACAGTATTCTTGTCCACGTTCTTCTCATCATTACTATTTCCCATATTATCTGTAGCGACTTCCTCAAAGCAGTTCCAGAAACTGTCGTGTATTTAAAATGTCTTAACATTTTTATTCAAGTTTCTTTTCTTACGTAGTGGAGAAGAATCGTCATCGGTAGGTACTATCGATTCTTATATAGATTCATCATAACAACTTAGTTTCAGAGCTTCTAGAAGTTGGCCAGTCTATTGTGTTCACTACAAATCTCATAATATTTCCATATGAGCGTTTTTTTTTATAAACTGGTGTAATTTTTTTGATGAACAAACAATTGAAAAAAAAACTAACTAACGAACTTTTATACAAAATCGTAATGTTATATTTAATTTATTATTTATATTGATCTGGCAAAGCGTGCCGTGATATTCAAAATTCAATTGTGACAAAACGCCCGCCCGCGCACGAAGTAGACAGTTCGCGACTTGACGTATTATTCTTTATGCGCTCGACAAGCATGTACTTTGTGCCGAATATTCGGCGCTTCGGCCGACAGCGTTGCAGAATATTCGGTATTCGGCCAAATCACTATTCGTGGCAACTCTAATAATTTTATAATGTAGGTAGGTACACACATAGTCCCACCCATCATCACCCAAAGAAAGAGGTTAGGCAGAAGTGTGCAAAGTCACTAGTTAGTCACTAAAATCACTAGTTAGCCTATTAAGTCCCACGTGATAAGGGGTGAGCTTACCGCCGCTTTATAAATCATATTATAATTTTATGAAGCCATGAAAATTAAGTTTAAAATAATACAACATGTAGTTCATCTGGTGACCGCTCTTCAACCTTATTCACCCTGAAAGGGTTGACGGTCGTACATATATGTCAGCGTTTTAAAATAACTTACATAGGACAATGTTCGGCGAGCCCTGAGATATTTTATGTCTTGTTTCATTAATGTAAATCACATTTAGGTATATTTGCATGACATATATAAACCGATTCGGTATGAAATATACCTATGAAAATTATGTGGTCCTTAAATAATTGCAGCTGCTCTATCTTTCTAAGGGAAGGGCCCTTGGGCCAATGGTCATTAGCCTATCTGAAAAATAAAGTTAATGGTTAATGCTGTCTCTGTCTTGATTAAGTTTGAAATAAAGACAATACGGTCGATTCCGGCAGTCGCACTTAAACCTAAACCTAATCTTAGTCAGGTCTATCTCTCTCCGTTCTTAACATAAATGGCTGAGAGAGAAAAGAACAGGTAGGACTAATTTACGTTTAGCTTTAAATGTGACTGCTGGAATCGACCATAATATCAAATTTATCCTTTAGATAGGCTATCTGACCGTTGCGTTGACCCTAAAAGTGATGTAAAATATTTCAAAGCCTACTTCCAAGTTGATAAAGTAAGTTAGTTCGATGGTTTATGCTTTATACTATGAACACTTATTGACATTTTCTAGATACGCTTGTCATGTTTGACTTCAAAGATATAAACCATCAGAATTAATTATGGTGAATATTGTTAAAGTCTGAGAAAAATGAACAGTACTTAATACTTAAACCCACATATTTAATTATTTATGTTCGCAATGAATGTTAATATACTTTATAAATATTGTTCATAAGAGTTGAAGGATCCACCGGTGGACGAGAGAATTAATCCCACCTTATCATCACACAAGCAAGGTTATGCGGGAATGATGGGCGATACGAAATCGAAACGCCTACGGCTTGTTCAGTATTAAATGTGCCTACATAATTTATTATAATCTTACCTGGAGACTGAGACAATGTAACAATTTTACAAGCGCCGGCGAAGTTCGTTATCGAAACATTTCCACCTATAGCGGCTAGACCACGTAAACGTATGTGTGAAATAGACTTCCATAGGTGGAAGGATATGCTTAAGTCATTAAAATACAAGTACGAAACAATATTATATTCTAAATATTTACATGAACCGGTAAAGAAGGCTGTCATTTCCTGAATTTCAGTAAACTCGCACAAAAAAAAAACAAGGTTACGGTAACCGTTTAATCCGTACAGTTTGGCGTTCTGCGACAAAAGACCTCGGAGTTCACTCTTTTCCTGGTTCTCGTGAATTCTATTGCCCTTGGATATGACAATTGACCAAATCTTTACCGCATATCGCTAAATATATAAAGCCTGAATGAGATAAACTATCAAGGAAATTTGGCTTGTTTCAAGTCATATTTTCTTTCTAAATGAAAATGAAATAGTCGCATAAAACTTGTTTCATCCCCGAAGATATTGTTGCAATCGTAAGTAGGTAATATTACCTATGTTCTTACTTAGTTTGTAAGTAGCCTAATGTAATGTGTGTGTTTAACTAGACAAACCTGCATAAAAAAATATGGAGATATAGATATAAAATTGCACAAGTAAACAAAGAGATTCCATTTATAAACAGGTCATTGCTAATCTCACATTACCTATAATATAATTGACTAAAGAAATAACTATATTTACCTGTTTACACAATTGATAACAGCGTTTCTAATCGGTATTCTCGCTATTATTATAAAGAGGTCGTTATCATTAAGTATAAAGAATATTAATATCAACTCAAAAGTAAAACTCTACAAGGGAAATCTCTGCAATCTAAAACACTTACAAATAGACAGCGCCATCTCATAATAAAGTCACGAACTGATTGAGTTACACTGCACGTTGTAGTTCGCAACTACATTACTAGATGGCAGCACAGTAAAGAAATGCATTTTACTAAGCATGTGTTATGTTTATTGAATAATACTTGTTATAATTATATTATGCAATACAATTTTACGTAAGTTCCACTTCGTAATACTCTAAGATTAATTATTAATTAATAAAATCAGCAAACAAAAATTGCGAGAGAAATTAAAATTACGTCAAAAACGATGCATGCAATCGCAAAAGGTAGGTTTGTACCTAAAAATAATACTATAAGCTGAAACTAATTTTACTACCTCAGATTATAGGCGAGATAAGGCCATTGAACGTTGCGATACTTAGCAGAAATTTACGATACCTACAAAACATAGTAAGTATGGCCACCACGTGGTTGGGCGAGCACAGGCGTGTTTGCGCGTCGTCGCGCGTGCCGACCACGCGGTCGCACGCTCGCAAGTAAATAATACTGGTACACACAGCATTAATCAATCACAACGAATGACCTGATTAGCCTTTATTTTACAATTCTATGACTTACTCTGGAATAGTAGGTATGTGAGAATCGTAAGCAGGTTATAAGTAGTATGAAATAGTCGGCCAGTGTTTGAACAGGTCATCTTTGCATAACAATAAAAATAATGCGTAGATACTCGTATAAGTTATTTTGTGCGATATAACACAAATATACACTTATATTATGTATAATAGTCATAATATTTACTTCATTTAATTTCGCATTTGTTAAGAGAATGGCGTATTTCATTTTGTAAACATCTTCAGTGGAGTGGAGTTTATGTAGCAGAGAGAATATTTTTTAATAGCTGAGACTGCCAACTTCAGAGTTGCTAGTTTTCAAAAGCTGGCTAGTATAATCTATCAAGTTATTCTTGTCAGTTATATGAGCGTTAAAAATATCCAAAATATTTAAAAAAAAAATTGATATAGATTGGAATAAATTGGGAACAGCAGTTGATGATGTAAAACAACACGAAAATTTCATAAAGCTGTCGCCTTATAATTATGACCTTTTTAAGTAAAGTGAACTCTTTAGCAATTTATCTGACGCAATAAACGAGGGGATTACAAATATTGGCGAAAATGAAAAGCCTAAAAACACATAGCGCATTAAGCTAAATTATGATACAATAGGGAAAGGAAACATAAGATATAACTTGTGCACTGACGACTGTGAGAAAAAAGAAATGCATTATTGTTGGAACCAGCAAATAAATTCTAATATAGGTATACAAGACAACCTACAAATAGAAAGACATTCAATCTAAATAGTAGAAGATGTAATACGAAGTTACTGGTAAACTGACCAATCGGATTTAAAAATGTGTGCAGTTTAGTTCTGACGTCAAGAAGGATTAGGCACAAACCATAGGCAGAAAGAATATTCCAGTAATTCTAATTAGAGAATATGCCCAGTATGTTTCTAATAAGACTCAGCAATATTTTAACACAGTAGAAATATACCGAGCCAAGCACTGAGACTACGATAGCGAAGAGTGAACCTAAAGTGAAAGTGGAACGTGCCGCTCACTCGACAGTTGGCACCTGACAAGGCATTTCACTGTGCTTTCCAAACTCTGGTTAGAATATTGCAGCGCTAATAATGCACGCAAATAATTCCGTAAAATTTTTCACAAGTTTCACAGGCAAACATTTTCTATCTGGAGATTGTTTTCGTAGTCTTACACATTTCCATAGGACTCAGACTGCCAAACAATTTGAAGAGCTAAAATAAATTTAATAGAAACCTTACGAATCTTTAACATCATTTATTCATTTACATTAAAACTCGTGTGAAAATTTATTATTCTTATTTTATTAATCGTCAACTTATTGGCAGTTTCAATTAAATCCCAAGTTTTACTACAGCAAAAATCAGGAAGGACTTGAAAAAAAAAAGATTTGCAATCAAAGCTCGCCTGATTGATATCCTCGATAAAAAATCTAAGTACAAAGATACTCGGACATTGACCAGGTAGTACCGGCGAACGACGGCGAACTTAGCAGACGATGTGTCATTGGGTAATCGCGGACCACCTATCTGATCGGATCTTGATATCATATTAGGGTATAGATAATTAAAAGGATCTACATACTTCGTTTCTAACCCGGACACTATCTTTTTTGAGACATATAGTATGTACGTACATAGATCGAATACGAAATTTATACTTAAAATCCCTGACTTGTACGAGTCACCAGAAATGGTGCAAATTGCTACACATAACCTTTGCCTTGATTTTTACACGTTTTTCTGACGAAACTACACGCATCGTAGTACCAAGGAAGGTCCTTATCTCAACATCAATAAATGTATTAAACACTGAACACGCCTAAAACACGTAAATACCAAAACATATCGTAAGTCTTAAAGTATCGTGAACCAGATAAATTTAATTAAAACACTATAGTTGAACTTAAAATTTTCACTGTATCGCTGATTGAATTATTTCACTCAGATACCCCTTTTTGATCCCACTATCATATTTATTATTAACAAATACCAGTGTTAATCTTATTCTTTATTGCACATACACAAAAAGAAATATGGCATACAACATAAAAGAAGAGATGCATGTACAATGGCAAACGTATCTCTACCAGAGATCTCTTCCAGCAAGCCAAGCAAGTAAAGAGAAATTGTTAACTACAGGGTAACATGTGCAATCAAACAAATTCTAAGAAACTACATAACTACATTAAGAAAAAAAGGAGAGAAACAAATGACAGCATATTCAAATAATGGACAGATAGTGATTCTTCAGCTTTTCCCTAAATTTGCCAACAGTGCGACAATCTCTAACCGTATGGGGAAATTCATTCCAATCCTATTAATATTAAAATAATGTTACCGTATGTTTTATTTTGACCAACATTTTCGCTTATACTCTTACTCTTGTGTTAACATGAATTACCTAATTTTAGTTAAGTTTTTAATTTAAAAAATATAATATAAACCCTATTTATTTAATAAACCTTTGTAATAAAAGTCTGGGAAATTTCGAAAAAAAAAACATCGGACGTGGGTTGTCCTGGAAACAAAAACATGCGCCCTGGGTTGCGGGCCTTGGAGTAACCCAGTGCCCGGGAAAAATTCTCGCCGCGCCGGTAACTTGAGTGGCCTTTAAAGGGGGCCACATGGGTCAGAGAGTCTGACCCAATAGGGAAGGAAAGATGCGACTGGCCGGGAGGACGCGGGCCAGGCTATTCGACCGCTGGTATTACCAGGGTGCGCCCGACCACTTGAGCTGCCACTGCCGCCGGCCAGTTCGCGAAAGATGAAGAAGGAGAACAAAAGAAAGGAAAGGAAGATAAATCGCCGTATTGTATCTGCCAGTATACTATATAGGTAGGTAGTATAGATTGCATATAATTCAGTCGTTTGCAATACAGGGTGCAGCGCAAAGTGCAGTGATCACTAGAAAGTGCGAGACAACTTTCTCGACCGAATTCGAGGGAAAGTAGTCCGCGGACATTATATCATTTCTTCCGATAACGTGTATTATATCATACACAACGAAGCGATGCGAATTTAAATTTATCTATACATATAATAAAAATATAACGGATCGCTGTCTGTACATGGAAGATAAATGAGAAAAAATATTATAGAAGACCTTTATCAACGCAATAGTACCCAAAAAATGATTTTTGGAATTTTTGCCGGTTTGTCTGTTTGTCTGTGCGTTTGTGCACACTAATCTCAGAAACGGCTGAACTGATTTCGATATAGTTTTCAGGAATATATTGTGTGAATATATAAGCTACTTTTTATGTTTTTATCCCGGATAATTTCGACATTTTGTTTTTTCTGTAGTCCACGCGGACGGAGTCGCGGGCGTCCACTATTATGAATAAAGCTGTTTATAACATTACACTTTTGAATTTTATCACGGAAAGCTATAAAAGGATAATATATTACTTCTGGGTAATAATAAAAATCATAATTTTTTGAGATAACTCGCAATAACTGTAAACGAGTTTTTTTATACTTCTATGTAAGTATAATTGTAACGTAATTAATTATGTTATGATCAAGATATTGCTGAAGTACAACGAAACGTAAGCGTAACGTAATAGTAGCGTAATGGTGTTTATGGGTGAATCTTAGTCCGGAATATATATTCGATGAATTTTTCGAAAAAAATTGAACCATGTGGCACAACAATTGTTTTATGCCAGAATAATTCCTTGATTAATTTAATTGAAATTGATAAGAGGCACCATTGTCGGTTCAATACATTCGGAGATAAATAACATTTAAGAAATAACACTGTTGAAGATAATGATAACGTGTGGAAGTTAATGATTTATGGGGAGGAAAAATGACGACTGATACTGATAATTTTGTGTTATTTACAATGTTTCATGTTATAAAAAGGATGGAGAAACGATTCCGCAGCTCCAGTCTGAAGGCGTCGCCTCTATCAGGGTCACGTAATCTGTTCATCGCAAACTGCTTGCCAATCTTGGTAGTCGCGTTGGTCATGCGAGCTACTACTACTTTAAGCTGCACTTCGACTACGACAAGATGGTGATCACTGTCGATATCCACGCCACTTAGAAGATGGCAATGTGGTCAATTTGGTTTTTGGTGACTTCATCGGGTGAGTTCCAGGTGTGTCTATGATGTTCCCGATTACCCCCGATGGTCAGATCGTAGTCCTGACAGAAACCCAAGAATCTCTCCCCGTTATCGTTCCGAACTCCCAGCCCGTGTCCCTAAAGAAATACATAGCATAATCAAAAGTCTAAAAAATACTAATAGCACGGGTTATGATGAAATTTCTACTTATGTCATAAAATACGTGTGTACTCTTATTTCTCCTATTTTGAGCTACATAATTAACCTTTGTTTAGAACAAGGTGTTCCGAGATCGGTTTCCAGTCTAAAAGGCTCTTCTTCGCGTCATCGGAAAGAAGGAATCCCACGCCATTTTCATGAATGCCCTCTTCATCCTTGACCTTCGTGGACTTTGAAAAAGCCTTCGATACGTTGAAGTGGAACTGCATCTGGGATCAATTACGCCAAATCGGAGTATCCGATAAAATTATAAATATCATCAAGGCCATCTACAAAAAGTACTCCTGCAGAGTAACTCACGATGGTCTCGTCTCGGAAGATATATCGATGCAAGCGGGTGTGCGACAGGGGTGTCTTCTCTCGCCTCTCCTATTTCTGGTTGTACTTGATGGCGTCACGTCCAACACAACAAGCAAGACTGGAAGACCTGGATTATGCCGATGACCTATGCTTGCTAAGTCACACACTTACCTCGGTAGTGTAGTGTCGGAAACTAGAGGGACCGAAGAGGATATCACTTCGAGGATCGCCAAAGCCAGAGCGGCCTTCGCACAGCTGCGCCCTGTTTGACAATCACGGACTGACTAGGAGAGTCAAACTCAAGATATTCCGGTCTAATGTTAAACCGTGTTGATGTACGAGTGTGAAACGTGGAAGGGTTATCAAGGACATCTCGCACCGGCTCCAGGTCGTAGTTCAACCGCTGTCTTCGCCGTATTCTCGGTATTTACTGGCCCGAGAAAATCTCGAACTTCAAGCTGTGGGATCGGCTGCGGTGAGATCCGAATCGACCAGCCGATTAAACGCCGCAAATGGAACTGGATCGGCCACACGATTTGAAGGGAGGAAAACCACATACCAAGACAACCCCTGGAGTGGAACCCCCAAGGGAAACGCAAACGTGGCCGTCCTAAGCAGACCTGGCGGCGTACAATCATCGCAGAGGCGAAGAAAGTAGGAAAGACCTGGAGCGAACAGGATGGTGGACTTCTGTGGAGGCCCTCTGCTATGGGACACAGGAATTTAAGTCCCTCTGCATCCATCTTCCCGAAGTAAAGGAAAGTAAGGCCTCTAGACGTTCTCAGTTCCCCGAATCCGTTTCTGCGCACTTCGCTGAGGCCGAGTATCTGCAGTTTGTACCTAAGCATTTCTGCTTCTGCTTGGGCTAGTCGGCTATCTTCGCTCAGTATTCGCACGTTCCACCAGGCAATTCGTGTCCGTATTTTCATGCCAAAGGTCGTTGTGATATGATCGGTCCGGTTTCTATCTGTGTCGATTTCGTTAATCTGTTAATGTCGGATAAGCGAGTGATTAGCCCACTATATCCTAGCCCACTGGAGTGGCTGCCACTTTAGAGCCTGTGAGCATGCTCGGTTTATTTCGGGTTTCCTCCCTAGTGACTATGTAGGTTCTGTTTTAAGGCGCCCAGAAGGGACGGCGGGGACATGGGTGACTCGAACTGGCCAGGGTTCTGCTTATTTTCGGTGTTCCGCCACTAACACAGCAACTGGTTTCTTGGCATTTTGTAGGTAATGCTGCTCTCATATGCAGCGATTCCCACCCTGACTTCCTATCATGATTGGAAACAGTATGTAAATCATTATATTCCCTATTTGTCATTATACGCAACACAAATTTTGAGGCTAATGATGTTGGTGAAAATGATGAATTCGAGAAAACAGATCGTAGGTAACTTGTCGAAACTGAATAAATTCAGTTTTAAAATACATTGATATAATAAGTGCACATTCGATACGTAATACTAGGTAACAATATGATTAATGTGACAATCACCTGCAACAACATACAGCAAAAGTAAAATGACTTCTCTCGTGACAAATTTGTAAGAACGAAATGTTAGCTTACCTGGTCGACAGACACGCTACGTACACTGCGTTAAAAGGGCGCAGTTTGATTGCGGGAGGTACGGGGTGCGTACCGCATAGGCGTTTAAACTCAACGTAAATTGGAAATTTAACATAAATTTTTGAAACAATCCCTGTTACGTATAATGATTTTTTTAATGACAAATTTTCAGTGTATTGGTTACCTATATTAAAATTAATGAAACATAATATTATATAATGTGATCGAATCAGAAATGAGGAGATCCGCAGACGTACAAAGATCACCGACATAGCTCAACGGTCCAGCAAGCTGAAGTGGCAATGGGCAGGGCACATAGCTCGAAGAACTGATGGCCGATGGAGTCGGAAAGTTCTAGAGTGGATACCACGTATCGGCAAGCGCGGCGTTGGAAGGCTACCCGCGAGGTGGACGGATGACCTGGCCAAGGTCGCGGGCGTCGGTTGGATGCAGGCTGCTTCCGACCGGTCGGAGTGGAGGTTGTTGGGGGAGGCCTATGTCCAACAGTGGACTTCTCAGGGCTGTAAATGATGATGATGATATAATGTACGGTAATAAGAAACTTTGTTCATTTGAGAACAATTTGGTGTATAAAAATAAGACGTATAGGTTTGTCTGATTATTTTATTAGATAAAATATCCACGCGCAGCCTTGTGGGACATGCCAGATAATGACGCTTTAGGCACGTTTTGGACAATATTTTAAATTAAACTACGTTTAATATTCTCCATTACTGTGTAAATAGTAGTGCCGATAGACAAAGTATCTTAAAACCTTATTGCTGTTAATTATGATTGTATTACGAAGAAGTATCGGGACTGGACACGTATTATCCTCCTCTTTTAAGATTCACCCTTATGCATATGCATGACGGATGCACAGTCGTAGAAATTAATATAAATCTCACCGGCCGGTATGTATGTAACACTATTGCAACGACCATAACATACTCTATGGAACATGTGAAAAGATTCCAAGAGTTCATATCCAGAGTCTGAAGAAGAAACCCGCTGTTTGTCTGTCCATTCGTCATATACATAAATAAGAACATGTAATTTTCAGAATATGTGCTACATGGCCGGCGGCCATTGGCCGCTATCACCAAAGATAAGATATTAAGTTTTAAAAAACAGAGAGGAGAGTCCTCTACAACAAGAAATAGATTGAATAATGTATAAATAAGGGTACGAACTCTAAATGTGCGAGTATTAAACCGGCTTTTAATGTATTTGACGCAAGTAACACAAACAAATGTAACAAACAAATGTAACAAACGCCGGGGTCATCGCATGAATCTAGCCTAAGAGAACAAACGGTAGTTTGTGTGGTAGTGCGTTGCCAAGCGGAACTTAAAAATAGCAACAACCTGGGATTCTTCAAGGCACTTTCGTTTTTTGCAGCATCAACGCGTGCGGGAACAATTAGCGGGAACTAGCTGTTTGAACAATAGGAGGTCAGAAATGCTCAGGCATTGTGTTCAAATGAAGATGCTATATTCAAAGTCTGATATACTATTAAATATCACATAATATACAATATTATATTTACTATGAGTACATACTACAACTACAGTAATTTAAGAGAATTTTCTTAGGCATTTTTGTGTAAGATAAATCATCTGAGAACAATTTGATGCTGTTTTTAAGGGACCCCCTGGACCCCCGTACCTACTTGAAGTGCACTCTATTAAATCTTGTTTGTGTATCAGTATTTAACCCCTCTCGGCTACCTTAAACTATTGGAAAATATGTGAATTCTTATTGTATGTAATTTATTTATTTAATACCTAATCCTATTAATCACAATCAAAATACATTTTTGAACTCTACCGCACGCAATAATATATTAAACAGTGTTGAGTTAAAAAATATTATACATACAGACGAATTGAGAATCTCCTCCTTTTTTTGAAGTCGGTTAAAAAGACACCAGCGCCTATGTCAGAGGACTTAAGTAACGAAATAAAAGGAGTGTGACCTTTACATGCGCACCGTGTTGTCGTCATCGCTGTACAGTGATCTCATAACAATGCGTACGCGCAATGTTTATAGGTTCACTACTTTAAATAGATCCAATGAATCTTAATGGAAATTGTGTGTTGACTATGTAGTTTTTGTTATACTAGAGTATAATTTTTTTTTATTACTTTGCCGCGGGCAAATCACTTAGCATATTATGTTATGTTATTTATTAGGCTATAATCCACGTATATTTTTAATAATTATGTTTGTTTTAGAATTGATGCAGGTTTGTTTTAGAAGGTGGCTAGTCACGATTCGACTTCAACGTCTGTGTTTCCTAGTTATATTATTATATTTTATTCGATCACATCCCTTGAAATAACATGGGTGACCTTTGACACCGATGACACATGGCTAATTTGATTGGAAGGATTGTTTCTGTAAGTACATACTATGGACTAAAGGACAACGATGTGAACGGCGTCGCACTACCACACAAACGTCGTTGATTTTATTAAGTGCTCTTGCAATATAAGCTTTGTAAAACCATTTAAAACATAAATAAATAAAATAGAAAAGGCGAAAAGTTATCGACTGCATACCTCATTTCCACACTTCTTTCTACCCAACCTTTTGGAACTTGTGTAAACTACAACTAGATGTTGAATTAATAAGTCAGTAGAAATAATTTTCTTGTGTATTAACTAAAAATTTTTGTTCACATAAAATTCGGCCCCGCTACACTAAACGTGGCCGTAAGATCTTCTTGATCCTGCAGTACAGGCTACCCCATTTTTTGCAACATAGCTGTGTCGTCATCATCAACATCATCATCATTATCGTCATCATCATCAGCCAATTGCAGTCCACTGCTGGACGTAGGCCTCCCCCAGGGCACGCCACAAGACTGCCATGGGGGGTATTTGTCCATAGTCACCTGGGAAGGCGGGTTGGTGATCGATAGCTTTGTGGTTATGTCTAATTATTATTTTGATGTGCACTTATAAAATCACTAACCGAATACCTATCCCACACCTGAAATATTTTTATTACAATGGCTATCGTTACCATCGAAAATTCGTAATCAACTGATATACCTATATCTACGAAATGATCGTGATGCAAGTTATCTCAAAAATTTTAAAACCTGTAATAAAATCAGTTCCAAGCAGCATGATGTCATATCGATCATCAGATATAGTCCAAGATAACTAACTACGCGATATGTACTGGAAATCGTTGTGCCATATATTTATCTATCTATGTAGAATTTTTATAATAGTATATTTTCGCTCGTAGTGTCAGTGCTCGAGCGTAATATATAATTGACTAGCTGTTGCCCGCGACTTCGTCCGCGTCAACAAACAGAATAAAATATTTTAAAGTACTTCTGCGTAAATTATATTTTTTGTTTTAGCAGAAGAACATACTGATTTTCTCCACAACCCGATCTTGACAACGCGACATACGAGTATAATGAAAAGCAGTCTTGACGTAAGTCAATTCCAACGTGTTTAAAGATTTATTAATTGTTACAGCAAAAGATAACTTAACTGAATTCTTTTAAAATGTTGAATAACTTTTCCTAAGACGGTATTTTCATATCTCTCAAAATTTAGCTGGGCTGTTAGGGTTCTGCATCAGGTTATCTAGACCTTCAATTTTATTACGTTATTAGAAAGTGCTTATCATGCTGAGCAACTTTTCCTAAGACGGTATTTTCATATCTCTCAAAGTTTAGCTGGGCTGCTAAGGGTTCTGCATGTCTAGACCTTCAATTTTTTTCTTTCATATCATTTCTACGTCATTTTATTCTTTCATACATATGGATAACTTGAACCGTTTTCTCCAAAGTTGAATAAACATATTCTTCGTCCCTATTGGTCTGTGATGATATATAGCCTAAAGCCTTCCTCGTGGACTATCCAACACAGAATTTTTTAATTCGACCCAGTAGTTCCGGAGATTAGTTCAATAACTCTTCAGTAATATAATATATAGTATAGATTTGTAAAAATTAATACTATTAAACAAACATAATAAAATATCTTCAAATATCGAAGTATTCCACTTAGAGTTCAAAGACCACCTGCAGAGTCAAAAAATATAGGTCTGTATAATTCCTAGAAAAGAAATCATCAATTTCATGATATACATCATTAAACAAATACTGGGAGTAATTAGAAAGACCAATTTAAAAACCCCATCGAATTAAACACTATCATAACATCGAAAATCAACAACCACAGAGCTGAGTACAAGAAATACACAAGGCTGAATCTTAAACCTATAAATAGCAAAAGATGATACCCAAGAAGATCCGCAACGATGTCAAGGTGGTCGTCCAGTTCTGATGAAGTACCTGGCCATATAATTACCTAATTAGGGAGTCAATTACGGCCTTAGAATAATTCACTTATTGACATGAATTCACTGTGTATCCACGACTGGCGATTTGACCACATAAACCAAATAAATAAATAAAACATACGGCTGTGATCCTTAAATGGGGTAGCCAGAAGTGAAGGATCATGGAGGAGATCTTACAACCACGATTCACGTAGCGGCGCCAGAAAATCTGTGACAAGTTTCTAGCTCATCGCCTGAAAGAATGCCTCTGAGTTCCATTAGTCGATAAGATCGGGATGCAGCTGATGTATTCTAAGCACTGACACAAACACAACGCCCTTTGTTTAGAACCAGATTTCTGTTCATGTCTGGTTTTAAACCTGCCGTCTCATCTACATGCCTCAATGTCACCCAGTAGTCATACTCATACAGTCAATTGGTATGGCAAATCATACAATGAGACATTTACGGTAGCATCCATTTATAACAGACGGGTTGTTTATATGGGCGGATGCAACGACCCGTCAAATCAAGCGCAACATAAATCAATGTTGTGACATTGGACATCTGGAAGGTTTGTATTTTTTTCTATATAGAAAAACTTAATTATATACTAATTTAATCGTAAACATTTTGATGCCTTGATAAAATTTAATTGAAGAAGAAATTCAAAATTTCAGACATGTAGGTACTCATTTGAGATTATTTTCAAAATAGTAGGTTCACTGCCGAAATATTACACTTGTTGTTTTTTGTAGCTCACACGGACGCAGTCAGGCGGCCGCAATAGATTTTAAAGAACGCATTTGAACGTCGCTGAATGTTCTAAATGACAGAACAGAACAACATTCAGAGGTCGGCCACGAATGTTGGCGTGTGTCAACTCAAATCAACTCGTCACATAATATAATTTAATAGCCCATTGTAGTCCTTTGTCAGAGCGAGGCAGTATTAGAGAGGAAAGAATCGTATTTAAATTACGTGCCTTGAATAGCTAATGGAACATTTGTTAGAATTATCTTTGGAAGGCAGCATCAGTTTCTGTTCGTACCTACCAGAACACCAATGACTAGCTGGCATTAATGCTAATGTAAAAATACTGGAAATATGACATTTATGTTCTTTGGTGAGCGAGGAGAGCACTAACATTTTCCGAAACTCTTACGGAAATATAAAAAAAAGGATTCTAAAAGATTACGTCATAGTTAGGTATAGGTATACACACCCAGCTGATTCCAAAGAGGTAACCACAACTGCAGTATCATGAAGTACATACTACAGCCACGTTCAGTTAGCGGGTCTAGATGTAAATGATCAGTGAAAAGTTGCTAGCTCATCGCCACCGAAGGGAACGCGAGTTCCTTAGTCTACTCTCATGGCAAGCACAAAAGGAGACGAAGCTGACGCATTCTAATGAAGCCCTGGACCAGCACCAGATAGTAAAACCCCAGACCGGCACAAGCCTAGGAACTTCGGTTTCAGAATGAAGTTAATTCAAGAGGGGACACTTTGCGAAAGGGACATTCTGCGATACCCTCCTAAATATGTAAAATCTTAAAACTATGTCTGTTACTAGACGTAAGGATGGATTATGATGCGGATATGATTGCGGAGTCTCCTTAAATTTTGACTTAGCTTGTTAACATACAAACATCAAAAAACAAACATCTATCCTGTCGCATCTCCGGCGGAATCTCCGGGTCGTCGTATAGCGGAACAAAAGTCGATAACTGAAGTTAACAATGGATTATTTTAAGCATTGCCGCTGGTTGATAGGACGATTCAAGGTAGTCAGGCTAAAGTGACGTACCTATATGCATATATTTGGCTAAAAACTAACGAACCTCATCTCCACACCATAACATTATTGAGGGACTGTGAATCTTATAACTGGAAGTTTTCTTTACTGAATTGCATATTAAACATGGTTAAAATAGGATAGCCCGAGCTTCAGGATCACGAAAGAGATCCTTTTACGTTTAGCATAACGAGAATCTATTTAAATTTGTCAATGACAAGACCTAACAGAACGCCCTGAGTTTCTTAGTCGACTTGGACGGAAGGAGTAGCAGCTGATGTATTCTAGTGAGGTACCGCAACAGCACAGGAGTTCTTTGGTTTTTTGGCTGAACATAATATTTTATTTAAATATTAATTATTATGCGATTGTAAATGTGCACGATTATGTTACGCTGAATTTAACACGACACTGCCGAAGTCTTTGCAAATCGAGAAGTAAGTAAATTAACATAGTTACGAAACATGAATAATAAACTTAACAACACGGTCACGACACTAACGAATGAAAAACTCGGTATTAATGTGGAAAACTGGAAATAACCAACTTACTGAATAATTTAAATATTTTTTAGCAGACACTGGGCAAACTTATTTTTCATTGTATACCTATACAAACATGCATGCAGACTTCATTTTAGCTTATTCATCTATCTATACATATAATAAAACAGTAACGGATCGCTGTCGGTACATAGAAGATATATGAGAAAAAATATATATGACCTTTATCAACACAATAGTACCCAAAAGAATGATTTTTGAAATTTTTGTCTGTTTGTCGGTTTGTTTGCTTGTCGGTTTGTCTGTGTGTTTGTGCACGCTAATCTCAGAAACGGTTGAACCGATTTCGATGCAGCTTTCAGGAATATATTGTGACAGGTCCCACTTAATATACAGGCTACTTTTTATCCCGGGAAAATGTTTTAATCCCGGATAATTTCGATATTTTGTTTTTTCTGTAGTCCACGCGGACGGAGTCGCGGGCGTCCACTAGTTTATCAATAAAGTTAGTTGGTTAGTCTGTGGGATCTCTCTTAGGATCATGCAGTTTTGGCTACCCCATTTCAGGAACACATTCATATCTATATGTATGTATGTATGTATTTATTTATACCCACATAATCGCTCAATACAGAAAGTCTTAAAATGTCTCAATTTGTAACGAAACTGAATATACGTACCTAGAGGTATACTAGCTGTTGCCCGCGACTGTTCACGTCGATGTCGTAGCGCATAGAAGGGGCATAAAAAATAGATAGTAGCCGATTCTCAGACCTGAAGAAGCATATAAAATTTCATAAAGATCGGTCTAGCTGTTTCGGAGAAGTAGGTATGGTAACTAACATTGTGACACGAGAATTATATATATAAAATACTATCATCTTAAATGCAAGACTACCTATAGACTCATAGACTACCCACTAGAGTAGACTGCGTAGGTGCTTAGTTTTCAGTTTTACTAATTATGTTTTTGCTTGATTTCGTGATAATTACGTAAAATACATTTCAATTGAAGTTTCGGGAAGTAGACATCTGTAAAGATTTCAACATGACCCACCAAGGCTGGTTACATAAAGATATATAAAGATATCTTATCTAAATATATTACGCACTTACTTCTGGTTTTTTTAACGTTTTACATGATGTAAAATACCTACCATTATTTAGTTGAAACGTGACAAGAAATGCTTACCTATCCTTGCAAATTAACATGATACAGATTTTTACTTCGTCTATTGATTATATATTTTACATGATTAGATAATATGTTAAATAAGGCCGAACATATTTTAAAATTATCTTATAGGTAAGTACCTAATACTCGTATCCATCCTAACTATAATATGAACAATGGGAAACCTAAAGTAACTCTGTGTCTGTCTACCCATAATCTTAACCATTATTATATTATTTGTGTCTTAACTATCTGTCTTTTTCTTACTTTCACGACAGCTGAACGGATCGGGATAAAATTTTGCTCACAGATAGACGGATATTCAATGTCCTTTTCTATGTGGACGGAGTCACAGATATGGACGGATATTCAATAGGATAGCTTGTCCTTTTCTATTTGTCACAGGAGAGATGTCGTCGACTAGAGTAAGTTATTAATACGTGTCATATAAGCTTTATTTACACTATTTTATTATATAATCTTGACGTTATCAGTTACTTAATAACTTTACATATTACGTCGTTGTAATTATTTGTTTTGAAACTAGTATAGATAGATACACGTGCTTCGATTTACATACATACATTAATCACGCCTTTATCCCTTACGGGGTAGGCAGAGCACCAAGGGCCGATAGAACCAGATGGTGCCACTTCTGAGCAATTTTGAGGGTATAGTTGAGATGTACAGGTGCTTTGATTTATCTAACCAGATTCCGGAGTTTATGTAATTTACTTAAATAACAGTCTAAAATGAATATGGTCGTAACGTCAAATTTTAATGAGATATACTAAAAATCCGCAAACAATAACAGGGCATATTACATACAAATAAAGGGACGTCAAATCATCACGACAATAAACCTAATCTTAGTCAGGTCTATCTCTCCGTTCTTCGAGAAAAGGACAGCTAGGACTAATTTTACGTTTAGGTTTAAGTGTGACTGCCGGAATCGTCCATATTGTCTAAGTATACCGAAAAAATTGTCCTCGGAAAATTACTATTCCTCTCCTCAAATTTTGTAAATATACGTTAATCATACTCGTAGTCTCACAAAATTTACGAGACACATAACAAAAAACAACCTACAGCCGCATCAATCTCAAAAGGACTCTGAATACAAGACATAATTCGTACTATGTATCATTGTGTGACATCTCGGTGTACAATGACATAAACCTGATTGTTTCTGTTGCATACGATTCCTTGTTCCTATTCAGTGGCTTTTCATAAGTCATGCAACGACATAGATACCGGTTGGTGTTAAATAGGCGTAGGGTTACCAGAGCACAGGAAATTTCCTGACATCAGGAATTTTAGTTGTCAGGGAAACAGGGAATGTTAGAAATTGTCAGGAATTTAACTTCTGTAGGGTAGGGTATATTTGCTGCCTCTGGGATCCGGCTGCTTATGGACACATAATGCCAGGAAATTAATTGCTACATCAGGAATTTAGCCAAGGAGAATCTGATTTTGGGATCTGGCAACCCTAAGTTTTTAAAAAGTGTTCTTATGAGACTATTTTCTAAGAACACTTTTTTAAAACCAATTTTAGACAGGGGAAAAATACAAATTAAAGATATGTATATTTTTGAAAATCCGTTTAGCATTGCTGTAACAGAAATAGTGATGTATTGTTTACTCCAGTTACATTAGCGACCCGGGTCGAAGCGCGATGACGCGTGACGGCCGGCCCTGACGTGACCTACGGCCAAACGTCCTCGCGGCGTCCGACCATAACGTAAGTACTACCGACTTTTTTGCATACGCCGACGAACAACTAATAATCAAGCATTCCAATTCGATTCATTAACGCCTATTGATTGTTTTGTTTACATTCGCAGCTGTTTTCAATAATACGCCTTCCTATAGAAACAAACGGAGAATGCCGGTGCCCAATTACAATCATAACATTCCGCGTTATGTGTACAACTGTAACTGGAAGACATTAATATAATAATTTAACCCAGAAACGAGGAGGGAGAAAGAACACATGGAAATTTAAATGAACACGGAAACAGCTTTTGTCAACGGACAAAAGGCGTAACGACGCGGGTCACCGTATAATGTGATCGCTCATATATTTATGTTACGACCTAGTAACTAGTTAGCTTAAACAATGGTTTGGTAGAAAGGCCGCAGACGTTTCGGTGGGGTAAGCGACCCCATCTTTGATACCGGCTATCATTATGACCGAAACGCGTGACTTAAATTCGGAACATCACTAGTTTATATCTAGAGCGGGAAAACGATTTTTCACAGCGATTCTCGCCAAGAAATCTTTAGGAAATTATCGCGGACAAGAATCAGAAAAATTCTTGAGTTTCGTGCAATAATTCGTAAAATGCTGACCTACATTTCACTACGGCATAGCAACGTGACAAAGCAATTGGAGTTATTAACTAATTAAAGAGAGATCCAACTGCCTACCTACTCGTGCATATTATATTTTTACGACGATATTAACATCAAAGGAAATCACGGAAATCGCAACAAGGTTGCCTGATAGTGTGTAGGTACTACAACAGATAATTTTCGTTACTCAAGTGGCGCTAGAGCTGGTGCAGCTGTACTCCGACCAATTTTATATCGATATACAGAATTGCATTCGAGAAAAATCGATAAGCTCGATTAGAGACGGGATGTTCAGTGGTGTTTTCTATAGGCAATGGCATCATAGCCTTGACGCGTCTCGACCGACGGACCTCCAAATTACACATAACAGTGGCGTAGTTGAGTTAGACAAAAACTAGCGAGGTCTTGATAGCGATGCCATAGAGACGCTTCCTTGTGCAGCCGTTAGATTATAAAGTACCTATATAAAAAATATACCTATTGTAATGACATTAAGTCTTAAGCCCCAAATCAAAGTAAGTAACCTCTAGCACAAATAGAGCTTTTATCTGCGTGCTATCATTAAAATATTTTTAAAAGTAGGACTACAGATAAGGTCTACTTAGTAACACTTGAATTAAGATCACTGCAAACTCAATAAATTATAGTTATCATCGATATTAATTTTATTAATTATACTAGATAATCAAACGGGTGCACATTTGCCTACATCAAAAACATTGAAAAAAAAAACAAACAGCCTTGAGCAAATGTAAACTTCACGCAGTATATTAATTTAATTTAAATAAATTGCTTATTTAGGTAAGTATAATATAAACATATTATAATTGCAATTGATAGGCGGTGTGTTTTTTATTTATTATTCCTACGTCAAATCAAGCCCCCATTTCATTTAACGATCTATTTTATACACATCAAATACTAGAAACAAACAAACATAACAAACCGGTCATAAAACGCATTATTTATTATTCATTATACCGCGATGAAGTCGTATCAGCGATTGTATAATATCGATAAAAGAAATCGGGGTTCATAATCATAATCTAGCGAGATAATTAAATGACTAAAATATTCCTAATCTTAATAACGTAATACTCCAAATTGTAGGAACTTATCGATAAAATAACGTTAGTCACATCCCTAATTTTATTTAGGTAAAAGCATTTCCTACAAGTTGATGTATGACGAAATGATATGAGTAAAGTCAAAGGAAGAATCATATTTTTCTTATTAAAAAAGATAAATAATGTAGATACGTCTTTTTGACCTTACTCGAAACATATGATATTTTTTATCAAGATGATCACAATGCGTAATCAATTTACCCAAACTAGGAAATTACACAGCTGTAGGTAACCACACTAATAGTTACAACTACATGAGATGTTATTACATCATAGCAGAACAGCAATATATAACCATTTTATTAGCATTTACGTTGGCTAACCAAAGATATCTAAGGTGCGCTCTTCTGCTACGAATCGACAGAAATACAGCAAGATCAATCGAATATACGCGATTAAAATCGCTAACAATGAGATCATAAAATAATTGCAGTTTGAATACTGATGATAAGGAACAGGAAACCACAGGGAAGAGGAACTAATGAAGCCCGATGTGCGATATACCTTGCTATATTTTCCATACACGATGGGAATTTTAAAGTGTCACTTACGAGATAAATATTCGGTGCATGGTAAAACCTCGATTACTATTACAAAAACGTACATGTAAATTGAGGCTCTGTATTAGTTTGTCCATTTAGCGATTTAATTTGACTGATTTATGGTATTCATCTCGATAAGTGAATACGTAAATGTTAGTACGCTTCCCCTCCGCACATGACCAATTATTATTATACAAATCGATTTCTAAGATATTTTTGGAAAATTGATCGTATGCGGATTATACAATCAACTATTGATTTACATTAATTCAGTAGCTATAAGCTCCGGTACTGGAGTTCCAAATAAGTTATTTGTAGACACAAGAAGCATTCACAGTACCAAAGCAAGCTACTAATTTCCTATAAATCACATCCTACATAATATCCCAAAAATTACCGATAATGAATAGTAAGTACGTAAATGTCAATATGTAAGCCAAATGTATAGCCGTAAAATAAATTAAAAAGTTAGATATCGGTAGTTTTCATACGAAATAACAGCAACAACATAGGAGACTTACCATCGCAGGTTGCCGCCATGAATTTGCCGTTGGCCGAGAAGTCCACCATCAGCACGTTGCCAGGGTGGCCCTTGAGATTCTTCATCAGCCAGGGATGGCTGAACTCCGATTTTCCTTTCCATTGCGAGCGTTTCTTCGACTTGCCGTAGCGCGCCTCTGTGACTGCGGTTTCGGATGATGCCTCACTTGCTGGTACTTCTGTAATAGGGAGAATAATCAAATATAAAACTCTTCCGCTACCGGGTCCGTCAGTGGTCGTAGGAAGGTGAATTTTGGCATGTATGTTCCTCGCAGAGTGTATGGGAGCGCTAAGAAAGAATTTCCCAAAATTCCCATGAGAAATGGAAAAACAGCAATTCTAAACTTTTCGCAGACGAGGTACATGTAATCCGATAAACATGTCGGTATTAAACTGGATACTTTAGTTGAGGAACTAACGGGTTCAGTTACGTTATATGACTTAGTAACTAGAGGCTTCATAATGGCTTTGTGGCTAGTGATGACATCTCTATTTTACTAGACGTGCCAAATATGGTATGGAATCCTTGCAAATGGAAACTTGCGGAAGCAGGTGCCTACTTAACCTACACATGAATTATGAACTCTAGTCAAAGATATAGCTACAGTCATAATGTGACGGTGACAATGAATTAAAAAGATTTAAGCTTTCGTTGATGTAGTCAAAAATAGCGTCACCATGTGTTGCAGATACGGAAATCATATTATTAAGAACTGAACATCTAAACAATATAGGTATACATATAACCACAAAAAAGTTTTTAACCATATTTAAGCTAAACACGTTTTAAGACGGTATGTGGTGTAGAAATACAGTAGTGAAAGCTCTTCCTATACATACATGTATATTAAGCTTTACCTACCCAAAGACGCAAAGCAAGATCTTTGATTTTACCTATGTTTAAAGGTTTTTTGAGGCTTGGCAATGATTTTCATCGATTCAATAATGCGGTAACGAATTATAACGGTTAAATGGTTAATTGGTGGTACCGGCAGAGTAGAATTCGTACAGCCCCATGTCTGCCCGTGGGTATCGTACGAGGCGATTAAGGGTTTCCAGGAGGTGGGCAGCACCGCCTCCCGTGTTGACAACATAGTCCAAAATACAAACTGCGGTCACCAACCCGCCTCCCCAGCGTGGTGACTATGGGCAAATACCCCCCATGGCAGTCTTGTGGCGTGCCCCGGAGGAGGCCTACGTCCAGCAGTGGACTGCAATAGGCTGATGATGATGATGAAATGGTTAATTATATAATACATAACTCGTATGTAACTGATAATTTCACAATATTTATACGCGTAATTAAATCCTTTATGTTATTACAAATACGTGGTGTATCTTTGCTTCGTTATTGCGTCAAGCAGGTAGAGTTATTGAATTTTAACAAGAGAGATAACATACAATACACAATATACACACGAATATGTTCAAATAAATGGAGCATCCAGAAGTGAACGATCGCGAATTCGCAAATAAGATCCTACAGCAACATTTATCATAGCGGAGTCGAAAAGGTCAATGAAAAACGCCCATTAGACGGCTCATAAATGCACGGAAGGAGATGCAGTTAAGCCACCCAACAAGCAAAATATAACAACAAATAATAACAACTTTACCTTGTATAATTGAATTATGTTTTGTGCCATTTTTTGTTGATTTCCGGCAGAATCACGAACTACATTGAACGTACTCGTAACTATAGTTTGTCACGCTATCTTAGCACAGAGTAACAACATCTACACTTCGGACAGCGAGTGAGCCTCGCTATCCAGCGGGGCAACGCTGCCAGCCTATGGAGCACACTGCCAGCGGTGGAGGACTTTTCAAGGAGTTTTCTATTTGTAAATTTTATTTTATTTTGTAGCCCTAATTTTAATACGTAGGTAGGTAGTATTTATTAGTTATTTAGGTATCAGATATATTGTTTGCATGTTAAATTTATTATTATTCTAAATGAATAAATAAACTTTCATTGCCCTTCAGATAGGCTATCTGGCCATTGTAAAAATTGGTCTTTAGCCCGATTTCAATTCCATCTACTGGGTCCAATTATATTTAAATTAAACCTTCCTTCTCCCATACGCAAAAATAAAAAAATATTAAAGAAATAGCAAACGGGATTTATTTTTATTTATAAAACATCACGGTCACCAACTGTTTAATCTTAGATTTGATTTAATCCAACCTTTTTTTACAAAAACAGAAAGAGCCATCATATCTGATAGATGCTATTTAAAAATTAAGTGATCCGAAGATTAATATAAAAAAATTGTTTTAAGCTGTATATCAATCATCTGAGGTTTTATTAATCATTTCCTAAATTTGACAGATTTTCTTTACATTTCTTGTCATATATAATTAATTATAAAGTGTCGAACGTAGACGCGATTTTGTAATCACATCGTAAATGTTTTAAAAAAAACAAAAGTAGCTGTAGAGCAATAATTTTAGTAAAAAGATTTTGAATATCATTCCACTACCTGTATAATGTGTGATAATTCGGGTACTGGGGCGTGTCGGTCCGCGGACCGAAACGCCTAAAAATGCCTTCTGAATGGGTCTATTCGTCCCGCGGGACGAATCATCCCATATTTTATTACTATTGGGCGATTCGTCCCGATATGAATACCTGTTTTGAAAGATTCAAGTACAGTTGGGTACCAAAAATTGAGAAATAAATAAAATGCAATGTAGCATCTTGTAAAGTTACTACTTATTAATAATTATTTTATTACATATACACTAATATTATACAAAGAGATAAGATTTGTTTCTATGTTTGTTTGTTAAGGGCATGAACGTATAAATAATAACGGACAGAGTGTTGTTACTACACATAGTGAAGCATTCGTAGTAAGCTCGGTAACGATATTCCATGGAGTAGGGATGTCTATTGACGCGTTATCCACCCACATACACAAACCATAGTAAGCTCGGTACCTACTAGAAAACACGCACACATGCGCAACGCGCCGCTATTACTTTAAAAGGAATTTTAGCCCACCTAACCTCAACATAACAACGAATTACTTGATATAACGAATGAATATTTACTTGCTCCCTTCAGATTTGTTAAATCGAGGTATCTAGTTTCAGACATAGATAACTATTTGTTCTAGTTCGCACGTACCTATGATTGTTTTTATTTAGAAAAAATGCTGATTTAAAATAGTGAGTACCTACAATGGAGGTACCTAACCTACCTATCTACTTCTATGTAACTTACGTAACTATACCATGTAATATAGATTTACTAATGGCGAAATTTTATGATTTCAGATACCTATTAATCTAATCTCATAGCTGATTAAGATATTAAGGTAAAAGCACCAAAGCCAGACAGTGAACCAAAGGATGACATTTTCAAATATAAACTTCTATATTAAGAATATTTTTATTTATATGACAACATTATATATGTCAACTATTGGTATAAATAAGTGTCAACTATTGGTGATTTTAATTTTTGCATGTGTCATCTTTTGGTTACTTATTCCAAATTGAAAAACAAGCAGATTTTGTTTTAATTTATGTTCATTCAGAGAGTATTTGTCATTTGTATGTGTTTTGTATGTGTCACTGAAGAATTTTTAAATATTGTAAACTTTTTTTGTACTAAAAGAAATATAATATTTGAGTTTAAATATTGAGTATTCCTTATAGTGTCTAGCATTGGTGCCTTTACCTTAATTATTATGAGTTACTTTTCTACTATATTATTATTACAAAGTGTTTTATTTATTTTAATATACGTGCAAATTGCAAATGAAATGGTTCGTGACAAAACAACAAAAACACTCATTACTGAAGGTTACATTTTTTAATTGCAAGATCAATGAAGTCATCTGCTGCAAACATCTGTATAAATAAATATGTGAATAATCAGTATAGATGTATAGGAATGAATCATCTGAGGATACTTCGCAAAGGCAGCTCCGTCGACGTAGGACCAAGAGGAGATGCAGTAAATGTAAACCTGGAACACCCAGGAGGGCAATCGCGCAAAATGATAACGTTAACCGAACGTTTTAGATTTTGTTTTGGTTCCATTTGACAACGTTGGAAACGTCTGAAAGCAGTGGGGTGAGCACGAACCTCTCGATAGTCCGTAACGAGACGACTTTGACGCTAGCGTCAAACTGTCAAATCACATAGATTTTGTTAGCGAGTCGCTAGCGTTACTAGTCCAATCAATGGGGGGTTTGACCCTAACAATAATTCCTGTTTTTAATTTTTTGCAGGGTGATAAAGTAATGTCAATAGTTTATAAAAAATCCAGGTAATTTTCTATTTAGAAATTTGTTTATTTTACCATAAAAAAACCCCCGACCCAAAAAAAGTACGCAATCGTTATGACCAAAGGTTTAAAATGCTAAACCCTATAAAAAGCAAAAAATAACTTAACACTACGTAAGTACCAACTAAAGCATGGCAGACTATCTACTCGGGACTTGTGCCACCTTTATGTTGGAGGCATAACCGCTAATTTTGAACTGCAAATGGTTATCTTGGCCTGCTGTTGACCGTACGTATAAAAATTTTATTAAATTTTTTCGCGTCGGGGGACCGCTCTAATTTATTAGCCTAACGTTAGAAGCACACATTAAGAAGTCCTCAATCCCATTGTTATACAAATCCCATTGTTATAAATATAATTTTGTTTAGATAGGTGATTTTTTATACGAATGTTGTGATTAGGTAGGAATCATTTGATTTAGGTAAGTATTTTTGAAGGTAAAAAGCGGTCCCCCGTCGCGACAAAATTTAATCAAAAATTTCATACGTACGGTCAACAACAGGCCAAGATAACCATTTGCAGTTCAAAATTAGCGGTTATGCCTCCGACATAAAGATGGTACAGTCTCGAGTAGATAGTCTGCCATGCTTTAGTTGGTACTTACGTAGTGTTAAGTTACGAGTATTATTAGTTAGGATTTAGAGCAAAATATTCATGCGCGCTGGGACTCCATTTACTTTTTTATTATAACCGTTAGTAGCCATCTCCTCTTCAAGGACATCTTTGTGATGCTCAAAATGGACTTATTATCCATAGAACAGTATGATTAAGCTTTGAGTCATATAAATGAGTTAATAGGAAGCTGCTGGGATATACCCGTAAAAACGCCTGCTTAGTAAGTTAATTATAATTTTATGTAAGGCCCTTTCGGGGAAAATAGCTTTTGAGTACCTTTTGATCCGGAAAATAACTTTATTGCGTTTTTTCCGCAAATTGAGTAGCGATACAAGAAAGAAGGTAAGGTTATAATATTTTCTATAAATAGGCAACTAGGTACTAAGAGGATAATCCTTAATACCCGTAACACCGCAGCCTCATCACGTTTCTTACAAGCTTAGTTACAAAATAAACTTCTTTCTTCTTCTAAAAAATTACTTTATATTTAGCAAATCAATAATTAAATGCTGCTGCAGAATCATGAACGAAAATAGAACTCATTAAAAAATTACCGGCACATTTATTTACCCAATCGCATCCTCTTTAGCATACCTACCTGCAATGTATTTCTGTATCGTACGAGAGGTAAACATAGCAATTTTAGAGAGAACCAGGAACTGCGTGTATAAACATACAACGCGGCAACGTTATGTTTATTCTACGTGCGTTTGCGAACGCCTTCTGTCTGGCGCAGTCAAATAATGAAACAGTAAATGCAAGCATAAGACATTCAATAGACAGAAAATTGCAATCTCAAGATTTTTCACGACCCACATAAATAAATACCATAAACGTTTGTCCTACTCTTACCTATATGTCGTGTGAATAGTGCCAAGAGAAGTATTTTCTATTATTCTCTCCGTATTATTTCTAGGCTGAACACAGCAAAGTCTAGATATTAAGGACGTTCCCATGATAATTTGTGCCCACGTTTTAAGCTTTATCTTACGTAGGTTGATAATATTAAGATGGCGTTTGTATAGTGATTAATTTAGCTTCTAAATATCATAAGGCTCATAAAACCAGCCTTATACGTCTGATTGTATTGTTGACTAATTAATTACTTCATACTATAACTACTGCTAATTTTATAAATGTGAAAGTTTGATGTGCTGATGCGAAGATTCACTAAAATACAGGTGCATCTCCTTCCGTGCAAGGCGAGTCGAGTAAAGGTATGATTCCGAGCTAAGCAGCACGCTGCACTGCGGCCGCTGCATTGCTGCCGCAGCAATACTGGTCCGCATACATTATCTACAGGTTTATATGAGAGTATATTGTCGCGGCAGCACTGCAGTGGCAGCACTAAAAAGGCTAGCAGTGCAGCGTGCTGCTTAGCTCGGAATCATACCTTAAGAAGTCGGGCTTACTCTCGGGCGACAATCTGGCAACTTGTCACAGATTATTAACATATGTCTTCGCTATGTTAAACGTGGCTGTGAGATCTGCTTTATTATTCTGCAGTTCTGGCTATTCCATTTTGCTTACTGCTACATGTTGCGACAGCGAACTACAATACGAAACGATGCTACATTGTCTAAGGCTTAGACAATTGTACTTAGACTCTAAGCAAACCAGCGCTCCTGCGTAGACAGCACAGTAAGCCGTTTGTATTGGATATTGGGACCAGGAAGGCAATTATGGTTATGGTTTAGGTTTAGTTTGGTCATTTAAGACTTTTACAACTGCTTTCTTTTGCTTTAAATATTTTCAAAATTTTAAGACTATTATTTAAAGAACTAACAATTTAAGACTATCCACATAATATTCACAAAATAGTTGACTGTTAGCATGGCCTAGAAAAGAATCAAAACAAAAAAGTGGCCTATTTGCCCAGGATAAAACATAGTTTGGTTTGCCTTCTAGTATTTTTACAATCCATATGATTTTTTGTGTATGGGAATAGACAGACAGAAATCTCTTTTGTATAATTAGGTATCTGATCCAAATGTTAGAAAAGTGACGCAAGAGGCAGTATATGGAAGTCACAAGTGAAATCCCATCAAACTTCAGTAAATAAAAGTGCAATAAGAAATATAATAATGTAATTGAATTTAATTATAAGTATATATAAAGAGCATACAAAAATCATAAAACAAATATCCTACCAATATTATAAATGCAAAAGTATGTGAATATGGACGGATGGATGTTTGTTACTCTTTCAAGTAAAAACAGCTAGAGCATGAGGAAAAAAGTAATAAGTTTATATTTATTAAAAAATATATATTTTAATAAAATTTGAATTGGAGTTAGCTGAGACCCTGTTTCAAAATATGATTATTGCTGTTTCTTTTGACACATAGGCTACTGAGTATTTGGTATGAATTTTTTTATCCCAGGTAATTTTTTCTTTATCTATGAAAATATTTTATCCTAGATAATTTCGACATTTTTTTTGCAGTCCACGAGGACGAAGTTGAGGGCGTCTACTAGTAAAAAATAATTTTGACTCAATGGATTTTACTAGACATCCTATGATTAAAGTCTAGGATAGATAATGCTTTCAATTATGTACTTTCAAGTAATCTAGTTTTCTAGTTACCAATTTAAAAAACATAAGTACCTACTTATATCAGTCATGTTTACATGGTTTGTTTTAATTTTGTTTACACACATGCTTTATTTAAATAAAATGTCAAATAATTTTATACAGTGATGCCTTTAATTACTTTTATGACCCTGCACACACAAATAAAATATATCTGTTATTTTTCTTGCATATAATTTTTTAAGCAGATTACTATGTTTTACAAAAACATTTATTAGTATGTACCTACAAAGTATCTGCCTGTCATAAAAAAATTAAATATGATTAAATTAAATAAAGGAATCCAGTAACATTAAAAAATTAAAGTGGTCCTGGACAGGATACATATTGAGATGCAAAATGGAACAGAGCACTCATAGACTGGTGGCTATGAGGTGAAGGTGCAAGGAGGAAGAGAGGTCGCCCAAAAAGACGATGGGTGGACTACATATTAGGCTGTGCAGGACCCTTGTGGACTAGAATCTCCCAAGACCGAGATAGTTGGAAAAAGCTGGAGGAAGCCTATGTGTCCAGTACACACAGAATAACAAGTAAACTTTGAAATACAATAAATCAAATTAATATGTACGAAACTCTGTATTTAGGCTTAATAAATAAAATAAATAAATAAAAATAAAGAAATTTAAATACCTTGTTGGTGATTGGTGAGATTGTTTACAGCAAGGTACTTGTACTAAAAAATGGAATATACTAAAAGATTTTTATAGCCTTAGCACCCTTTTGGCGCCATCACGACCACGAGGGAGGGTACCTATAGGAACCAGTCTACCTACTTACACATTTATATCTAGAAATACCTACGTATGAAAATCAACAAGAGGATACTCTGATAAGTGTGTCGTCTGCATTCTCAGACGAGATTAACAGTTAGGATTCACTCACATCGCACACAAAAACTCGACATACATGGGACCGCCCGGCGCGGTGGCGATGGCAAGCGCGCTAAAATCGTTTCTAAATCGGATTTTGCAATATTCAAGTAAAGATATAAGTTTACCTATACTTTTACAACATAATCTAACTTATTTTATTACCTACCTGTATTGTTCTGAGTTTCAGGTTGCGGATCATCGTTTTCCTTGCTTCGAAAGACGAACTTGTAAATAAAGTGTAATAATACACAGAAGAAAACAGTCATTCCTCCTATCAGGAACATATTTATACTCTGACCGGCTTGAATATCGCCCATTTTCACACAAAATTCGTGTTGAAATGTTTTTCTCAAATTTTAATTCGCGACGGCTTCGATCACGCGGCCGCTATTTTGCAAACTGACAGGACAAACTGACTGACGACGGACGGAATGGAATGAAGCAGCGTTACCAGACTGTGTTGCCAGAATTACCGTATTATGTATCCCAAAATTACCTTACACGGTGGTTGTATGAAAAGTAGCTTTATGAGTACTTTTATTAGATTTTTCCAACTTAGTTTCTATCGGAATAACTATTTCACAAACTTACATACACAAACGTACGCTGTTTACGAAACAACTTAATTTATTTGCACAAAGGCTAAAGGATAAAAAAGAGCCAAGTAGGAGTCGGACTCGTGCACCGAGGGTTCCGTACAAACCTGTTTTATTATGACGTAAATAAAAAAAAACGGTTTCCTTCCTTTATCAGTCTGTGCTATATGACGTTGCTTCATGCCAAATTTCAAAATTTCAAAAGACATAAACACCCTGTTGCTTAAATTTTGAGTCCTGCGTTCCCTAATATTATTGCGAAACGCTTTCCCGCTTAAACCTCGCAACCGATTTTGAAAATTTGCGACATCTTTACCCTGAACAGCTGCTACTTTTTATCTTTTGATTCTTAATTTTGTTGGCTTAGTAAACAGTTTGATTTTTCACAGCTCACGTCTAGTTCTAGGACAGTAGTCCTCGCGGGCGTCCACTATTTGATATAAATTTCAGCAAAAGGATCTTAACAGACAGACGGCCGGACGGACAACAAAGTGATCCTATAAGGGTTCCGTTTTTACCTTTCGAAGAACGAAACCCTAAAAATTATATTACATACTAGCAGCCGCCCACGACTTCGTCCGCGTGAGGGGGCGTTGTACCCGTGCGAAGCCGGGCAGGTTGTTGTATAGACTGTAGCGTTCCTTGGTAAATGGGCTATCTAACACTGAAAGAATTTTACAAATCAGACCAGTAGTTCCTGAGATTAGCGCGTTCAAACAAACAAACAAACAAACTCTTCAGCTTTATAATATTATATTAGTATTAGTATTAGTATAGATTAGGTATGCTAACTAACCGAAAGAATAAACAGCAACCAAATTAACTATTAGCGTTCAGAAATTAATTTTACCTGGAAAGAGATTACGGTCCGATTGATATCCACTTAGTCTACCAAATTGCACTTAGCGCAACTCGCGACCACTATTTAGGTGAGACATAAATATTGGAATAGGTATGTGGATTAGGTATTTTTCAACACTAGTCGGTACCTAATACAACGTTTTAGGTATTAGGTATCGCATAAAATATCATCTCATTATGAGAAATCAACCGTAAGGCTTAGACTATAAGTTTCAATTTTATTATTTAGCAAATATCATTAGAATACGAAGGTAAATTTCACCATCTACAACAAATTTATAATAGCCCAGATGGCAAACCGGCGAACTCGAAACCAAATATTTCTGGTTCGAATTCGGGTTCAGACCGACTTTTTTCCCTTTTTTTACAAAATTAAAATACCCGGTAGCTCAGTGATAAGAGCACTAGCACGGAATGCAGAGGTCGTGGGTTCGATTCCCACTCGGGTGAAGAATTTTTTCCATTTCTTTATTAATAATATTTTATAAATAAAAATACTTTATTTAAACAAAATATGTGACACAAACTAAAAACAATTTTACTAAATATTAGAAACTTAACCCAATATAAAAAGCGAATTTCGAAATTATCACGATATTTTCTATTTCCACAACTTTACTATTCTTTCTACGTAGGCGTAGGTATGTATTTATTAGGTAATGGTTCATTCACCGAATACTGAAAAAATAAAGATTCTACAAAATTAACTAGGAAATTAACTAGAAAATAAATTAGGAACAGGTATTTGGATTAGTAATGGAACGGCCATAGGTACTCTTAGGCCATACTGCATAAATATTAGGAACAGGTATTTGGATTAGGTATTTTAAATATTAGTATTAGGTGGTACAGGTACGATTTTTACTTAATCGGAACATCTCTACTAAATAGTCTGTGCTCGCCATAGTGCTCGCAACTAATCTTGAATGAAATCACGAAAGCCTTACTCAGTCGCTCATGCATTGCTCGCATATTGCTCGATTAACCTTTGTGCTCTATTCTAGCCAATCCAATCCAACCAACCTCACCACATCCAATTAAGTTGGGTGGACGGTTTGACCCTTAGAGTAACGTGGCTCCTTTGAAGCCCGCGTTTCTCTAAGGTTTGACCACATGAATTGTGTACAAACTATCCAACATGACTTAAATTTAACTATGTGTACCAACTTTCTAAAAAGACGATGCGATGAAAAAAATATTTCTACTTACTAGCGCATTCCGAAATCCCGTCTAGCGCTACAGCATATAATGCACATTATTCATCATCATTGAGTGTATAGCAGCGATCCACAAAATCAGTACCTACCTAGGTACTAATCAAATCCTAGGTCTCAAAAAATCTGTAGGCACCTATTTTGTTCCGTCGTGATCAGGAATTTGGAAATAATAGCTAGCTCCATGTGTATGGTCGTGATCATAATATTATTTCCAAATTCCTGAGTCGTAATCTCAGGTTGTAGGTAATAAAATACATTTAGACCTCTCGTTAGAGAGTAAGTATATTCTTTGATTTAGACATTTAGCCAGTCAAAATACCTACGATAAATATAGCCCATAGAAATGTAGAGGAGATACCAAATCCCTAGTACCTACCTACTAAGTTTAAAAAAAAAACATTGACATTTTAGAAGTCAAAAATACCTACAGTCAAACGCAAACGTCGTCAACATATTATAATCACAGAACACTATATACTAATAGTCTTTGTCAAATTCTTTGCCAAATTCTAATTTAATATAATTTTGTGTTAAAAATTAAACCCTCTACCGTAACCATGCCACATTGATATAAACACTACCCAATCATCAAATATGTCCCGCCGCGGTGGTGGTGGTAGCAGAAGGTAAGTCATTCTTGCATGCATCATGCTTAAACCAGATGTAATCTAACCTAAAACTCTACAACTGTTTGTAGATATTAGTCATAGATTTACAGAAAATTTTTAAAACAAAAACTTTTCTGTATATCTTTGATCTTAGTTATCTTTAGACACGCCGCCCGCAAACATTCAAATACAAACTACAAATTAACAAAATAATAAACGTTAAGATGACGAATCGCTAAAATTGGCGTTAGTTAAGTCGATTTTTCTCAGCCATTACAAAATATAGGAAAGTGATATTTAATCATCGAATTCTACACTATATTATCTCACTTTCTGTGGTTACAGAAACATGATTCATAGACTTTTTTACGATAAAAAATTGTGTTAAAGATACCTCTATTTTATCAAATTTGTTCATTTTACAGGCAAACAAGAGCGATTTAAGACTCAATTTTTATATCAATAGACTTGTCTAAACATACTCTAAAAACGTATGGTTGCACATTTTAAAAACATTGTGTAGTTTTTAATTAAAACGCGAAAATATATTTTGTCGCTTACGCTCTTTTAGTTTAAGCTAGTCCCCGCTCATATTTGTATGAAAATAAACGTCCCTCTACCCTCCCTCAGTCGGCCTCCGGCCTTGGTTGACGTAGGGTCTATGTCAGTCGTTTTCCTGTGCTGTTATTTTTCTCTGTCAAATTTTAACTGACTATTTACTGGCTGACATTATTATCTAAAGGTAAATTCATATTAGGTACTACAAAAGGAACTAGATACGAGTATTAGGAAATCGCGGGACGCAAGATCAAATTGGCAATAATTGAGTCCTAGGCAGTTACTTGAGACAATAAAATTGTTATGGCAATATTTTACCTGCATTGATGCGGGGCATTACTGGAATAAACCAGATGATGCTTTTTTTAAAATTCTTTATTGCACGTCTAAAGGTTTGTACAATGGCGGACTTAATGCTATGCAGCATTCTCTACCAGTCAACCAATATTTTTGGTGAGAATGTACAGATAGCGCAATGGATAAAACAATTTTAAAGATAGTCTATACATAAAAATAAATAACGTTTCCAAGGTATTGAAGTCCAAAGTTACATTAATATTATCATTTTTTTACATAAATCCATCTGAAATCGGTTAAAAAACATTTTTTTCTAAGAGAGCATGTCAAAATGTTATAATGTTAGTTTTGTAGGTACATTTGTACTTTGCACATCAAACGAATACATTGCTTGCAATAAAATGACAGTATTTTTTCATAATTTTTTTGTCGTTTCCTAGGGTTGGTTCCATAGAAGAAAATGATCGTAACCTTACAAAGAATACGAGGTATTAAAAAACCATTGTTGTCTTTTTACACCCTGTATGTATGTACTACAACAGTATCATAGCGAACTTATAAGTACTGTTATTCTATATGTACTTAATATTACTAATGAATTCTTATTTTATAGAATATTCCGCCGCCGCCACGCCATCGTAATAATTGAATAATAGTGTGTTTTTGAGCAAAGAATATTGATAAGATATTTATTTACCCACCAGTGTCATCGATACAATGCAGGATTAATTATAGCGTTTTTTTTAACTAAAAAAAATACGTAGATACGAGTAGATTTCTACGACGCGACGACGTCGTATCGTGAATCGACGCCTCAGCGTGTGTGGAAACCCTTAGTTATGTGTGTCACATTTCTCTAGTCGATTTACCAACTTATTAGTAAACTGAAGATTCCATTTTCTTTATTAATCTACTATATAAAAATAAGTCGTGTTTTCCTTCCTGACGCTATAACTCCAGAACGCACAAACCGATTTCCACGGTTTTGCATTCGTTGGAAAGGTCTCGGGTTCCGTGAGGTTTATAGCGAAGAAAATTCAGGAAAAATTTCAACAGAAAAGGAGGAAAATATTTTTTACATACAGCGCCATCTCTGATACATAGCATGTACTACAAACCAATATTTTAAGTAGATGGCGCCGGTGCGTTCAAAAGAAGATAATGGTCGAACTATCAAAGTTAAAGTTCAAAATCAAGAGATTGAGATCGGAAATGAATTCATTGTACCATATTGCCCGCTGCTATCACGAATTTTCGAAACACATGCAAACGTTGTGAGTTGTCATTCGGCCATTGTGCAAGTACGTCACAAAAGGCAGCGACATGGCTGTGTTTGGTATTGCGTCGGAAAATGCGAATGACGAAATCAGCAACTTCCAAATGGGCAGATACGTCAGTAGTAATGAAGCACTGTGGCGATTATTATCGCACAGTTATCCCACAGTTGTACATTTAGCAGTGCATTTGAAAAATGGCCAAAGAGTTTACTTCACTGAGGCTAATGCGGCACAACGAGCTGAGAGACCACCATCGACAAAATTGACTAGCTTCTTTGCAATGTGTGAAGTAGATCCATTCGCAACGACGCTGATATACGTTGAAATGCCCAAGTATTACACTTGGAATCAATCAATAAAGAAATTCCAACGTCGCAATCAAGGAGCCTCAGTTCCTGATTGGCCACAGGTGTTTTCCACTGATGCACTAAGTCGCATGTATACTGTTCATCCTAGAAATGATGAATGTTTTTATTTGCGACTGCTGTTGGTAAATGTACGTGGACCAAAATCATTTGCGCATTTGAAAACTGTGAATGGCCACCAATGCCAAACATATAGAGAAGCATGTCAACTATTGGGTTTGCTGGAGAACGATTCTCATTGGGATTTAACACTTGCGGATTCAGTTGTTTCATCAAATGCGTACCAAATACGAACGCTGTTCGCAATTATCATCACCACATGTTTTCCTTCACAGCGAATTTAGTTATGGAACAAATATAAAGACGACATATGTGAAGATATCTTGCATCGCTTGCGCATTCAAACGAATAATCCTGACATCCAAATAAGCGATGAAATCTACAATGAAGGATTGATTCTGATTGAGGATCAATGCTTGACTATTGCAAACAAGCTACTGATTGAAGTAGAAATGATTGCGCCAAATCGATCGATGCACGATGCATTCAACCAAGAATTAAATCGAGAGCTGCAATACAATGATACATTGCAGGAATTCGTTCGAAACAATGTGCCGTTGCTGAATGAACAGCAAAAACAAGTATACGAAACATTAATGCAAGCGGTGGACAATAATACTGGTGGTCTATTCTTCCTAGACGCACCTGGAGGAACAGGGAAAACATTTGTCATTTCATTGATTTTGGCCACTATTCGATCAAGATGTGACATAGCTTTGGCGTTAGCATCATCTGGAATTTCGTCGACTCTTCTAGATGGCGGTCGTACTGCACATTCTGCGCTTAAGTTGCCACTCAATTTAAACACAATTGATACTCCAACATGCAATATTTCCCGATCCAGTGCAATGGGAAAATTGTTGATGCAATGCAAGCTCATTGTTTGGGATGAGTGCACAATGGCACATATGAAATCACTTGAAGCACTTAACTTCACACTGAAGGATCTTCGGCGAAATAACAATATCTTTGGCGGCTTGATGATATTATTGGCAGGCGATTTCAGGCAGACGTTGCCAGTAATTCCCCGTGGAACGCCTGCAGATAAATTGAATGCTTGCCTGAAGGCATCACCTTTATGGAATAACGTAAAAACATTATCGCTAACCACTAATATGAGAGTTCAACTTCAAAATGATCAAAGTGCTGCACAATTTTCCAAACAATTGTTAGCTGTTGGAAATGGAAAAGTCCCAGTTGATGCGACATCTGGATTAATTACTCTTACCAACGACTTTTGCCGATTTGTAGACTCTCAATTAGCTCTTATTGAAAATGTTTTCCCAAACATTAGTGAGAATTATCAGAATTATGCTTGGTTAAGTCAACGAGCAATTCTTGCCGCAAAGAATAATGATGTACACGCACTGAATTTCACCCATACCAATGATTCCGACTGATCTTCCGTTTGACTTCAAACGATTGCAATATCCAGTTCGCCTTGCGTTCGCAATGACAATTAACAAGTCGCAAGGTCAATCGTTTAGTGTTTACGGGATAAATTTAGGAAATCATTGTTTTTCACATGGGCAGTTATACGTTGCGTGTTCACGAGTTGGGAAACCATCCGCTTTGTTTGTGTTAACGTCAGACCAAAAAACAAAAAATGTGGTTTATCAAAGAGCACTTCAATGAAACGGATAATTTGCGGACACGTATAACGCTTTGATTCAGAATTTACTTTGAATTCACTTTCATTTACTTAGAGAAGTTCAACTAAATAACACTTCATTTTTGTAATCGAAATGAATTCATTACTGTTGTGAAATTAAATAAAATTTTTCCTTTTCAAATATAAAACAAAAAAAAATTTTTCTTCATCTTTTAATCACCAAACGAAATGTTACATAAAACGAAGCCATCTGGTGGCGAAACGGAGTTCGCCGGGTTTGCTAGTAGTTTTATAATATATAATATCTTGCCTAAGATAAATTTATAAAAACACTTCTCCATTAATATAATCCGTTAGGATATGGTTGATCGTTTGATCTTTAAAACATTGTGCTGAGGGATTCAGCTTTGTTTGCCGAGATTTGGCTAGTGTATAGCTATCGGGATGAAAAATAACGTTGCATATTGAATTTAGAAAAGAGATGGTAAAATTCGTCATCCGAGTAATTGACCCGGTAGCTCAGTGGTTAGAGCGGCTGGCACGGTTTGCAGTGGTCGTGGTTTCGATTCCCACTCGGGTGAAGAATTTTTTCCATTTTCTTTATTAATAATTTTATAAACTGAAGATGTCGCCATGTGTTACTGAACGAAATGATATTTCAACGTGGTGACTGTACTTCCTTTTTCTGCAACTTTGCAGATAATTTGGCAAATGCACACATTTCAATCACTCATAATAATCCGACTAATATTATAAACGCGAAAGTTTGTGAGGATGTACGTATGTTTGTTGCTCTTTTGCACAAAAACTACAGAATGGATTTTAATGAAACTTCACAATAATATAGCTTACATATAAGAATAACAATGGACTCTGCTAGGATTACATTTTAGTCCAACACACTGTTACTTATAATATTTAATTTTTGTAAATAAAAATGTAATGTGTTTAAGTGTAAAAAAAATTATCCCGGATTAACATTTTATCCCGGATAATTTCGACATTTTGTTTGTTCTGCAGTATGTACGATCGGGCGCGGACGGAGTTGCAGGCGTCCATTAGTATTATCAAATATATAGGCAAAGTGTGAACGATGAACTATTCAATTTGAATTTGGAATGACAGTTACGTCGAAACGTTGTTCGCGATCTATGTAGATTTCAAGAAATCCGCGGGACTCGCAAATTGCGTAAAACTTTCTCGAAACTTTAATAAATAAACTCAATAGGTACATGCGTTTTGGATTTATTATTGAGCACAGAGTCACTTTAATCTCCTATTTTTACTCCATACAGAGGTTCTCTTACAAAAAAAGTGGCATAAGTCATATTCTTAGGCTCTAGAATCTGGACTATCTCTGCACCTATTAAAATAAGTATATTAGTTTTAGAGATAAACTGAGCTTTCGCAATTCCACATGTATAACCTTACGTCACCGTGTAACATTAATAAGGATTAGCAAACAATATACATGTGTATATTCATTTTGTGGTGACAGTTGTTTGTATATTTCCCTGATTTTGTATTATTCAAGGGAATCAAGTTTTAGTTTCACGTGCGTTTCACACACACACACACAGACACACACACAGAGAGAGAGAGACAATGCAAGGTCTTGCGGTTCACAGTTTCTTTGAACGATAGCATTAAATGCTTGGTTTATTGACTACTAAGATATAGTCTAACTAAATGTCTGTGTCTGTAAGTGTGTCAGTTTAGTGAGTACAAATAAACTATATACAAGTAAACACGGTAAATATGGACATAGATTTACTTTTTATTTGCTGGATTTTGCACTTCTTAGAAAGGCTTATTTCTTATAAGTTCTGATATTATTATTGAGCATGAACGTAGTTCTTTATACGTTCATGTTATTAAGTTTCTAAAGTTCCACGCCCTAGTACAGCAAACAAAAATAATATTTTTGTAAAAGTTTTAACATTTTGGAACGAGGTTTTTTGTCCATTCATCTGAGTTTTTTGTTCGATGGTCTGTTATTTCTACTAGATATATTCTCTCGATTCAGCAGGAAAAGCTGGAAGGGTGCAGGTGTAACTTTCTTGTGAAAATCAAAAATTATTTGTAAATGGCTTACATGTGTCCGTAAAGTGATGTTTTCTGGTAGATAAGTTATATTTTGATTACTTGAGATGTGAATCTAGTGCGCGTGCATGGTTTTATACGCAGGTAAGCTGAGTAAAACTTTAGCCGGAATACGATCTCTTCATGGGCCCATGTAAGTTGTTTCTGCAATTATTTTTCATTTTGACTAACTTTACATTTGTTCTTGAGGACTTTCCCGACGTTTCATCATTCATCATCATCATCCATCATAAATTCAGAAGTCATTTACTTGAGACAATGGCTGTATGGGCTTAGTTCCCTTTGCCTTTCCTTCGGGATAAACTAAACAAAAAAAAATTATCTCTTTCAGATCCCATGACAAAGGGAGAGCAAAGATATTCTAAAATTGAAAGTTCTTTGACGTAGAAAGGGGTGACATTGACAGAAAATATTGACTTCATGCTTCACTCATTCGGTCAATTCGATTTTTTTCCATCAATCATTACAGAACGAACCACAGACTACATAGAGAACTATACATACGAACATAGTCAGTCAGTCATTCAACAGCGACAAGTGAAAATCAATTTATTCCATTATAATCAAAGATCACGGAGCCAAAAATTATAATTCGTTAGAATAACATACGTATTCGTGATAGTAATCAAATTTAAAAAATAACAAAATGCCTCGTCGTGGACGATCAGCTAGCCCGCCTCCAGCACCAATGAGAAGGTAATTTCAATTCTGGTCTGGATTGTAATGTGTTAGGTTATATTTCGTCATGGACGTCATTTCAGCTATTAAAAACTTTTCAGATCTGCACCTCCACCAAGCAATGTACCCCAACGTGCTCCACCCTCTGCCCCGGCTCCAGTGCAAGCCCAGCCACAGCAACCATCGTTGTTTGGGCAAATGGCAGCCACGGCGGGAGGTGTCGCCGTAGGCTCAGCTGTCGTAAGTTTCATTACGTAACATGTTAAACTTTTAGTACATTCCTCATTCGGGTATTGGTTTCGCGATTTGTCTAGAAATTTCCCTAATTTTTTTCCATTTAGGCAGCACTGCGTACTGATTGGCGATACGCCAATTGATACGAACATAGTCACATGTCATTGTAACGATAGCTATTGTATCAAAGTCCTAATGTAAACATGTTTTGCACAATATATATGTGATCTTACAGATCACTGATCTTATGAAAATAAAGGATTTGTCACAATCTAAACATATAAATATGACTATGATAGATGAACAATCCCTAGTTTCCTAGATACATAATTGCAAAAGGTACTATGACTCAATTTTGTTTTTTGCTATTTATAATTTTAGCTGCTGGCTGATATAGGTTCTACAACTTAGTGCTGAATGCAAATTAGTGTTGGTGGCACATCTAGAAAACCCAAGAAACATAATTGTATAGTCAGAAGCAGTGAATAACATGAGATGATAAGGCCCCAGTACACAATGGCCCATGCTGGCCCATTACCATTGTGTACAGGTAGTAATGGTATATGATGGTGGACAATTGTTAATCCTGACACGCAATCGGGAAGTTGCAGTTTTCTGGGCACACTTCAAAGGAATCGTGGTGTAGGGTGGCCTGTGGTGTTCACACAATCGGCCATTGTTTAGTTTTCTAAATAACTTTCATTTCATCATTTTTTCACACGTCTGTAATATTTGTAAATAATTAAAAACAGCTGCCATAATTACGTCTATGTCCATCGTAAGTGGTTTGCCAGGCAGCAATGAGCCATGCGCCATTGTGTGAACACCAAGTGATCGTGGCCTACAGTTGTGCATTGGAAAGCGTAGCCCATCACATGCCATTGTGTACTGCGGGCTATGCATAGCCAACACTGTATATAGCTTTACTTATTGTTTAGATATAGAGCAAATTTAAAAATTTAAAGGCAATATTTTGTAAGGCATCAACAAGTTGTATTACTTAATTGGGGTCTTTTATCTTTCAGGGTCATGTAGCTGGAAGTGCCCTCACAGGAATGTTCAGTGGTGGCAGCAGCGAGCCGGCACCGCAGGCAGCGCAAGCCGCCCCGGCCAATTACAACCAAGCTCAGCCACCACAGGGACCTTGTGCATGGGAGATCAAGCAGTTCATTGAATGTGCCCAACAGCAACATGATCTATCTTTGTGCGAAGGATTCAATGAGGCTCTACGTCAATGCAAAATCAACAATCATATCTAGATAATATTGATAAAAAAGGTGCCATGTTTCCAAATGCTTATTAAAATTTTTAAGAACCTTTTTTTGCTGTACAGATATCTATGCACATAGTGCCTGTTTCACCACTTGCTAATAAGTTTTGGATAACCTATCTGGCACTTACAACTATGGGTTATTTCTCAAAATAAGTGCCAGGTAGCTTAACCAGAACTAAATAGAAGGTAAGTGTTGAAATTAGCATATAGTGTTATTGTTGAAACAATAATTGGACACAGAATATTTTAATTTACATTTATTCAAGGCACCTACCTTGTAGTTGTTATTTTAATTTCTCCACAGGGAGACATTATATTTTTTAGAAAATTTTAGTATTTTTTGTTGTATAAAGACAATATTTTTGTGACCTAGAAAGAAATCTAATTTCAATTATCCATCTCTTTACGTAATTATAAACTATAGAAAATAATGAAGAAATAAACCAAAAACCACAAAATGTCTTGTTTTATTTATTGTATTATATTTCAAAAGGAAAAAACGGAACCCTTTAGACTTTGTTGTCCGTCTGTCCGTCCGTCCGTCTGTCAAATTTTAGTATTTTTTGTTGTATAAAGACAATATTTTTGTGATCTAGAAAGAAATCTAATTTCATAATATATATTTTTTTAATAATTATCTATCTCGTAGAGGTATTAAATTGAAATTTTACGTCTATAATACCTTTAATTATAAACTCAAAAGAAACAGCAATAGAAAATAATAAAGAAATAAACTTGAAATTTGGCAAAAACCACAAAATGTCTTGTTACATTACTAAATATATATTTTTTAATAAATATTAACTTATTACTTTTTTCCTTTTATTTATTGTATTATGAACATGTTTTTTTTTGTTATTTTACTATTAACAAATTAGTGCTTAACTGTTCAACACTCTAGTTACTATGATCTGTCTAGATTGATAAGATAAGAATATTTAGGTATTACACTTTATTTCGCTTTTCTTTTTGACTAAAGTTGAATATATATTTTCAGATCCAGTACCTTTATCAATCTAGACAGGATCTAAAACTGGAAAGAAGCTAGTAATAAATTGGGCACTAATTATGTGCAACAAATGCAGACATCAGCAAAAACAGTTGTGCGTGTATATTTATGTATTTTATTAGTAGGTACTTATTGTACATAGGTTGGCTTCAGCTGGGGCCCACCTATGTACAAGTAAGGTTTATACGTGCATGACCGAACTACAGACCTAAAGTGGACTATTTCCGGTTCTAACATTATTCTCACGCCATTTCTCCGCCCCGCATGGGCGGCTATTTCACACATTAGTCTATTGCAGTATTTGAAGTCCACCGCTGGACGTAGGGCAGGGCATGCTGCAAGGCTACTGCTATAGGGCGGTTTTTGCCTATAGTCACACGCTGGGCTAGCGGATTGGTGAGCGCAGTGTGATTTTACTACGAATATACCTACATTGTTGTTTTGTTAACCCACCCCTTCTTTATCCTCTCCGTGACTTGTTGCTTTGGAGCTTAAAAGTTATCCTTTCTTCGTCAGTCTAGCCTAGTAAATTAGTCGAAATCGGGATAGGTAACAGTTAACCGTTTTCAGTTCAAGTCGCTCGCGGTATTCGCGCGCGGACTCGCACGCGCCCAGCCGGCCAGCCACCATCATAGTCCAGCCTATGCCTAGACGGTCCATGTTCAGGGATGCAGCCGCGGTGGCAGGTGGTGTAGCCGTGGGCTCCGCGGTGGTAAGAAACCCGATGTTTGCAATTAATGCATACCAGTTATTAATGTTACACTGATTTCAACGCATGCGTGCAACGAGAATTACGAGTGTTGCGTGAAAGGGTGATCAATGTTACCCATCTGTAAGATAAGCATGAACCTTTCTATGTGAGGTAACGCTATCGACTCGCTAGCAAAATTTATAAGATATGACAGACAATAGCACTACGGTCTATCGAGAGGTTCGTGCTTGCCCAACTCGATGGTAAGACAATGTTTGAATTTTATGACTTACAACCAACTTCGCAAGTTATAGAAACATTCCTCCCACAGAGACCACAAAGAGAGTAAACTGTGCATACACCCATTGCATATAATGGGGGTGACCTTTACTCATGCAAGAATACCTATTCGTTACCAAACAGCAATCTTTCTTAAATTAGGTAGGTTAGGTAGATACTAATAAATAACTCACCTTAAATGAGCGTGTCCTCAAGGGAACAACTGAAAATACCGTTAATTCCTCACCTTTCCAGGGTAATGTAGCAGGTCAAGCTATAACAGGAATGTTCAGCGGTCATCGCCGTGAGGAGGTGGAGCGAGAAATGCCCCGAAACTATACACTGGACCAGGCGCCGCACGGACCGTGCGCTTTCGAAATCGCCTCGTTCCTTCAATGTGCCTCCAATAAGGCCGATATCAACGAGTGCCGGATTTTCAACGACGCTTTAAAGGATTGCAAGAACAGGAATAGTGAGTTTACTTAATTAAATTGCTTTCCCTCTCCCTTTGCTTTCCTGTTGCGAAATAAAATTTCTGCCGTCTTCCCAAAATGAGGTAGTCATAGAAGATAGAAGAGTCCATTTCATGGAATAACTCCCATGCCTGATATCGGAATTCAGTTTTTTTTTATGTTGTAATAGCCATAATGATTATAGTCACATAGTAACTAGCGCCCTAATTCAGAGGAACTATTTGGTGAAACATGGTGAAACGCACTCTATATGGTATTAGCTTATAACTCGTTTGTAAAGTGTCACTAGAGGTTTCAATGCGACACGGACTATAGTTTGTTTTGTTTTTCAGATTTAGACTAGTAAATATCTACATACCATCCAACTACAAAACTGAAGATGAAACTCAACAAACTGCAATTCACTTAGTTTCATTGAAATAATACATTTAATAAAACACGCAAAGTTTATCATTACAATAACGTGCGATGGCAGAAAGCAAATGCAGGAACATTTTAGAAAACATATTGAACTCGAATGAAACAAATGTCACCCATTGGTTGGATGAACAGCCAATAACGAGCAATAACGAGATCAAATGCGCAGACTAATAACTACCTTCAAAATTGTGAGTCTATAAGGCCTATCCTATTAGACACACTATCAGAATCCTGTCTGCAAACGAGAACAAGAAACAGCGAGATATGATGATGATGATCTCCGACCGTATTTCGGTCAAGGCGACAAATCTCTACGGAGACTGGTATGCAGGAGATATTATTGTGCACAAGTGTGTACGCAAACAGATGCACTCTCTATTCCCTCACTCTCATAGTTCGATGGGACGGAAAGCCGACACTACCGGAGAGATCAGGCGCAGGACCAACGGTTTTACGTGCTTTCCGAGGCACGAGCTAAGTGACAATTTTACAACATTATAATCTGTACATGAAATAAATTCATTGGACTGGGATCGAACTTACAACTCCCGCTTGGAAGGTGCACGTCTTAACCACTGGGCTATCACTGTATACAGTCATGGGTAATATGTGTGTGTTATTGGACTTTGAACCTTAACGCTAGGGCATAAGTACATTTGTGTACTTATACATCTTATTGCTCATGACTGTATCTTTGATATGTGCGCCTTCTAGTCGTTTAAAATAAAACAGATAAGTACAGGTGTATACATAATAAACTTAATTTATTTACACCTTAGTAAATACATGTTGTGACATCCTGTAGACAGTACAATACATACATAAATAAATAACATTTGGAATTTCGATTCAGACCAAATAAAGAGATTTCTATAATAACGATATTCGAGAATGTTCGGATTCAAATACAAAATTGACAATAAATAAAATATTTCTGTGTTTTTCAGACAATTTGTGCGGTTTGATCGGAATCTACATAAATTACATAACATTTACATAATCTGTACAATATTACATCTGGGATCTGATATCATATAATTTGGCACAATGAAAAGTTTCTGCTTTGATAATGCCAGTTGAAATTAAATAGTTTCTTTGGGGTATCATTAATTGGTACGTATAATACAGTGTTTACTGACCGAGATATTTTCAACGATTAACAGTTAATAACATCGAGAGTTGCAACGAATATAAAAAGCACAAATACGGCTTAACATAAAGATGTATTTACACTAATAATTGTACAATGAAAACGTAAGTAATCCTTAACAGATTTCGTAATTGAACTACAGTTTTTGATAACTTGATAATTTAACTGATTTTGTATTTGGTCGCTCAGAATGGTGTTCGGAAAAAATGAGTTTGATCATTCAATCAGTCACTTCCAGAACCGATGCGGAATTCCGAAAATTTGTTTTTATGAATTTCCGGAATTCTACACAGATAGGTATATGGAGTGTCTTTAGAGTCAGATTTCGTTCGAAAAGGGTCGTCTTATTACTATAACTCAACTAAAATAATACAGTTTAACGCTTAAGCTAAATCAGTCTAATTCTTAAAGCGACATTATGTCTAACAATAAAGGCTCGAGCACACCGGATGCGTATGCGTGCACGTAAGCGTAGACGTACACGTACCTCTGAGTTTAATGTATAGAACTGTCACCGCTTGACGTCTATGCTTACGTCTACGCATACGCATCCGGTCTGCCCGTGCCCATACAGTTCCATATATTACAACTCAGAGGTACGTATACGTCTACGCTTACGTGCACGCACACGCATCCGGCGTGCTCGAGCCTTAAAGCTTAAACGAATGCTATAGTAGTGCACTGGAAATTTCAATAAAATAAGGCCACTCTGTTCCATGTTAGTTATCTTCATGTTTTATACATTAACTATTTTTTTAACAATCGAAAATTATAAATTGAAACGTAACGGTAATTTTGAGGTGTCTACATAAACTTTATTACAAATTTTACAAAGTTATAACTAAGTTAATATGGCAGTTCATTAATATAGAAAACAATATACAAAATATTACATTACCTGTCGAAATTACCGTGAATTTGATTTGAATACCTGCATTTCCTAAATAAATTTGTGATTTGTTAAACAGAAACTATAGAAAGATAAAGAGAAGAATATTAACTCTATTCGATCAACAATATGGTATCTTCATTATTATAACATTTTAATATAAACGATCACAAAAATAATGCACCAGCGCTTATATACCGTATAATAAACCAATGTATATTTTGGGCAAACGAAAATGTCCCCAACATCAAAAAATAATTTAAAGCTTATCACAATCTTTTACACTCTGTGTAAAAAAACTTTATCTCCCATTATCTATCGCAGTATTTATAAGGCGAAATTTACATAAGTTAGTAGAACATAAAATGTATTGTATACTAATAAAAATAGCCATATGAAACGCGGAATATACAGTCGCCTTCGCGACGCAAATATTTACAAGTGACTGCTTTACGTATGTTAATATGACACAGAAGTAGTTCGCTCGGAAGATCGCTTGCCCGCAATGACATGATTATTCGAGAAAGATTCGAGTCAGGTCACAACCTCATTTCCCAGAGTATGAGATGTGCATCTTTCGGGTTGGGGTCAGCGGCGGGAGCAGGTCTTTCGGCGGCGTCAGCTGTCTGCCTCCAGTCTACATACCCTCGACCGCCCACTATCGTGACGACGGATCTTCGCGCCGAACTTTCTCCAACATAATCAGCCCCCCTAAGACTCCTGACCGGATTCTTTGCAGGCGGCCTCTTCTCCTTTATCTCCGGCATGGCAGCAGAATTGCTTCGCGATACGGAGAGGTCGGAGGAAGCCGTAGATTTTCCGGATGACGAATCGGGCGTCGAGGCGGCCAGAGGCGCTAAGTTGGCCGCGCCCGATGCACCTGAACTAGTACGCGATACTCCACGAAGCGCCATGGATTCCTCGCTTCCGGAAGACGTGCACAAACTCGATGCTCTGGAGTCAACGGACCAACTAGACAAGTCAAGACTTCTAGGACGGCCGGCTCTCATGCGCAACCGTCTATCTAGGGTGCTGACTCTGAACGGAATGGCCGCTAGCTCTGGGTCGCTGCGTCTCAACGCTTCCCCGCCCGATCCGTTTACGTCTGCCTCTCCTACACAGTCCTTGACAAACATCAGGTCTCCGAAAAGTCCGTAGACATCACATGCATTTAGATTGGCACATTTCGGTAGCGTTTTGCTGAGGCGGACGTCGCCCGGTTTCTTTCGGCGGACGACAGCGGACTGGACTCTTTGAGGTCGGTAAGGGCTTAGCTCCTCGGATATCCGCCTCTCCAATTTGACTTTGTCGCAGTCTTCTTTAGACTCCTCTTCCTTGAATTCCGGTAAGGCGACGGTTGCGGCTAACGCCCTCGCATTAGACAGGTTCCGTCGCACCACGTTAACGTCAATTTCTCTGTTCTCCGGTATGAGCGGGAGCAGGAACGTCACAGGTCCAGCATGCGCGTGGTACGAGACGGCAATATGTCCACCTACGAGGGGCAATCCTTCCAATTTGGGCAGCGGTACAGTCACACTGACGCCCGCAGTCGTGCCGACCCATAGCAGTCCTTGTACAGCTAACAACGAAGACACATAAGCAGGCTTACTGCCTTCTCTAGCACCAATAGTTTTGGCCACATCAGCGGCAATGTCAATATTTTGCAAATGCTCGAAAGTTTCCGCGTGGTATAAGCTAACGTATGTGGAATCTGAAAAAGACGTCCACAAACCAACGCCTGAATGCGCAAGATATCTGACCGACCGATCGCTTTCTTCTTTGAGTTCCAGAATGCGCATGATTTCGGAAGTCAGCGCGTTGATAGCGAAGACCCTTTTAGCGCAGGTTGCGTATATGATGCCGTCGACGGGTAGAACGCAGTAGACGGGTTTATCACCTAACTCTATGGCCTGGGGTTCATTGAGGGCCCAGGAATCGTCGTGGTTCCGCTTGTAGACGGACAGTCTTCCGTTGGAGAGTCCTACGAACATCGCGTCGCAGTGGTATCGTACCTGGGTGACGGACGCTACTGTTGCCACTTCGGTCAGCTTCTCTTGTTTCTCAGGCTCTGCTCCTGAGTAGATGATGATCCGCTTGTCTTCAGTGCCAAGCCATACTGTGTCGCCGCACAGTGTGGTCACTTGTTTAACTCCTTTGGCGTATTCTATTGAGGTTACCTGTAAAAAGGATGATTGTTTTATAAGATTTAGAAATCATGTGTTTTGGACAGCCGGACAGTTCTTAAAGGAGTGAAGGTAACATATACACATGGCTGAGCTCCTAAAAATGGGTAGCAAAATCTGCATCATTAGCATAGCGGGGGAAAGATATTAATGATCACTAACAAGTTGATAGCTTATCGACTGAGAGAATGATCGAGTTCCTTGGTCAACTCTTACGACATGGACGGAAGTAGATGCAGCTGATGTATTCTAGTGAAGCCCTGCTTATCAGGGCTGTTAGTACTCATCTTCAAAATGGCGAAGCGGCAATTACTTACTGCCTTCCTTCCCTTACTACTTACTTCGCTATAAAAACGAGGGCGCTCGCTACTTATCTATCTTTGCCCATATCGTCAGAAACAGTAACGCTTGCTTACCCTAGCATCGTCCAAGTCGATAGCAGCCACCGGCTTGAGCTTGGTGGCTCGATGCACCAGCACAGCGACCCGTGTGCCAGCCCGCCCAACCGCGCCGCCCGGGCACACCCACAGAAGCGCGCTCCATATCTACTTTTGCTTATATCAATCATGGTTGCTTACCCTAGCATCGTCCAAGTCGATAGCAGCCACCGGTTTCAGCTTGGTGGCTCGATGCACCAGCACAGCTACCCGAGTGCCTCCGCCCCCTCCCGCGCCGCCCGCGCCCCCCGCACACACCCACAGAAGCGAGCGAGCGCGCCGCATGGACGCGCCGCGACCGCTGCTGTTGCAAGTGTAGAAACAGCCGCAACGCACCTGTTGGGTGGATTGTGTGTCGGTAAAACAGACTGCTTTACGATTAGACTAGCCTGTATCAGCTATATAGGCATGTCATTTCCATTTGTTGAGTTTCAATGAGTGGTTATCACTATGAAAAAACGTCAACAAAGATAGCCGATGCGGGTGAGGGCAGGTATGACGAACCAATGGCAAGCGATTCAACATTTTGGGTTCGTCACTAATGAAAAATTCACTACACACTAAGAAAAGGAAATTTTTATTAGACCAGGCAATTATTACGACTATACAGGTGTTTTTTCGTTGCCACTCTTAACGAAGGGTACGTACTCCTATACATCAAATAAAGTAAGTTTATGCCAAAAAAAAAAATGCTGGGAAACGAAGTAAATTTTTTGGATTATTTTTAAATTACTTGTTCGTGCGAAATTTATAGTGTCCAGTGTTTATGCCAGTTTTTTCAGTAATATTAATTATTTCTCGTGAAAAAATTTGCTACACGCGTCAATGTGCATTTATGCAGAAAAACGCAGTCTATTTACTCAACTTTGGACTCTAATATTTTGGAAACCAGCTTCCATGGAGAAAAATGATCGTGATGATGAGGAGATTCCGTAGTGTTCGGGAACGTTGACGACCAAAAATCATTATATATCACAATACATATCACAATGTGCCTACGCTCAAATGTGACACTGTGTATATAAACAGTACATATTTTTTCTCTCTCTAGCTCGCCATTAGCATGATCGTTTTGTGTAAGAAACATAAATGGCAATGTATAACCACATAATTTGCACGAAATTCGTGCATAATAGAATACAAAATGACCATACATTGGGTTATACGCTAATGAAACAAGTCAACAAAACGTGCAAACAATAAAAGCTGAGTCGTCTGTCGTCAATTAGGTGTTATTAACATATCCGTACATTGTAAACGTTATGCACAATTTATTTAGACGTCTCTCTGTGTGTCTGCTAGAAGGAGGTATATTTCTTTGGCACACTCTAGTCTAGAGCCTAAACGCAAGACAAGGTCTCATTTGAGCTTGACAGGTATTATTAGATTCGTCTTATTCCTGAGAGTGATATGGTAATTTTGATAGCAATCACTGAATAAAAACGTTTATCACGACTTCTCATTAATTAGACACATGCATACAAACACCTAGCCACGTGGTGCCGGCAGAGTAGAGTTTGTACCGCCCCTGCCTGCTCTTGGGTATCGTATAAGACGATTAAGGGTTTCTGGGAGGTGGGCAGCAACGCTTCCCGTACTGACAACATAGTCTGAAAATCACACTGCGGTCACCAACCGCCTGCCCAGCGTAGTGACTATGGGCAAAACCCCCTTGTGGGAGTAGCCTTGTGGCGTGCCCTGGGGGAGGCCTACGTCCAGCAGTGGACTGCAATAGGTTGAAGAAGAATACAAACACGAGTTTGTCCCCGAAATGGGGTAGCTAACTGCAGGATCATAAAGGTGAACCCACAGCCGCGTTTAACATAGCAAGGTTATGTAAATGTAGACACTAACCTCAGTCAAAAACTTGGACGAATACACAGGCGTTGCAGCAACAAAAAGGGGCATTTTATGCGGCGGCGCGTGTAGGCTCGTTGGTAATCGCCAAGCTGGCGAGTTGGCGGACGCTTGTGCTAGCTGGGCCAGCCTCAGCTCGGTGGCCCAAGCCAACCTCGCGCCGGGTTCGCTCGCACGGAACGTCACTGGTTCTTCACGGCCGCGTATTGTCAGTTGGAGGCAACAGGAATCGACCCAGGCCATTTCGTCGTCTTTTTTCTGTAGATAAACGGAGATTTTTATCAAAAAAGGGTTTATATACATAACAAATCTTACTTGATAGGGTTTTCGCACAGCTTAAGTTTCTTAAACTAACCTTAATACGGCAAGTTAGCACAATCCTATCATCATAATCATTTACCCTTTTAAGCCTTGTTTCTATTTGTGGCATCAATTAGACATTTAAACGACGAAGTAAGGACTTAAAAAGCCAATAAGTTAGCACCAACCTGTATACTTTGCTGTATATTAGTCAGCAGAGCTCTAAACATGTCCGGAGCGAGTTCCTGATAGGTAGCCTTGAGTGACGCGGCCAGGTCTTGCATCCTTGATACTGTTTCATAGTCGTGCATTAGTGCCGACATTTCGTTACAGAGGGTGTCTCCTGAGGAACTGTGGCCGCTGCCACTGGAGTTGGAACGGAGGCTACCGCTTCGATTCATGCCTGGAAAGATGCAATTAAAACTAAATTAGAAAAGCTCGGAAGATGCAGCTGATGCATTCTAGTGAAACCCCGCATCAGCATAGGATACAATAATACTACTAAATTAGACTAATCTTACCACGGGTGTTAGCTAAACATTGTAACCACTTATTAAAACCACAATAAGTAGTTTCTGAGTAGACTCCTGTCATCGTAAGGATGTGTGATGGATGAAGGTCCTCTAATCGGATGGCTTGGTGGTGGGCGAATAGCAGTTGCAGTATTGAACGTCCAAATAGTAACGTCTGATATTATAAGTGCCGGATTTAGAGGTCTAGACAACAACAGAAAAGTGGATGCCCCTTGGCACTAAAACCGAATTAGATTTTTTAAAAGTCTCTATTGTGCGGTCCCCTCTTTTGTGGATGCCCCGGAGCTGTATCGCGCTAAATTTTGACAACGTTCATAGTATGCTTGCATTTCGATATCGGGGAAATGTTACCCACGTCCAGCAGTGGACTGCAATGTGACGTCATCAAACCTAGCCTACCTTGAGCCAGATGCCGGCTGAGCGTGGGCGAGGTGCCCGTGTCCAACACCTCAACGTCCTGCACCGGATGCGCCCACTTCAGCCCGAGCCGCTCCGTGTCGTCGCCGCTCGACACCGACACGCACACTACTAGGTCGTTCAGTAGCAGCAGGCGGCGCGGCTTGCATTTCGATATCGCGCCCGACTGGTTGAATTCCTGAGGAAGATTGGGGAGAATTTGAGTGGAGATACGTTTGGTGGTTTAACGGTTATGGTAAAACGATATACCAGATTTATTGTCGGCACAGGGAGCTGAAAAGGCTATTTACGGCACTCACCAACTGCACGAGATCGTCCTGCCTTAACAGATGGCGCTTATCAGCCCTTGAAGCTAGTAGTCTTGCGGCGCCGAACCGCGTGGCGCCGCCGCCGCCGCCCGCGCCGGCCTACGCCCCCTCGCGTTAGACGACGGAGTGCTGCGCGGAATGCCTGCAACGTACGATTGTAGATTTGATTATTATACACAACGTGAGGAACAATATAATTATACACATTATATAGGTTAAATTTTGTACAAAGTGAGTGAGAAACATCGGTATCTATTCACAAAAATGTAATTTAGTTTTTATAATTCAATTTTAGAAATCGACTTTTTAAATCATCTATGGATTATGCGCTACCTATTTGAAGTTATTAGGTACACAGTGCACCTGGCTTGTTTTAATTATTTGCCATAAGAACCCAAAGTCATGGATATCTCTATAATCTATTTATCGTCGTTTGCTCGTTGCTTAGTACTCACGATACATGACCTCTGGGATCTTAGTGTAGGACTAGGTTACTGTGTTGTAAAGAGTGTGTGTGTGTGTGTGAAAAAAAAAAGAGTTTGCCCTTGGTGCAACGTGCCATATTACGGAAGCTCTAACGCTTATATTATCTAAAGCTTATAACAGCTTATAACTGGTATGACGTTGTCATTAATCGGATTCGTCACCGATTGCTAAATTTATAGTAGTCATATATGTACGTTTACTAATATTGAACGTGAGTCATTAACACAAATTTTACCTGCGTCCGTTCTGCGTCACGTTTTCTCTCATTCAGCGCTTCAGCTAACGCTTCTAGTCGCGTTAACGCGCGTTGAAGTGCCACACGGTCCGAATGCCCTGGAGGCGTGTGTTTTAGTAGATCCTGAAGTAAAATAATTCAATCTTGTCACCACATATTATATTTTACAGAAAATTTATTTATTGAATAGAATAATTGAAATCATTTTCTATTCTATCTAATTATATACATATAACAAAAATGTAACGGATCGCTGTCTGTACATGTGAGATATATAAGAAAAAATAATATAGGAGACCTTTTATCAACGCAATAGTACCTAAAATTATGATTATTGGAATTCTTTGTATATTTGTCTGTGCGTTTGTGCACGCTAATCCCGGATAATTTCGACATTTCGTTTTTTCTGTAGTCCACGCAAACGGAGTTGCGGGCGTCCACTAGTTTGCATAAAACCATATATTTGTCGATTGTCATATTTTTTTAAAATATGTTACTTTCTATATTTTTTATCTATTCGGGGATTAAAATACATGGGCTTAGTATTAGTAAAGCTTTAAACTATGTTAGTGATATTTCAATTTATATTAATAAGCCTATACCTGTAAAAACATAATGAACTGCGGAAACCTCTGCACCGGCTTGACCATCAGCCCGAAGAACGACAGTCGGTCGTGAGCGCTGATCTGTTTCACCTTGAAGAAGTCAGCCAGCGCCGACTTCCTCTTTGACTCCATCTTGGCCAGCTCCATGGCAACGGAGAAGTTGTTTATGAAGTCAGAGTAGACGTCCAGGACGACTGCTTTCGAAAACGCGTTTAAGAAGACCTCGCCTGAAAAGGTAAATTTTAAGATTATGTCCATACATATGTTCCCAAAAATTTGGTAAACAGAGTAGGAACGCAAATGAGGTCGTATAGCATATATAGTGTACAGGGTGTAAAAAGACAACAATGTTTTTTTAATACCTCGTATTCTTTGTAAGGTTACGATCATTTTCTTCTATGGAACCAACCCTGGGAAACGACAAAAAAAATATGAAAAAATTCTGTCATTTTATTGCAAGCAATGTATTCGTTTGATGCGCAAAGTACAAATGTACCTACAAAACTAACATTTTATCATGGTATCTTTGAAAAAAATGTTTGTTAACCGATTTCAGATGGATTTAGGTAAATATCAATATCTTGGAAACCCGTGGTTTCCCAGGGGTGCTTCCATAGAAAAAAATGATCGTGATGTTACAAAGAATACGAGGTGTTTAAAGAACAAAGTTGTCTTTTTACACCCAGTATAGGTAAACAAGGCAAAAAGTATATTGTAAATACCGACAGAGACAATACAAAGACATAAACAAAATGAATACTGAGCATAAGAAGGCAGGTTCACATTACAATAACTTTATTAATGGACAGTTGGCATTTTATCAATTACAATAGGACCACCCTGTTTTTCAACCTTGGTGTCATGTTACCCTCGTGATATGGCGTTAGCGATTCCAGCCATCGTCAATCTATACATATAATAAAAATGTAACGGATCGCTGTCTGTACATGGAAGATATATGAAAAAAATATTATAGGAGACCTTTATCAACGCAATAGAACCCAAAACCACGATTGGTTTGTCTGTGCGTTTGTGCACGCTAATCTCAGAAACGGCTGAACCGATTTCGATGCAGTTCTCAGGAATATATTGTGACAGGTCACACTTAAATGTGTATGTGTCTGTCTGTGGCATCGTAGCTAGGCTTCTTTTTATCCGGGAAAATGTTTTTATCCCGGATAATTTTGACATTTTGTTTTTTCTGTAGTCCACGCGGACGGAGTCACGGACGTCCACTAGTTGAGAAATATGATTTGGATAAGACTTAAGGAATTTAGGGCACTGCTCATGTCTCAAAAAGCCGTAATGTAATGTCAGTATGGAACCCAGTAATGGATTATGCATTGTTAAATCTCTATGGAGATAAGTCACAATGAATTTTACAATTTTAGAGGTTTGTTAGTGAAAGTTTAAATAAATGCCAAGTACAAATAATGCCCATAATCACTTCAGCGACACTTGGGAACTGTAAATGACCCTTGCATATGCTTGATGCCGATTTTAAATTTTGGACAGCAAATTGACACACTTTTCTTAGTCCTACACTACGATCCCTAAGGTCTTGTGTAGGTAAATAATACAGATATGCAACTGTAATTAAATACAGATAAATATAGATTCATCCGTAACTCCGAACAAACATCGACATAGGTACTATGTTAGAGTCTATTGGGATTCGATCAGGTCATCAGGTCCACCGGTGTGGTAAGCAGGATCATTATCAACTACACCAATCGGTCATCTAGTATATTAGACCGCTACTTTCTCGCAAGGCTATTACCTAATTTCATGTACTCTCAATTTTCGCTGTCGCATTGCTTCGAATTTGCTACTGCAAGTTACGCAATAGCCCTGCCCATAACCAAGGTAATACTTACATATAGTCACGCCCATCATCCCCTAAAGAGGTCATGCAGAAGTGTAATATTCATGTAACATCATGCCAAATCTTACCAATTTTTTCCTCGCGGTCCCACGTTCGCGCGCAGTCGCCCAATGCGGTGCGGAAGTGAATGTGGCACTGCAGGATATCTGGTAGTCGGTGAAACAGCGTCTGGATCTTACTGCCGTTCAGGATGGCCGGGCTGCTCTCCTCAAGCGGCTTCTTGTAGTCCTGGAGAATAAGGGTTATAGTTAAAAGGCCGCTTGTTATAACAAAAAAAATCCAGAAATTAGATAATATTAAAGGAGAAACTTCCTACAACCTTGTACAATGCTAGGAATTCTTATAGGTAGTCAATTTTCATCAGAACTATTTATGTATCAAGTAGTCATACCATTTTGTGTTTGATCTAGGTAAGTCAAACAGTACCTAATATACATAATTATGTACAAATTAGTACAGTAAATAAATAGATACATCCTTCGAAAGTGCCAAGCAAAACTAAACAAATATTGAGGTCAAGTTTAATGACACAACTTTATTTGAAAATTATTTAAATATTGATTTATTACGGTTTTATTAAGTAGCCCGACGATTCCCATCGGTCAGGATATGAGGAAACATGGAAACTAGGTTTTATTTTTTTTGTTTCATGTCATAGGAAGTCAAGAACATGATTTTTACCAGGAATTCCACAATTATCCGACTCGAAGGACCAAACATTAACACGAGAGGTTTAGTAAGTAAGACTGTACAAAACAAATAATGGATCTGTATTCATATACTCCAGACGAAAAGACTAAATTGAGTGCAATATTTACTGTCATAGCCTAGCCGATCAGTTAGTAGTCGAGGTCAATAACATAGGGCTATTACCGTCGTGTACCTAAATAACTATTACGTCATGCAGTCACATTTGCATTGCGGAATTCTGCACTTGGACTATCGATTTAACGTTGCTTAGTAACTTTAGGAGTTACATTAGTCATTATTCAAAACCTTGGAAGTTAGTAATGTAAATGCGTTTTGTCATGAATGTTTGTTAAACACGAATCGGTGAAATAGTTTTCTTTGCTTGGCCATCCAAAGATCCTCTTACAGAGGTTACCCAATTCATCTAAGTACCCAATCTACAGAATTTGCCAACTGCTGTGCGTAGCCTCCCCCAAGGCGCGCTACAAAGCTACTGACATAGAGGGGTCTTGTGCCCATAGTCACCACGCTATGTTGTCAACACGGCAGGCGCTGCTGTCCACCTTCTGAAAACCCTTACGATCCCCACGGGCAGACATAAGTTCCATACGACCAACTTAACGTTACTCTATACGAAAACCTCAACATGTGTGGCCTGAACACAATAATACACGACAAATGTTTTCTCCGCAGTTATTTGATACGGTGTTATTCTATTACGCGGTTTCACCATTCCGTGCCTTCGGCTCTCCCAAAACATTTACTTCGTATTCATTACGTTGTTACTTGTTTTTGTTACCAGCAGTTTTAAGACAGTTTTTCTCTTTGTTTAACAAAATAATAGTACAGTGGGGTAAGCACGAACCTTTTTACGCGGCGTAACGCTAGTGACTCGCTAGCAAAATCTATGGGAATCGACAGTTTGACGATAGCGTTACGGACTATCGAGAGGTTCGTGCTTACCCCTCAGGTTGGGTGCGGTTAACCAAATAGTTGGTTTGGGTGATGGCGCTAGTTGCTAAGCGTATGACTTCATTATCTGTGTCACTGCATACGAAATGTTACTTCCGAAACCAGGCATAGGAGTTATTTTGATGATTGACCAACATATGACATGGTACGCACACCTAGAACTCCTTACAAGCAGAGTCAGAAAAATGGTGTGGATCTTTAAGATGCTTCGCCATATTGCTACGAAGCCCATTCTTACTGGGGTGTACGTGGCCCTTGTGCAGTCTGTCTTGGGTTATTGTATACCCGTCTGGGGTGGTGCCCTTAAAACAAAATTTCTTGAGGTTGAAAAGGCGCAGAGACTTCTGCTGAAGGTAATGTTTTTTAAAAGCTACAGGTTTCCAACTTACGAATTATATCAAGCAAGTGGGCTTCTAACAGTGACAAAACTGTTCGTACTGAATTTGATACTAAGGAAACACAAAGCTTTGATATATACATCAAAAGTTTCCAACAGAAGAGGGAATCATGATATGGTTGCGGTGGCAGTGACCAAAACCGCCTTTGGGGAGCACCAAAATAATAGACTCTTGGGATATATATATAACAAAGAGAACAAGATGCTCAATATCTATCCATTATCTCATTTTAGATGCAAACAAAAAGTAACCGAATGGCTGAAAGACCTGCAATATAATGAGATCGAAGCTCTTATGGAGATTGTTTCTTAGATATTTGAGTGTACATCTTTACATAGATATCTACTCTCTCACACATACATAGACACAAACACATTCAGATACATTTATACATGGTATTCACTACACGACAGAAACAGAAACACAATAACAAACAGCTCACATAATTGTAACTGTAATGTTGTAATGGGATATTATGATTTGGCTTAATTTAATTTAATCTGATTTAATTTGATTTTTGTTTGTAATTTGATTTAAATTAATTTATGAGAATAAAACAATGAAATGTAGGTAATTAAAGTTTAGTTAACGTAAATTTTAAACTAAGATAGAAAGACCTACATATATTAATGTTGACAAATATGTATGTGCTAACAATCAAATAGGATCTCCTGTCACAGGTTATTATTAACTTAAAAGGATATCCGCAATGTTTTATGTGATTTTTATTTGTCAATAAAGAATTTTGAATTTGTTTTTTTTTGAATTCTATGAAACGGACTACATATAAAAAAAATCAAATGAACATTGCATCGCGTATTGACATAATTTAGGTATTCTCGACCATATACCACACCCATTTATCCACAAAGAGGTTGAGCAGAAGTGTGTGAATGATACATCCACTTTTCCCCAGTTAGTCTATTAAGTCCTACGTGGTAAGGGTTGAGAGCCTACCGCCGCTTTTCGGGGACAATATAGCAACTGGAAATGAATATATTGGGGAATGTTTCCAAGTACCTAAATTCTATATTATTAAGGTTGTTAGCTGTTAGTGCCAGACCCTCGTCAGTACAGTAGGGTGTAACATAGGCAGGTGATTTTGACTTTGGGTCATTATAAGACTAAAGTCGAATCCATCAACACCCCTTTTTATTTATTCTTAGGTGCAATTTATGCATTTTCCTAGGATAGTTTGCACATAATATTTATGTAATAGGCACATTACTTCAGATCTAAATCTTCTTAGGCAGACTTCTAAGTGCTGATAGTATGCAAAGAAAAATAAGATTAAAATTGACGCTATTGACTATCAGGTTTAGTTAGTATATCTAAATCCTTGACCATCTCACAGATTTGACCGCGTCTTTACTTTCCATCCGGTTAAGACCATTCCTTTGCTGATGCGGGGCTTCACTAGAACATCGGCTATATTTCCTTTTGTGCATGTTCTAATAGTCGACTAAGGAACTGACGCCGTTCTCTCAGGCGATGAGTCCTTTAGGTAACTCTTTAGACATGCACGGAAGAAAATGCAGTTGATGTATATTGATGTATTAACGTAAAAACCATCGAATGTTTAAAGGCTATATTACAACGAAACTTTAACGACGCGACCATCTGTCATTTAGTAACAGGTGGAACCGTTTGCTTAAGTATATTCGTACACAATGCTAATATAATAAAAATATAACGTTAATCGTTAACGTAAACACGTTACACGACTCGTTTTACTTGCCGGTTTCCTGCGTCTAGATTATAATCTTAATAATATGAAGTACTTGCATGTACCTTAGTAATAAATAATAATGCATTTATTATATTAAAGTAGGTACGTGCTGGGACGTGATGACAGACATTGAGAGAAATGTCCGCGTTATTGCGTGATTAGAGCTATATAAGTACCAAGTTTCTTCAAAATACGTTCGGAAGTAATTCTCAACAGTTTTCTAAAACAACCTTTTTACGTAATATACTCCTATGTTTTCGCCAATGAAATGCCAAAAAAATTATTAATCAATGTCGAGGCGCATAAAAAATATCTGTCATAACCATAACGATTAAGGTGATACTTTGACACAGCCTTGCGATTGTCGTATACAATGAAGGAAGGACGCTGCAGAGATGCTATGACTAAAACGCGTAAACTCCTTCAATACCAGAAAATGGATACTTTCTAATGCCTATTTATGACTGAACCATTTACTTCCCACGATATTCTCGCTTTCCGCGAAAATTTGGAAATAGTCACTGTTAAGCAGGAATTTTTATTTATTGACTGAATTAAAAATTTGTTCTAAATTTACAGATACACCTACTAATGCTTTGTAAGTATTCGTCGTTCGTTTTTCGAAGTTTAGCAGAAATTTGCCTCCCGTCTGTCGCAACTGGACGATACTAATTTAATTAAGAAACGTTTAGACCACCTCTTCTTAGTCCTTTCTCCATGTCGTATACTGACACGAGACGTGAATAAAAACTGTCGAATCCATCATAGGGGGCGTCATATCCTAAAATAGAACTCTACGTGTATTGACTATAAACATGCAAGATAGAGTGGAACCTTGAAGTCAAAAGCTAAGTTATTGCAGGATTTATGTCTACATTTATGTTATTATGACCTATTGAGCGTACCTACTGTATCCGTGAGATCGTTCTCCTAAGTAGCCGTAGTACATACCAAGTTCTTATTCTTTATTGTACACAAAACACTACAGTAAAAAGAGAAAAATTTGCAAACGAAATGTATACAAAGGCGTGCTTATCTCTGCAAGAGATTTCTTCCAGCATACCAGACAATAAAATGAGACAAATAATAAATAACAAGTTAGTACTATATGAAGAGGTAGTTCACAATATTATTCGGGGGCACGATAGTGCTCCAGCCAAGTTGAACAAAAAATTATTAATACCCTAAAGCCTTACTTACGTCACGTCAACCTCGCCTGCTTGTGGTGCACCCTGTATGTAAATATAAGTATAACTGACTAGGCTCTGATAGTAACAGTTCATAATCAACAACATATTGCTGCAATTAAAATAAATAATTCAAAACCGTTGTAAAACTAACATGCTAAACAGCATAAGTTGCTCAAACCGAAATCAGCAAGCTTAGCCCATTGAATTTGCCCCACTTGCTAATATGTAAATTCATAACATGTGAACTGTGGGCGAACAAAGCAAAAGTGGGACAAGCAGGTTTCAGTATTTTCAATGCGTTACAGAATAGGAGCTAGACGCACAGCTGTTAAAGTCATTTCGTCAGTTGCAAATCATATTGCTAAAATAGCGGCTATATTTTAATTTTGCTGTGTTTTTGCGTATTGATTATTGTGTTGAATTCTTATGAAGCTCCCGTTGAAATACTGGAACACGTTTTGTTTAACGACGTAGTTAAGTCACACAGTGCAACGGTTAGGTTATCAATTTATCGAAATTCTTGTTTACAAGACGATAATTTAAAAAATAAATAATCTAAAAAATAAATCTACTGTCAAATCTGTTCAGCTTCTGCAGCTTATTGACAGATCCGGATTAATTAAGTATTAAACTTCAATTAATTAAATAAAAAAATAAATCATTATTACGTAAGCTTGCGATTGTAAGCCGTTTGTGCCAAAATAACTGGATTTTTAACTCACAGTACAACTATGTTTAAAAAAATTATTCACATAGGTAAACCCTGTGCCATAATAACCGGATTTTTTACTTAGAGAACCTAACCTAGTAAACTACTCGACTCTTAGACTATCAGTATGCAATTTCCGACATCTCTAAAACGCCGCCTCTGTGAGGAACATAAAAATTCATGAGCGACCATCTCAAAGAACGCCTTAGAGATAAGGCAGTGCTTAAACATGAAGTCTAATACTAAGGACACTAAAACGGTGACATGAAAACCTGGTATGGCGACAATACAGGTACCGACAAAGCGGCCGACTGCACAGATGCGGTGATAGAGACTAACGGCAGATATACGTAGACCAGGTACAAATTGTTTTAGTATAATTGTAAAAGAGCTTTCAGTTGGATTTTATGACTGTCATGTTTTGGCAGCGATAATATTACAGGTTTTTTTTATGATTCCCACAGTTTAACGAGCCGATCAAAGGTAGAAGGAGAAATGATAATATGACGAAGTTAGAAGGTAAATAAATAATATAGGAAATTGGGCAGGGATTTGAGGCCTTTTTTAATCAAACAAACATTCTATAAGCAGAAGTTTTATCGATCTTCAGGTATCTACGTGAAATACTATTAACCTACGAGTACAAGTAGCAAAGATTGAAAATACATATTTGATATTTGAAATGTAGCGTAGTTATAAAATGATATTTTACCATAGTATAACAAAAATAGTAGACTGTCGTACGACCACGACGACGACGACGGGTAAAATCATCCATGTCTGTTGCCTAGATTACAGATCGGAGTTATTCTATGGTGTACAGAGGTTACTATTCCTCTTACACTACGCTATTACGCAAGTAGCGGATAGTTTCGGAAGTAACCCGACCGCTTTCGGAACAGCTAATCTTATTACCAAGTCAAGTAAGTACGTCTGCGACTGTCAGCTTACGATTTAATTGACTGCACTGTCTTGTTACACCCCCGTGTTTGAGACAAAACGGTTCACATCTGACAGGTTGCTTAAGAAAACTCTTACGAGCGCAGACATAATAATCGAGCCACGGTCGCGAATGAATCAGCACATGTATTGTATGTACCGGCGAATAATGCAATTCACTTTAGCAAATTCAAGTGTTTGATAGTGTAATACAAAGAATTCTGCGCGTAGTTTTGACAAACCACCTCATGCAGTGTTATCCTGAATGATGTGTGATGAATTGAAGCAGCTTGCTTCCAACTAGTGCAATGGTTTTACAATAATACGACTTTCTAGTTATTTATCTTTTACTTCATGCACATTGCACATACAGTATACATTTGGACTCAATGCATGGCAATTTCTGGGGCTGTAGGCAGGGGCAGGCTCCAAACTCTTTACCCAGGGTTTCCTTTTGCTTCATTGTGGATGACCAATATATGAAATTTCACTAAAATCTGTAGCCGCAAATTCTAACAGAGAGGTAGACTGAGTTACTTTCGCATTTATTTCATCTATTACGGATCAGCGTGATGATTGATTTAAAAAATAAAGGTTTAAAAAATGTGCCATAGCTATTATGCTGAGGTCGTTCGAAACCAAGTTTGTTATTAAGCAGAGTTCACCGTACTGGTTAGGGGGAATCTAGTCCACGTCTGTCCAGTTCTAACATCAATTAGATTGAAGAAAACAAGAACGATTGCCAAAACTCAGCAGTCTTGCACCATTCGTTTTCGTTGCAAATTACATAGGTTATACCTAACATCATTTATCATAGGTAAACGGATTGTAATTATCCTTAAACGGAGGCCGGGCTCAAATATTTGTTTTACGCAATGCCGGCCAGCCGAAGGTGTAGTGTCAATAGACGGTTAATTCAACAAGAACCGGTTTTATTTGCTGGTATCCTGGTAGCGTACGTCTCTCATGACATTCGTGGGAGTGAAATAAGGTAGTTGCTTTTGCCGACAAAACCATGCGGCATGGGTAGCATATCAATGAGTAAATATCACATCATGTGTTGTCTAGCTGTCTACCGTCGTGTCGAAAAAATTACGCCATAGAAACGGGAGAACTTGTCAACTTGGTATGCCTCATGAGAAGGGACTTCCGTGGAAAGCCTTTGAGCAAACTCATATCAGAATAGTTGGCGCAGATCCGTAATAGATGAAATGATTGATCAAAAAGCTTTTCCGTTTCGCATTGAGTCACTGATAAACAAAGCATAGCCGAAGCTACTTGACGGAGGAAGCTGCATTTGACATTATATTTCTTGAGGAGGGAAGCTCTAAAGAGGATTTATTTAATTTTGTAGGGGAAAGCGAGTTTCTAAAATTCACTAGCGGCCGCTACTTTATCCTAAAAGCATTATAATACGTGGTGTTGAAGGCCAACACCAAAGCTCAAATAAATTTGCGACTTCGTAGGTTCTATTACGTCAGATCAACTACCAAAAAGGTCTATTAATAGGTAAAGTTGTATTGCTAATAATTTCAATACTCAAAGACAAATCACCCATACCAAACTTATTACCATATTCCGTAATTTAACCGCATTGCAGAATACTATGGGGTACTATAGATACTCAATTATGTAATTCATGCCTACTATCACTGCAATGTTATTAAATCATACACGTGACCAAGGTTACCTGTTTTTATGCGGTTACTTGAAAATTAAGTAATGTCGACGCGACATATTACACTGGACCATGTTGTCCTGCTCGTTCCAAAGCGAATTTGAAGAGATAAAGTGAGAGGGGCTATCTTTTTCGGAGACGTGGAGTCAAGTTAAATTGCGTTACAGAATTTAAGTGTGTGGACTTTGAATGGCTCCGCCGAAAACCAGAATCAGATTTAATTTTAGATAAGAATTGCATATCGAAGCAATCATTATGTATATTGTTTTACAAGGTGTTAGCTATGAGATAGCAATGAGTAAATGTCTTGTAATATGTAACATATCACATCATAAGGGGCTCTTCACATTTATTAGTGAGGAATAGTCCTGAGCCGCACCCGCACCTCTATGGAAAAAAATTGATTTATTAGGTACATTATTTCCCACCCAATATCAATGTTTCGGATATACAGGATGTTTTTTCGTTGCCACCCTTAACGAAGGGTACGTTACTCTATACGAGTACATCAAATAAAGTAAGTTTATGCAAAAAAATGCTGGGAAACGATGTAAGTAATTTTTTTTTAAATTACTTGATCGGGCAAAATTTATAGTGTCCAGTGGTTATGCTACCTATAGTTTTTTCATAGACATATATTAATTATTTCTCATTTATGCAGAAAAACGCAGTCTATTTACTCAACTTTGGACCCTAATATTTTAGAAACCAGACACTTCCCAGGTATGCTTCAATGGATAAAAATGATCGGATGATGAGGAGATTCCGTAGTTTTCGGGAACGTTGACGACCAAAAATCAGCCCGTAGAAAAGCAAATACAATTGAGACAAATGTCTTTTTTTTTTCTGGAATACCTACATATTTTAAGAACACAGTCGTAATTATCTCTGAAGGAGATGCCACTTAGAGGTACATATTTTAATACGCCCCGCATCAGCACAGGATTTTTTCTGAGATGAGTCTAAATATTTTAATTGAACACATAATTGAATCTAAAAACCTAAATTGATCAAGTAGCTGTGGGTGTCACCGGCACTTGATCTGCCCACCCTGAAATCTAATATGGGAAGGTATGTAGGTTTATCTACGCATCGGTTCAACAACGTGTCTTCAATTCGCAAAATTAAATACTAGTAACGCCACAATATAGGTAAGATAGTTATTTGCAATCTTCAGTACCTACAGCTGTTAACCTCTTTTTCAATGTATAAAAAGTCCATCGTCATCGTCTATTTATAAGACGTAAGAAGAACTTTTGTACTAATTTGGAAGACTTGATGGACCTATCCATGGTTGGTTATGCTTGTGTATAAAATAAAATAAAGGATCAAACGAATATAGCTATGTAAGAGGGATAGTCGGCAGGTCCTCTTGGATGGCCGTGCCTCCTAGCAGGTTAGGTGGTAAATTACAAGTCCCAACAAAATGCAGAAATGTATATATTATAAAGAAGGAGAGAATTAGTGAACTATGTACAGGAAAGTAAAATACATAATAGCTTAGGCAAAAATCTACGGGTGACAAAATCTGACTGGCTCAGATTGAACCTTAGCGCGCTTGCGTGCGCCGCCTGTGGTCGTATGAGGTACAGTGAATGAAGAAAAATGTTGAATGAAAATGTACAGTCAGACTCACAGACAGCGTAGCAAGCACGCGGGTTTGCTCGCTTAAAATATATACAATAAATGAAAAGTGAAATGATCGTAGCGAAGTGAGTCCGCTACAGGTATATATGTACATAGATTCTTATATCCACCGCATAGCGGTGTCAGGATGTTAAATAAATCAGTGACAAGTTGCTACTCGACGATAAACCTACAAATAATGTCAATAAAAATAACATAGATGAATACCGTGCCATATCACACACGGCTCAGTATTATGTAACGGCCCTTAAGCTAAACCAAGCAAGATACAACTACTCTATTGCCTAGACGTTTCGCATTTAAGGCAATCATCCTATTCACGCTTCCTAATGGGTTTCCACTTCCTCCACGGCCAGTTACCTGACCTCTCGCGAATTAGCCAAGCTCACTCATGTGATGCCATGCGAAAGCGTGCCATGCAATGACATAACAGACGTAATTCTCGTGATATCAAGGGATCGTGTCTAGTATGCGTGCTGCCTCGCTGCATCCTATAAGCGTATTCTTATTATACGACACGATGTGCACCTCATAGTCATTGTAAAGCTGACCGCTAAAATCCTTGGCAATATGAGTTTGAAAAAAAAAAACATGTTGTTCCCATGAATAATGGCATAAGGACAGGACGACGGTGAAGTGTACATAGTTTTTATCCTCTTGCTTATAAGAAGCAGAAGATTTCGAATTACGAGTATCGATGTCTTAGGCAAATTTCACTACTTGTATTGTATAGGTAAGTTTTCTCGCGGTAACCATTATTTGAAAGGCAGTGGCAATGGTCATGTTCACATGCCCGAGAGAAGAGAGATAGCTCAATATTTAATTGTATCAGGCGTCACTATTCGGAAGTTCAAATCTCTATAGTCGCCCACCACCGGGCGCTAACACCCTCCGCTGACTCCGATTAAAAAATTTAATTTGTTTTCGGATTAGCAGCTTATGTATTTATGGTTGCATGCATGCTAGGTGCTTGGATCTGGCTTCTCGCTGCGACTGTAGTGTCTTGTGTTCGTGATCATGAGTCCGCAGATACGAGGGTCAGCGGAGGGTGTAGAGCCCGGTGGTGGGCGACCCCTCAATAGAGAGATAGCTCATTCCAATTCGCAAATAAATGGGCTGGCAAGGTGTTTGTTTTTCCTTCCTACAGGCGTAAAGTTAGGTACCCTAATGAAGATTCGTTTGTATGCATTTTAAATCGTCAGATGGTAAAAATTGGATTGATATCGTGTCGTCTAAACGGTCTATTAGGAGACAATGTCTGAAACCATAAGATTGGTTAACTAACGTAAACTCTATTGAACAGGCAATAAGACCATTTTGTACGACGTAGGTACCTAGTAGGTAGGAATGGTCTAAGCTCGCAATGAGATTAAATGCCACAGGTCAAACAGTGGTATAATTATAATAAAGTGCATATACTACATTATACTCGATAAAGTGCATATACTACATTATACTCGATAAAGTGCATATACTACATTTGATGTAAGCACCTAGTACCTTTACATGTGGATTTAGAGTTAGGATAAAGGCAAGAACTAAAAGAAACGTAAGGTATTAAAGAAAAAGTTATAACTCGTGTTCGTGAAACAATGTTTTTAACCGACTTCAAAAAAAGGAGGAGGTTCTCAATTCGTCTGTATGTATATTTTTTTTTTATGTATGTTCACCGATAATTTCCGTCAATTATAGACGGATTTAAATTTTTTTTTGTTGGATAGAGTTCACTTCTGAGGTGGTCCCATTTTCACCAGGTCAGGATCTGATGATGGGATCCAGGAGAAATCAAGGGCAATCACCGAAAATTGTACGAGTATGCTCGTATGGTGCTTTTGTTACGTAATCATGTCTTACTCAGGTATATGCTTCAGGGTGTCAACATTTAATGCTGCTGTGCTGATGATGAAGCTACAGAACTCCTTAACGGTTAGGAGTTGGGATACAGTACTGCAATTGGTCAATGAAAACTATTTAGTAGTATGTAGGGCTAACGTGTTACTTGAATCAATATCTGATGCTGCTGTGCTGATGATGAAGCTACAGAACTCCTTAACGGTAAGAGTTGGGAGACAGTACAGCAATTGGTAGATGAAAACTATTTAGTAGTGTGTAGGGCTGACGTGTTACTCGAATCAACATCTGATGCTGCTGTGCTGATGATGAAGCTACAGAACTCCTTAACGGTTAGAAGTTAGGGGACAGTACTGCAATTGGTCGATGGAAACTATATATGTACGAGTAGGGCTAACGTGATACTTATACGGGTAGGTACTACTCCTGAGATGGTAACGATGAAAACCTTAGGTATACATGGTGTTTTTTCGTTGCCATCCTTAACTAAGGGTACGTACTCTATACATTAAATAAAGTAAGTTTATGCAAAAAAAATGCTGAGAAACGATGTAAATGAAACAATTTTTTTATTAGGTACTTGATCGGCGAAATGTATAGTGTCCAGTGTTTATGTTAGTTTTTTCATAGACAGATATTAATTATTTCTCGTGAAAAATCTTGCTACGCGCGTCTATGTGCATTCATGCAGAAAAACGCAGTCTATTCACTCAACTTTGGACCCTAATATTTTGGAAACCAGACACTTCCCAGGTATGCTTCCAAGGAGAAAAATGATTGTGATGATGAGGAGATTACGTAGTTTTCGGGAACGTTGACGACCAAAAATCAGCCTGCATAAACTAGCATCTATTTAAGTCCACAACGCATTAACACAACTAAAAATCGAGACTGACTTAAAAAAAAAAAAATAACCGACTTCAAACTTTAACTAAAAAGCGATAAATAACGTAACTAATTTATCTACCTAATACATATTAAATATCTCAAATTATTTAAATATTTACAACTTAATACCTAATACTTTAACAAAGTCATCTTTAATTAACTATTTAAATATTTATAATTATCACTTATTTTTTGGAGTCGGTGCCAGCCAAACAAATAAATGTAATTAAGAAAACTGACCCACACTAAATAGTAAAACCAAGAATAGGAAATTGCATTACCGCTGCCTACTACACCGTATTGTATTTTGCCGTGTGTGTGGCTTTGCCAGCCACGCGCGTTCATCAACACAACAGACTACGTTACCTAGGCTGGCACCGACTCCAAAAAATAAGTGATAATTATAAATATTTAAATAAGACTTTGTTAAAGTATTAGGTATTAAGTTGTAAATATGTATTTAAATAATTTGAGATATTTAATATGTATTAGGTAGATAAATTAGTTACGTTATTTATCGCTTTTTAGTTAAAGTTTGAAGTCGGTTAAATTTTTTTTTTAAAGTCATTATATTATGAAGATCTAGTGTAGGCTCTTTCTCACACGTAAATCTGAAATCGCTTTGCTTTGTCTACCAAACTGCTTTTAACGCTATTGTATTCTACAACTGAGTCACACTTACATTAACAAGCCTCTGCAAGGTCGCCACATAGCTGTTCTCGCTGTGAAAGATGGCTGCCACCACATGTCTCCGCCTCAGTTGCACTGGGGACAGGTTGTCAGGTGTAGGCCCCAAAGAAGGTGGAGGCACTCGGCCGCCTCTCACTTCGCCACCGCAGGAGAAAAGGTCCTCCTCGAGCTGGAAGAAAATGGTTGACGATTTAGCAGGGATCAGGTAGGTCCTATAGAACAGGGTTAACTTATTGTGCAAGGTTAGCAGGGTTTACATTTATTTTCCACTGGTCAGATAAGTGAATGGATAAAGTAGATGCTGTTAACAACAACAATGATCTAGGTTTTAGAGAGAGACAGCTTTAAATTGATATTATACCTAATTTATCTAACAAAAAATATCCTCTGAGTTAGTTTCCAAATAATTTTATTGACATATCGATACAGATGCATTTTGTGAAATATGATATGCGTGTGCTGGGGGAAAGTCAAATAAGGCGCAAATAGATGAAAGCAGAATAGGGCGAGTGGTGAAATCATAACAAATACGCATGTACAAGTAACTGAATATTCTTGTTTTCAAAGTGGTGAGTGATTATGATATTTAAATTAGTAAAGCAACGAAGGTACCTATAATTTAAAATTATGTAAGATATACCTAGATGTATGGTAATTGGATGGATGGACTAAGCACATGTATGTAAGTAAAGGCTATGTGACAAAGGAAGCCTCCGATACAACCGTATAACGTTAAAAAGAAACATCAGTGTCTACCCAACGAATGTTTATTTCAAAGATCAAAAGTAAAATTGAAAGCGTTACATGTAGAACCACTTCCTACATTCATAACCAAGGAATACCTAAGTGTCATCTTGCACTTGTGCAAACCGATGACAATAGAAGTTATTCTACAATCGAACAATGGCATAAAATATTCAGATTTGCAGTTTAAGTTCCAAGATCTAGAACGATATAAGTTCTAAGAAGCTGAACAAACAAAATTAAGATGTTATGCTATCGTACATGTAAATGGCAGTGCACGCCTTCCACGACACGATCGTCGTACAAACGTACACGCATACATCGATCAGAGATGACGCGATCCGACCGGCACAAGGTGATCCGACCATGTTTTAGTTAGGTTATATGCGCATTACAAGTTTCTATAGAAGCATTCCAACTACGCCGGTGAAATCACATCGACTCTCATCGTTCATCTCCGTAAACATACGAGTTAGTTTAGTTATGGCAATGAAATGTAAACGTCAAAAGTGTAGAGCATCTTCAGTTCGTCCATCACAACAACCAAGCGACTTACGTCAAAATTCGTCAGCAAGGTATAGTGAGCCTTGTCAGGCAGCAGCTTAGCACAAAACATTTCGGATACAATTCAAACCTTTGACGTTTACGAATCACACGTTAATCGCGTAGTAACACTAAAAATACACTGAGATGAAAAAAACATTTACGATCGTGTGCATGGAGCCACTGTGGTAGATCATTGGGTACCACCAGTCGTAGATCATTATATCACATGTTTAAATAGATTATTTGTTTAGGAACTTGAGACCGAGTGACGCGCAGTCTCTACTATACGACCGGTTCGTTACTGAGTTACGATTTCAAGTTGTTCAACTGCCATTCAATGGGCCGATGATGAATCATCACGCATATAAATGTGATTCACTAGCGCTAGCTATTGTAGTTTCCTTAACCGCCATATGGGCAGGCCGGTCCGCGTGGTTACTAATTCCAGAAATTATTGCTGCGGTGTCAATGACCAACGCTTTGACACACTTACAGCTTCCATTGATGGTCAAGAACAGGAATGAAAGTATCTTCGGCATATTCAAACTCTCAAAGCTCACGGTTAGATGGCTAGATGGCTACTAGGGTGTGTGATAGATTACTTTTGCCTCAAGAAATTATACATTTTTACATTTAGATTTTTATAGAGCACTTTTCATGAACTTAAAATATTTTTTAATGGACACCAGATCCTATATCCTTTATGATACTTTGTAAGGCGATACCAGTTCCTGGTTCCTATGTATTCCAGGCTTGAACTCTAAAAAGGCCACACCACAGTCAATAAATCAAAGCATACCTCAGAAACTCTCGTTAAGCGCGCAAAGAAGAAAATAGACAGCGGCAATTGGTTAGCCACAAACGGTAATGGTATTTTAAAATTAGAAAATGAACTAAACGGCATGGACACAGAACCAAAGCATAGAGCAACAATGTTGCCCCAAACCGATGCGGGTTAAATAGAAGCTCGTTTATCTATTCGTGCATCGGCAAATGCAATTTCAGACGTATACAAAACAGGTATAGATTTAATGATGTTTGATGAGCACCGTGTTGTGTATTTATGCAGGCTTCTCCATCATCATCTGCCTTTGATATTCCTGTTTATCTTTTTACATTTACTACATTGGCTTTAGCAATTTGCATATTTACTTTAACAATATTGCAGTCAATTTTACGAATTTTACATTGTATCATTAAAAGATTTATTTAGGTATTTATCATATGTGTCATTTCGTCATACGTACAACTAAATTTTAAATAGTAATGAAACGCCAATAACTTTTGATGAAACGACACCATGACCAAACACCCCCGGCATGTACCCTTTAGTTTGATTCCTGTCACATTTAAAATTAAGTTGTCAATTTTGTTGTAGTATAATTACGTTATGCATATTTGATTTATTAAATATCTGACTTTTAAACGATGGCCTTATCCTCATTTGTAACAATAACAAAATACGTATTTTATCATCATCATCATCATCATCATCAGCCATTTGCAGTCCACTGCTGGACGTAGGCCTCCCCCAGGGCACGCCACAAGACTGCCATGGGGGGTATTTGCCCAGTCACCACGCTGGGCAGGCGGGTTGGTGACCGCAGTTTGTATTTTTGGACTATGTTGTCAACACGGGAGGCGCTGCTGCCCACCTCCCGGAAACCCTTAATCGCCTCGTACGATACCCACGGGCAGACATGGGGTGGTACGAATTCTACTCTGCCGGCACCACGCGGCCACGTATTTTATACTGGAATGCAACTAGCAAGAATTGTACCATTCTAAATGGGACCATGGACGGTCATGAATTTATTGTTAGAAGCTAATCCCATTTTAAGTATTACAATACAAGTACAAGATGATTTAAATGTCCACCGTTCATATTATTCTATTTTACTATGCGCCTGTAATATTACAGAAGTGTCAAGTGAACGTGCAATAGAGCAAGGATAAATTCAATAGTTTTCGCTGTTTTTTTTTACATTTGAACTTTATAAACAGTCAACGCGTATGGATTTTAATAAGAAAGTAAGCTGTTGTTCTAGATTTGAACCCAACCATGGAGCAACCACACAGTTTTAAGGCAGTGGTACCTCTTACCACTGCGATGGTCATTGGGTTATGGGTAGATGGGTCCAGACAAATTAGCCAGTGGCTTAATCATACTGCTTAAGCTTCCCAAACTCTTTTGGAGCCCAACCTACCTCCGGCAACTTCGGCATCTTGTCCGCCTCATTCGAGTGCATGTCATACTGGTGGGTGGACCCTCGGCGCACACTGAACCACCTGGCCAGCCGCCCCCCTCCCTCGTCGTCGGGCGGCGGCGCGGGGGGAGCGGGGGTCGCGCCGCCGCTGCGCCATCGCTCGCAGAGCTCCCGCGCCCGGCTCAGGGTGTTCCGCAGCTGGCCGGTACTCCTGGAAGAGAAGGTGGGAATTAAACTTATGAATGGAGATACATCCTATCTGCTTTGAGGAAATCAATGTGCCAGAAGGTTCGAAAAATCTCTATTGCTTAAACCAAATTATATCGAGGATGAAAGCAGAATCATATGAGTTGCTATAAATGTACTATTTATTGGATGAAATGACCATAAAGCAGATCTACCGATGCTTTTTGCTGAAAACATTTCGTAAACGATGTAAATTAAATTCAACGTTATATTTAGAATCATACATAGTAATTTAGTTTAAGCTGCAAACAGAAATGATAAATTTCAAAACAGGAATACTGAGAATTACAGCAATTGCGCAAGAATTGTAAATTTAGATGCGTGTCGTACCGCCGCCGCCGACGAAACTGTTAGCAAGATTTATGCAGTTGTAAACAGTATCGATTTAAGATTAGATTCACATCTTTAGAATGTGGAAAATGGGCTCGTTCTATTGATTTGGGTCATTCATGCATGAATGCCTAACTGTACTGAATGAATATCGATTGTACCGGCATATGGTTTTGTTAAATAAATTCTACAGTAAGAATATTTTTAACAGATTCATTGTAAATGTTTTCAAGTTAACATTTAATAGTGCAGGTTATTTCTATGTTTATTTCTGGTGCCTACAACGTGAGGACTAGTTACCTCTACCGCGAATGTAGGATTCGAGGCAGTTTACCCACATTTTGAAAAGAAATCTGGTGAAAGATTTCATAGGAATGTATTATGATGACGTCCAATAAATATCGTAACATTAACAATAGTTATACCTGTGAGGTCCTATTTAACAAAGATTCGTAAAATAAAGATCGAAAGATAAATAAACGTCGACTAGTCGTAACCGGTCGAAGATAATCATCTCGCTACGCCGCATGGGAAATTAGTTACAATATTATTATAGCTTATTATGTAAGCAAAGAGATAGTTTTAATACCGGCGACAGTAACTTCTGAGAATGGAACGGACGTAACTGACTATGGTAATACTATAAAAGATAATTTAGAAGAGAAATCAATCAAACTCAAAGAGGTGACGATAAAACCTGTCAATTTATCAATATAACCTATACAGCAACATAAAGTCGGGTTCGTTAAACCACTAAACAGAGAAGCATGTAATACCAAAGCAGATTAATTAAACGATCAGCTTAATTGCTTAGTTAAGATTAATCGATTGTTTTGATGAGAGGAAACAAACAATTAGCTGAAACGGAAGAGGCTTATAACACTCGCTAAAGTCCCAAGATGAATTGGTGAAACTATAATTAAATATAGGAAAACGTCATAATACACAAACATACGGATATTTTTGTTTACTTTCTATTCTCACGGAGTAAACAAAAGAAAATACAGAATATTCAAATGTGGCTGTCAAGCAATAGGCAAGCATTCATCCGTCTCAATGCAATATTGTCACAGCGAACCGAGATAATTGCAAATTGAACACATGATATTATATTGAACAATCGATCAATAATAATAAAATGACAATAGAGCAATTAACCAGACAAAATACTAAACAACGTATCTGCTGAAGGTGTATAGAACATAGTGGCAACATAGGTGTATAGAAGAAACCGTCGCACAAACTATGTTTTATGTATGAGCTCGGAGGGAATACATTAGATCGTATTTGGTAATATGATGGAAGATAAAATATTGTCTTTGTAGGCAGTTGCCCTACTGCAGAGTAATCTACGTAATGTAATTAAATTTTATAAGGGTATCGGCTGAAGTGCCGCATAGTGCTATTAACCTTGGTATTGTTGACAACAAAGAGCTGTTGGTTGCATGAACGGAAAAAAACTATATACTCGTAACTTTAATAAACGGCATTATTCAGAAATTACTTGGATTCAATGGAAAATCTTAGAATTAACAATAAATTTATCGTTACTCACTACATTATACAGTGTATTAGTAATAATAAGTAATAACATGCCTATAACAATAAGGCCAAAGAGACTGTGGTATTTATCTGACAACTTAGTTCAGTGTGAAAAATATAAAGGTTTATTTTATTCTTATCGTCTGTCGCTTTATAGGGAAAATGGCACTGTCGGGCTACAACAATCGTCAAGTTGACGATAAGTAAGTATAATGTTTAAGTAAAAATTTTCTCATAATAACTATTCTACGGTAATGACCAGTTACGGTAATCTATGCATTCAGAAATGTGACATTTTAAATAGAAAGGCGTGTCAGTTAAGAAAGACATCGGCGCTACCGCCAGGCTAAATGAACTGTAATTTTGAATATAAATGAACGAAATTGTATGTCAAATGCAAGTGAAACTGCGCAATATGACCGAGATAATTATGTAGATGTTGCTTTGCCAGGTGCGAAGGTAAAATCGCTGGACTATGAAGCAATTAATCATGTTAGCTCTTCTCAATAGTGTGTGAAGCGTTCAATGATCACTAGTGGTGAGATTGCTTAACTTGCTTTGTTATTGTGTTTAGGCGTCCATTTTGTTGGTGTCACTCAAAAATTGTTCAAAGTCCCAAATCCGCGGTGATCAAAGATTTAGATATTACCTATTGCGTAAAATATAGAAGACATTGTTCTACTCCTATTTTAATTGTTGTAATTGTTTTTTGCCATTGGAATTGAAAGAATGAAATCTAAAAAACCTTGCGTAATTATGAAACGACTAGCTAGACCAGTGGTCTGCACTTTTTTACGTTTTGTTCGAGTCATTCGCCAATTTATTTAGCATAGAAAGTTAATTTATTATTTATTCAAACATTAATTATTAAAGATATAAAAGGAATTGCGCCGGTTCATTTAAAATACACAATAAAAATGATAGAGCTTAAATAAAATACCAGACATGTAGTCTGCTAAACACTTTCTTATCTCTGTTTTGACTCATACATGTGTCATAGTTGCACTACTAGATTCTATATTATGTATGATTTATTTCTTTATTAGTATTAGCTTTAGATAAGTCTGTAGTAAATGGATTAGACGTGCCCCCATTCGCTAACCCGAAACAAGAAAGTAGTGCAATGATTCTAATCTCTTTCATATGTTGCATATCAGAGAAAGTAATGGCATTCTGTGACATTCTTAAAATATGTATATGGATGACGATTTTCTCAATAGTCATAATTAAAATTCTAGAACATGAGTAAGTTTCGAGAAACAGATTTTTGGAGCATGAGAATAATCTGCCTAAATATTTCGCGAAGTATAATGAATATCGTACGTTATTGATGTTGTTTTGTGATGGCTAACAGTAAAATAAATTTCAAATAACTAGTTAGCTTTACGACTGAAACTAATTGCCAGTTGACCCCAATTTAGGTAAAGCAAAAATTGTGTTCAATGACAACAACAATCCTAGCAAATGACCGGCGCGACGCATTTGTGTTATTTCGGTGACATCCCATTTCATAAGGGGCCTCTTACACTAGGACACGACAGTCCACACTAAACCAAAGCCTACGAGGGTATATCTGGTATCACTAAGCCCCCAATTCTACCGCTGATTTAGTAGAGTTCGCACATCCCGTTCTAGATTTTTTTAAGACGCAGTCGGAACGTAACCAAAACGCATCAGTATTACGTTTTCCCCCGCTTTCTATAAGCCAAACGCCAGGCGTAATACCGCAATCAATTTTGATCGGTAGCACGGCTGGTTGCGCTACCACACTATTATTCTATTGAGCCGGCACCTTAAGTCACAAATTCGTGTATTTACTGACAATGAAACGTCTGATTTACAATCCGCGGCAACAATAGGGGCCAGCGCCATGCCACCAACACACAGTAAATTAACATTATCACAAAATGCAAATTGTCTGCACCCTTGACATTCTTTACTTACAATATTATCTTTATAATGTCACTTCTATATTTCTCACTTCTTCGGTTACAAAGGTAACTGGCTTTAAAGATACACTTGTGAAAATATTTATTGTGATTGCCGGTATTTTGTGTCTTGAAATAACCTTTAATATTTCAGTTTGTATTTTAAGCCTTAAAGGTGATTTGACGTATGTCGACAAAGACGTGGAAGCGATTTAGTATGCGCTCCACTTCAGGAGTTATTGGCTATCCGCGACAAATATGTGCGTTCAGAGTAAACTATATCGGTGGCACTGCCCTCTACTGGCCTTTGAAGTACTTTACATGGGGTTACCGAGAAAATATAGGCATTGATCGTATTATTACTCACATAGTATTTAGCCCGAAGATTTGTCAAAGAATTTAGTATTTAAAATAACTTCACAGACAATTTAGATCATATAGTCGAGTGTTTCGTTTAGCAGTGTTCCCGCCTCGTCACAGGAAGCTCGTGTTAATTGGCCGGGCTGCGCAGGCGCCTGTTAATTGTACCGACAGGACCGCGGCAGGAAGTCGACGTGCCAAATGTCAACATAGCACCTCATAGTCATAACTTCAGTATGCAAACGTACCGTCAAGGCATATGTCATAACATAACGTTAATTGTGTAAATACATTATATTGTTTCTTACCAAATGATTAGATTGAACTGATGCTACTGTACATATAGCAGTAGAAAAGTCTGTCACAACTTGGAAAAGAATTCGAGCCATTTTGGTTATAGGCCTCCGTAAATACACAGAGAATTTGTCAGCGAGTGAAATAAATAAACACAACTATTTTTAACTTGTACACAAATTGTTTAAATTGGGTGCAGACAATTCAATAGACTTTGAACACATTCACCACATTATAATTTAAATTACAGGGTATGTAAATTCGGACCAGACAAAAGTTATTCACTGTTACAATGCAAGTAGGTATTATCGACAACTGAAAAGTGGATAAAAAAAATTAGATTTCAAATTATAAAACCTAGTCTGTATCCTGCTCTATTTATAATCCACCTACCCATTTAAAAAATATACAGCCGATTTAAGAAACTGCTTCTTTTTGGAGAACGTAAATAAAAGTTATGGTTACTTTCGCTATAACTGAAAAGCATGACGAAGTTGAACTATGTAATGAAGATGAAGAATTTGAAGCATAAGCTAAGTCCAGTATTTGGGCATGTTATGTTACATCCATAGATAGGTAACAAAACAATGTTTAAAGCTCCCCTAACATTCGGAGAATTGGAGTTAATTTTAGGGAGTCATCAATCATACTTGGAACTGTTAGAGCTGTCCCGTGTTGATAAACTTCCCTATTTTCGAAGCGGTTATACCGTTTTAAAACTCCACTAATATGTGAACATTAGTCGTGCTTTTGAACAGTATTTATTAGTGCTCTGCTTTTGAAGTTCTTTGCTTGAGCTTAAAGTATTCGATACTTTTACAATAATGTTTTCTTTTGAGAGTTTTTCAATCTACCTTGAACACGAAAAGGTGTCTGGATTGCTTTAGACAACTATTTTATTAAAAAGCAATATTAAAAAGACTTTGTTAGTTTAATTGATTTCTTTCTTGTGTTCCATGGAGGATAGAATTCAATGTAGATATTCCGTGAAATGACATAGAATTTAAGCCAAGAGTGCCAAAAACTATATTGCTAGTTATTGTTGAGTTGACTGACATTATTTTAAACTGAATCTGTGCCAAAAAATTTCGCCGGAGATAGTAGTGGGATTTCCTAAGATGGGATACTAGTTGTTTAGTAGATGAATCGAAATATACATTTGGGAAGGCTTGGAGCGAATTAAAGCGCGAAACTACCGACCGAACGGGATGGTATCAAACTAAGGAGGTCTTCTGTTCTGCCCGATCTAGGGGTCACAGGAACTTAAGCCAAACATAAAATTGCACGACCTTATCGTATCATAGTTAAACTCTTCACATTTGGGTCATATTCTGATCAGATATCTTCAAACCAACCTGTTATCCAGCGTGGAGTTGAGCCGCTGCGAGCGCCTGAGCGGCGCGTTGCGCACCGCGCTCACCGGCTCCTCCCAACTGCCACCCGCCGACCGGTGCTCATCTGAGGGCAAAGAAAATGAGCGGATTAATACACTAGTATACTAACAAATGTCGAAATTTTCGTAATTCCTATGTATATTGGCTATCAAAAATGTGCACAATTGCTGAATATTGCCCTAACTAGCCAGACTTTAATTGCATGTCGTATAATTGCCTGTGGGTCAGGCACGCACGAAGAGCGATAACTCCATTCGTGTTCAGTATAATAATGCGTTCAGGGCGTTGTTGATGCTGCCTAAATGCTTCACAACACATTGACCTAGTGTATCTAAGGAATGTGTCGCGGTGGTACTGGATTGTTTCTATACACATGCGGCAAAAGGGCCACCTCGATAGTTCAGCGAAGGACAATGTGCAGCCACCGGGTAGTAACCCAGGCCTCCTGAATGTGCGTCGCGATTACTACCAACTACAAATATATAATGTTCTTTTAATTTTAACTTCAATTGAATGATTTTAATTTATTGTATAATTTGATTTTAATTTTATTTTATTTGTGATGTTTTGTATTTTAATTGTCTGAATAAATGAACTTTATTATTATTATAGCACTGTACCTACAGTTATAGCATTGTAGGAGCCGCATGTGTAAGGACTGCGAATTGAATTGAAAAACACTAGATTATTGGTTGGGGCTAACATTTCTATAGGGCAGCTGTAGGTTCAGTCGTTATTTTTGACCTTGTTTTTAAATCTCGTGTTGTCGAATACTCATATTATTTAAAACAACGTCGAAACCTATAGGAGTAGAGTATTTTTGTGGATCCATCAGTTCATCCATATTTTTGACGTTACAATGATATAGATAAATCCTAATTATAAAATCAGTCATATCGATCACGGTATTTTGAATTGATGATGATCAAGAGTCTACCAAAATATAAACAAACAATAAAAATGCCCATAGATAACGATCTTAAACACCAGTTCAGTGGATCAAATTATAATTAAGTCCATAAAAGATTATTACTAATCTTACTAACGGTTATTATAAGGTTACGAAATTGTAACCGTCAAAACTAGATTATACACGGGCAAGCGGAGCATCGTATTGGGGTCTAAAATTTAGAGCCCACGTTCTAAATCTTTTATTTTCCGAGCTAAATCTTAGGAATTTTAATTGCAATTGACATGGTCTTACATAATTTGTTACCGTCTTGTAGCTAGATTCGCTTATCGTAACAGAAGAATTTAAAGACAATCACTAAATTAATGAAACATTCAATGAAAGGCTTGGGAAGAACAGATTTTAATTGACCTTAGTTTAACCTAGACAATGGCATTGACAATGAACCAATGATTGTTTGTAATAGATGCAAGATTATCAAAGAAATTTGTTTTATCTCTTATTGGAATGATCATCTAAAAATAATATTAGACGTTAGAAACGGGACAAAAAATTGTGGTTCGATTTGTTCGTAAAGGCAAAGCAAGTTGAGTAATAAAATGGTCCGAGACCTTGAAGGTTTGAGCGTAGGAGGAGACTACTACGTTGTGACCACGTTTTCTGTTAAATATACGTACTTAAACTTCATTTAATTTGGAATGTTCTTCATAATTTACCTTAAAAGTACACGAATTTATTAAAGGAACACTGTAAAGCTACATAATTAAGCAATTTACCTACATAATTTGTATTTTTTAATTAACTTGTGTTTAATTTTGGTTATCTTATCGGACTTTCTCGCTCGCTTCATCGTGTCACTGTTCTCCACACAGCACCGGAGACTATTCATCACAAATCACATCACTAACGAATGCAAAAATATCATCGGCCGCTTACATAACATTTGAACTCGCACCGAGATCAAGGTATTAAAACACGGAAGTCTGCACCAAAGCACTAGGTAACCATCACTAAATAAACACTGGAATGTAAAATTCGTTGGAATAAGGATAAAACTGTGCGGGATTACGAATAATGGAACAAATGTACATGAGCCACGTGTCACCGTCACAATGTGTAGCAAGAAACTGAGGGTTTACACTTTTCAATGCGCGGTTAATAGCATAGTTAGTTATAAGAATCTTGATTGGCGTTCGGTGTCGGGCCTCGCTGACCAGGGTTGTCGACCTCTGAATTTAACCAATATAATGGGTTATCGAGCACCTATTATTCTATTTGCACAGATGCAGAGCAGTGAATGAGTTACGAAATTGCTTTAGCTTAGATGTTTAGCGGTAAATGAGGTTATTAACAAACCATTTGTTAGCACTAAGATGATAAGCGAGTGTGAATGAAGTCTAGTATTACGACTTTTTAATGTGTATATGCATTAGATAATTGGTTGAGATAAGAAATTGAAAGTAGGTAAACAACTAACAAACAATAAAATTAATTATGCAGGAGCTCGACTTCCACAGGAAGCACTGGCTAAAACTTACCGGAAACGGGGGTGGGAGACCCGGCGATGGGTCTGCAATCGTTGGCCAGTGAATGAGTAAATAAATTAATCACAACCCTAAGTGCCCACCAATAACATCATAATTATTGGAATTAAGATGTCCACATCCTGCGCACTGACCCCCTTCAGATAGGGAAGCTACATAAATCACACTGACAGATAGATAGCGTTCCTAGACTTGATAACGCCGTCGCGATTACAATTTACAACCGACCATATTCCGAACGACAATTTGTACCATATGTGGTTACACCAAGCGATAAGTTAAGATTATTGGCTATAGAGATAACCTCATTAGATGGTATACTGACCCAATGTAAATAGTGAAATAGCAGGTCCGTAACAAGGTACGATTTATGGTTGGTCAGTACTCGGTATCTGATCTTTGTATCAGGATTGTATCTATCTGTAATGCCGCCAGGCTCGCTGTCACTCACCGACTATTGTTTGAACGGACCGCCTATTAGATGTTATGATTCATGCACTGAAATATAGTGCAGTATAGTAGGCAGCAATTACAGATAAAGTGCAGCAAATAGGGCGTTGCAGGAGAACAATCGGGGCTTAGTGATATGCGCTTGACATAGATTCCTGACTGATATTGCTAATGTATTCACAGTTCAAAAGCTAGATCTTGTTCTATTTAAAGGCATTGGTCAAATATGTAACGATCTTATCTAACTTGAGGCTTAGAAAGAAGAATGTAGTTCTACATTTCACTTTCGTCCGATAGGCGAATTCAAACTCATTCAGCCGAGTGGCGAAATTAAGCCACTGTCATCGTAAAAATAAAGTAACTTCACATCAATTCGAAGCAATCATCAAATTGCGTTTGAAAATGACCTTAAATTGAACTGAACCATACGAGTACAAGCAGAATATAAATGCGACAATGTTTTATAGCTTTAAAAGGCTTTAAATGAATTCATTTAGCCAGTATTGTTTCTTAACCAGCCCCAATTGCATTATCTATTTTACGAATGGGAAATTCACTATCAAATTGGGCATACGCACTCGTAAGTCACATAACAAAATTTATTGTACGACCTACTTAGCTACATTGAATTTACAATCTCTTAACAATGATTAGCAGCTGTGGCCAATTGTAGAGACGAATTTGTAGTACCCCGAGTAAGTAGATAAGGGCAATGGGTTGATAGGAATTGTCCAATTACGTTTATTCAGATGGTTAAGAATGTCACTTACAATATTGTTCAATGGGTCTTGCCACACATGTTGGTAGTTTTGAACACCATTGAATGAAACATGTGGTTTGGAGTAAATTGTGTTATATTTTGTTTGTTCTTTCGTGATAATGATGAAGGGACTGCATTGGAGTATTTGGAATGTATGAAATGTGCGCATTGGAATTTCTACTTTACGTTCTTATAACAATTACTAGTCAATGTCAATCCTCAATAAATAAAGTTATAACTATACTACACTTTATAAGATGGATGTTTTCATGCATTACGGCCATGAAGTCGGCATAACACCAATGTGCGAAAACAGTAAATATTCCTTTAGTTACCTAACTAGAATTAACCCGCGTTGCGTCAGCTTGTAGTTTATTAAGTAATTCCTTTAAGCGACCGATTCTATCATTTGTAAAATCAATTAGTTCTAGGTGTCGAACGTGTAACACTTCGTGTTTCATTGGGCAATAAATACATTTAATGAAATTTCAAAACAATAGATGTTTGTCCAGTTACAGAAAGTTCAATATTGGTTCAGTTATCATTTCATTGATCGTGTTACCTGTCGGTTTCAGGGGCTCCTCCAAGACAGGGCACAGCTTCACTCTGTTCACAACTATCACCAAAGTGAATTGCATTGTCCGAGAACACAAACACGTTACACACAGATTCTCTCACACCGATAAAGATTAAGATATGCATCATATGCGCTTGCGTGCACCAAGTTGCACAGTCGTTTTAAAACTAAGCCCGGATTACCATAATTGGTGGATGCCATCGTCAATTGGGCCTATGAGTATGTTGGAAAAATTTAATGTCAACATTGGCTGGTGGCCAGGAACGGGCAATTGTTACAAAGCTAATTGTAAACCGCGACTCCCGCAATTGAGCGCGGCTGCGACGCAACCGGGGGAACTTTGAACACTAAAATAAACTTATCAATAAAACAACCGGTCGCCAGGGCGCTGAATTTGCAATGTGTAGGCTTGGATTGTTTTGCGAGTCAATAATAAATTTAACGAATGTCCTATACATTTAAATGTACATACAACTGAGATGTTGTTTTTGAAAGTTATACAACTTTATTATCATTGTACCTACCCTACCCAATAACACGAGGCGTATTTTAGTCATCATTTAAAATGGAAGACATAATAAGTAAGATAAGAATAATTAGCTTCTTCGTTATTATTCTTATTGAATAAATTAAACTATAAAGATTATTGTATTGCATAATCACACCCTGGCAGTGTAATTCTCAGTTTAGGTGGACCTTTGTGCGTATTTAATGGAGTTTACTTAATAGTGCATTCAAGGTAGGTACTATGAAAATTGTTTGTGTGAAATCTTAATCTAGGTAGCATCAGACCATAAAATAGGGCCTAAAAGCTAACAATAGTACCTAATCAGATCAGAACCTCCTCCAATCCAATATCCATTTTATTTTTATTTGACTGAATTTCTAAGACAAAAAATCTGACTGAATTCTTTATTACGATGTAAGAATGTGTAGGTCAAATTGTAGAGAAAATAAGAAAAGAAAACACATTACATGCCATTGTTATTATTTACTACATACACTTGACACGATAGTCTAGGAATGCGGTGAAATTGTCCATGGAAGAATACAAGACTGTAAGTGATTGAAAGACTCTTGGCCCATAATTGTGTTCATTCTATAGGAGAAAACGACCACTTTCCAATGTACATAATTTTCTTTTGACCTTTATAACATTGGATTCATTTTAATTCGACAGGTTTGAATTGTCTATTATTTTGCACTAAATAGATATTGCAATATTAGCAATCGCTTAGTCTGTAGTCTCAGAGGTCTGATTTTATTTCACATATCTATCCATACTTACCTATCTGAAAACAAAATGACTGATCGTATAGTACTAACAGTTCAGACTAACATGCTTTACATTGTAGGTCCGGTCCAGTGGTCAGCACTCAATTGCACCTAAAGGAAAATTAATAAAATTTTATATTTATTCGCAGCTTCTACGTACACATGTGTACTGTATTTAAGTGTATATCCAAGGGTCAAGCAAGGGTTAGTTTGTTTATGAAGCCAACTATCCATCATGTAGCGTACCCACTACGCAAAGAAGACGCTATCAAAACATCCCATAAAAATAATACAGCAATACCAAAATTTGGTGCGGCAAACATGGTCTGCGCCTATTTTCCGGTGACCAAAATAGAAACTAATACACTAAAATGCTGTACACGTGAGACATGCTAAGAAAGCGTTGAAAGTGGCGCCGATGTTTGCCGTCTGCTCTTTGTACAGTACGGTCAGTAAACAAATTCTTCGGTTGACGCAGGGCGGTACTAAAATAAGCTGCAGTCTAGTGCGCCACATTGCCCGGCACTAGAGTGCGTTTCAACCAATAGTTCGTTTGAACGATGGCGCTAGTTTCTCTATATTTAACAACGTTATCTGTGTAAATGCATACAAGAAATATATGTTTCGAAATCAGACACGAGAGTTGTTCTATGGAACGGACTTTAGAAAATTAGTCATCTCCATCTAATCTGCGTGTGATATTAATGTTTCGACGATATATTTCAATTTAGGTTTGATATCAGAATATTACCCTTCGACCTAACGACAAGTTATGAGTTTGATGGCCTGAGGAAATCATTTGGAGACCTGCTTTTGTATAAGCTTCAAACATTTGATTAGCAATTCTGGAAAATGAGATATTTTATTTTCATTATTAGGGTTAAAAGCAAATATTCAATGACTACCTATGTTTTTTATTTTGTTCTTTGTAATGTTCAAATCAATTAAATCAAACCAACACGGCTGCTGGTTCAAGTGTTTTCAAACACGGAGATTCATCCATCCTAAGAACGGATGCACTAGGGTGCAAACCTTAGTCACGTTCATTTTTACGTGGATCAGAAAGCCTAGTTTTGGTCAACCTATAAGTATGTACAAAGAGAGGTTTTCTCTTTGAATCATTAGGTATGATCCGTATGCATGGGCATGATGTTGGCGCTTCTGAGGTAATCGCTCATTTATTCGGACTTCTGGAATGGACGGCTTCCAGATAGCGCGAGTTCTTAGAAAGGAGAATCCGCAGATCATAAAATCATTTCTCCAGTGCATTTAAGGGCATGAGTGTCATCCGAGACGCTGCGCTTGCCGATAGTAGAACTTTCCGACTCATCGGCCATCAGTCGTGTCTTTTAGTTGTTCCTTTTTAATTGTCTACAAGCATATACTCCTCTGAGGCACGAATCTATTCATGCAACTTGAGGGACTTATCTTATAAGGTAGTTTCCCGAACGCTGCCCAGCCGAAACTCAAAGTTGGACTTCCTAGTTTGACCGTCTGTCCCAGGTAAACATAGTCAAGCATCGAGAACCAGTTGGGCGGCACATGGACGTTCATTATCTTCGTCTTGTCCATGTTCATCTTCAGGTGTTTATTAGCCACAATTCTATGAGTCTGCGAACATTCCAAGAGCTTCATTCGAGAAGCTTAAAACTGCTTTGGTAAAACTTTCTACTCGTCGACATGGTGGCATTGCCGACACTTTTCATCGACAATATGGGCTCTGCCCATGTCTCGATCGAATATTTAGTTAGGCATAATTAGGTATGATCTTAGCCTATGGTACTAAAACTACAGATATTGGGACTAATATAAGGCTCCAGTGGTTGATTTATACAATAATATCCCACAACCCTGCCCCTAGGTATTATGAAAAATATGCTCATTATTATTTTACCTTGCAAGAACAGTGCCGCAATAAGGAAGCATAAGGAAACAATGAACCATATTCCACCCTCACACCTTAGCAATCAGGTTTTTAATAACAATTATTATTTATTATGCAAATGTTTATAAAAGTAAATACCGGAGCGGAAACACGTATTGAACTGACTAGGTATTGACTGTCGAACTGACTAACTGACGAATTATCCAGCCGATTAGCGATTGCGGTAAAAAAATATGTACTATGCGAAATCATTTTTGGCACTCAGATTTATCAACGACATTTGAATGTTTAGTGCCAAGTAGTGGAACGCTCTTTATGGTTTCACTTCCGGAACTTACCGGAATCTCTGAACCTAATGCCAACGAGTACGAATGATTAGCTTGCCGCTCTAGGATACGGATACAAGATAGTTTCAGTAGGTAAGTCTAAAGCTATAGTTTCCTAGGACAGCGGTGCCGTCATTAGCCGACGCAATACAGCGGTTAAGGACTTCACTAGAATGTTTTCCATGTAAACAACGGGGAATTACCCTTTTCATATCGCCGTTTCTAACTCGCATATGTATACTAACTATACATATAGAGCTTTATGTACTTTTAGATCGTAAAATGTCTAATTTAATCGAATAATAAAATATAATGCAATATTGGTCCAATCACTACCTATCCCCTTGCAGACTTTGGCTTTACTATAGTGATAATAAAGTTTCCGTATACAACCTAGCGATAGTCTCGAAAAGCATCCTTTGTTTTCTCACATCATGGCGCCAGTGCGGAGCGTCTCATAGTCCAGTCGAGACAGACATTTAAATAAACCCACTGTTTATTTTGACTGGACAACACAATGGATTTTAGGGAACACTAATAAAAGTATATTGGCAATATTTTATTTCTGCAAATTACTTTCACTTACCATAAAGTCATTGTTTTCGACTTAAGTAATTTTAAAAGACACTTAAATCGGTACTTGTGTTACACTTTTAAATTATGCTTTAACAACTTTATTGTATCTGAAAGGCTTCTTCGGTGTTTTAGGAATGTCGACAGTTAACATACCACAATGTCCATCGTATAGTTAAGTAGTATTTAACATAATTTACGATGACGCCTTTGATTTTGCGTGGCTCTGACTAGCCGCCTTCCGAGAAACCCTTTTACTTGGTAGGTGTTTAAGATAGGAGCCTCATTCCTCTACTAACTACACAATTTCAATAGAATAGATGGAAATGTGTCTAATTTGATTTGAGGTAAAAGGTTTTTACTATACAATCCTTTGAATTTTGCTGAGACAATCGTGTTTAAATTAATTTTATTACAGGGGAGAAGAGAACATAATGTAGGTATTTTAGGTAATTGAAGTATTACAGAGGATGATAATAAATTTTCTGTGTTCAAATTTTTGTACTAGACGACTTTTTTCGTCGTTGTCGTTGAATATGAGAATAGTATATTAATTTAATACGTAACAGAAATATACCTACATAGTTATGTACGTACACGTAGGTAGGTATGTGTCACGTACAGGGTACGAGTATGTAATCATGGCAAAACAAATATTCCGAATTTGTTTAGGCAAGTGTTCGCTTCCTCCTATCGACTTCTATGTTTTTAAATAGTTAATGTAGCTGTCACTTATACACACATAGTGGACTTTTTATGACCCCACACCAATACCTTGAGGGTAAATTTAATTACATCATACCTTTCCGCGCAAGATAAAACCAAGTACCTATGCCTAATCTGAACCTGAGACAATACCTACTTCTAAGATCAAGTCATAGTTAAATTGCTTAGACATTTCAATCCCGTAAATCGGATTGGATTCCAATTGAAGTTGGTTCCAGAGTATGCCTCCCATTTAGCACTGAGGGATTTGACATGCAATCCCGTTCAACACGCCTACCTATCAAACTAGGAGTAATTTATGGCTGAAATCCTCTAGCCTGTAGATTATAGCTTTACAGCAATAAAGTCCATAATTATTGAACCAAGTTCCTGCTAATTTTGAGAAAAAGCAATAGCATACACTTCGGATTCTCACAATTATTTCCATTGTGGAGGCGAGACGCTTCTATAAGAAGATATCACGTTTTCAAAATGGGAACCATCTTGCTTTAAGTTCATAGTAGCCCTTAGAATATGAAACTTAACCAATACAAAATCAATAACTTTTGAAAGGTTAGGTTGAAATATAGGTAAGACAGTAGAATGTACTAATATTAGGTAAGATCGATGTCGGCTCCGTAGGAATATATACTAAGGACTTGAAGATCGTACAATGTTTTAATCCTGAGATACCTATTGTCTTAAAGCACGCATGCAAGAACTGATGAACCCTTATGCAGGTTCACGAAATATCTGAATAGAGAAATACGTCGTCGAGTTCCTAGAATTTGAAACTTATCTTTAACATCGATTCCCGTACCCAATTTTAAAACGACCCATTTGGCAAAAAGTTATTATCTGCTACTTGAAAGATAACATGTTTTTCAAGTCCCGTCTCTACGAGAACCGTGTCAGGTACACATGTGTACGTAAGTGTGTACGTAAGTCTGTGCGTATTTGGCATTAGTCCAATAATTTATCACCACACTGATGCTGACTATAGAATTTTAACATAACAATTTGGAATTATCATCATACATAGCTCATAGCGCAAAATGGATTTCTTAGAATATTAGTTTCGTATCATCATCCTCCTATCACCCAGCCTATAGCAGTCCACTTCTGGACGAAGGCATCTCCTAGAGCACGTCACAAGGCTCAATCTCCCGCTGTCGCCTTCCAGTCACTGCCAGCCGTCCTCTTCAAGTCATGGGTCCAACGCTACGCTTGTCGAGGCGCGGTCTCCATTCGAGAATTAGTTCAGTGACACATTTAAAGGTAGGTAAGTTTAGGTACGTATTTTCCGCAACGTCGTGTCCACACCACGAACTTTTATAGTAGGACTGTCTCCATAGTGGGAGAGAGACGCCGCTATAAGCTACTAGCGCTACTAAGACGCGCTAACTACCACGATAGAGAAAATTCTGTTTTCCTGGTATGGGGTCATCCATAAATTACGTCACACGAATTTCATGATTTTTTGCCCCTCCCCCCCTCATTGTCACAGCTGGTCACATTTAGCTTTTTTTGCAAATTTATATATAGAGATTATTGAATGAAAATGTGACGTCACAAAATTTAGGACCCCTCCCACCCCCTTGTCACACAATGTCACAGTTTGACGACCCCCTCCCTCCCCCTTAACCTGTGACGTAATATATGGATTGCCCCTATCCCCGCAAGACGAACTGACACGAGAAAATTTCCGGCATTATGATGGTTGTGGATCATATCACAGTAAGATTTTAAGAATAAGATAATTATTTAGCAGTGGAACATCACATCTCTCGATAAATGTGATTCAACAGACACTACAACAAAAATTCTGGAGTAACTATACTATAACGGAGGGTCAAGCTGTCCCTCTTGCTCTTAAGATGTGAATGTAGAGGTGAAGTAGGAGATGAGAACATTATGTACTTACATTTGATGAGGACGACAGAGTCGTGGGGCTCGCACTGCACCTGGGTGGCGTTCATGGCCAGCAGCCCGCCGCTGCCGGGCCCGCCACCCGGTCCGGTCGCCTCTCTGTAAACAAATGATGGTCATGCTGTGAAATGAAACAACTATGAGTGAGGGAATAGAGGGTGCAACTGTGTTCGCGCTTCATTATATCTCCTGCATGGTCTGGGGAACATCATGACATAACATAGAGCATAGAGAGACTTTTTATTCTATGCTATGTAGGTACATCAGACAGGTAGTATGGTTGTATGACTTGTATGTGTATCCGTTGCAGTAGAATGTGCTGTGCGGTTTAACAGAGCAGCTGCTATGGTTTGTTCAGGTGGATTGGTATGTAACATTGTCACTAATTCTCACAAACTTTAACTTAAACTTTTTAACACATTACCTAGGCAGTAAGATTTTATCAGCTACATAATACGAGTGCCTACCTACCTACCTATCTATCTAGAAAAATAACGATGGTACAAGGAATCCTTTCTTACTTCGCTCGGTTATCGATGTTACGTCAATCGTGTTTGTTTTCGAAGGGCACCATGACCTCCGTCACAGCTGATGGGAGGAGGTCAAGGCATAACAATTAACTGACTGTATTCAGTTATTAACTTACATGCTAAATTAGTAAATGAGGCATGTATAGGTTTCAAGTTTTAGAAATATTGATTTGTGGAAGTAAAAATTTCCAACTGGGGTTCGGCCACCAGCACCAGCATCACCATCAAGTCGTCAGATTCGAGGGTCAGAGTGTAGGCTTACTCTGTGTTAATTATAAAGAGATCCTAATAGTCACCAACGAGATATAGCGTATTTTGGGTATGTTTGAGCATCTTTAAGTAAACTGTATGGTACCAGGGTCGCATGAGAATGTACAGTTTCACGTAGTTTGTGTGGGAAGCTTAAAAAATATCAGGAATGTCGATCTGCGGCGGCGCTTGCGCAAAAACCGGCTTCACCTTTTAAACTGACACAAGGTTACATTGATAAGAACTACTTAGGGTACAGCGAACATACATCGTTACTTATCTATGACACCAAACTTTATTATTTTATTGGTGACCCGCCCTCGCTTTGCTAAAGTAGCTAATCATGCACGATTCCATCGACGTCCTCTTACATTGCCATTTTTCGTGGGTACCATCCATAGGAAAGGAGAAAGTGTTGTTGGTAAATCCTTATCGAATCACATTAATACGAGGGTTCATTTTACTAGAAAACTCCATTCTTCTACCGTGTAAGAATCGCAACTTGCCACTGAACTTATATCTTTATCGCAACACGGAAAGCTTGTTATACATGATCCAGCATTTCTACTCTTGCCACCCTGTGAATACAGCCCTATATATGAATAAAACATGCACACATATTATACCTAACTACATATATCCCGTTACAATTAGTCAACCATACAATTCCCTATGAGTATTTTTATCAATATTTTCACGACCGCTCGACCGTGAGAACGAAAAGCATGTTGCATATGCATGTATACTCGTGCAAGTCTTTGTAACGCGTTACAAAACAGTCGGAGGCAGTCCATGGTTATTAGACCCACTGAGATTTATATTTTCTTACGTAGGTGGTCGAGAGCACGTGAATTATTTAACCGATGTGCTTGTGCATACGACACACGGCATTATTCGCGAACCATACGGGTACATAGATAATTAAAATCGACAATAGAATAGAATTGAAGTGCGCACATAATAGAAAGGCTCGGACATGTGGTCTTCTCAAAGAAAGTTTGAGAGAAAATAGCTTTTACGAAAGTGTTGTTAAACGGATAGTTAGTAAATTAAATACAAGTAGAATACATTGTTATCTGCTCATTATCGATTTGGGTCAAAATATATTGTCTAAAACAAACTTCCCCAAAGTGGGCGATAACGCTCCTTTATGGGCATTGCAGGGCTAAAAGGGGGCGGTAAGAGAGACCCAGAAAAAAAAATTGGGGCGTTATGTAAAGGCTTGGGGAGTTATAGTAGTTTTAAAGTAGGTAAAAAAATGGGGAGCTAAAAAATAATTTATTCTCAAAGTGGACAGTAGACAAAATAAGTATGGGAACCCCTGGTCTAAAATTATAAAATTGCCAAAATTGCGTGGAGCGCTTGCAGACTACGCTCGTATTCTCAGTGGTAAATTTCCCTTGAGAGCACTCAAGCGAAAAATGTAGGTTTGTTTTCTTTTCTTTGACATAAAAGTTATTCTTTGATGGTTGAGTGTGATGATTGAAGTTTGAGTCGATGCCTGTTAAGGATAGGAGCACGATATAAGCTTTTTCTTTCGTACTTGGAGTGCAGTACTTTAGAGGAATTAGGATTAATGAAGAATTAGCCTTCTTAGTGCACCGAAATAGGCATCATTTTGTTACATGAAAATCACACGATACACAACAACTTCGCACCCGTGATAACTTTAACTCAAAATTACAAGCTATGTTCCGTGGGCATATCCTGACTCCCGATATAACATTTCATTAATATTCACAATGCTATCTTCCCAACGTATTGTTTCGGCCGTTATGGACTCGTTGCGAGTCTGTTACGTGGTACTGAGAAAATATAGAACCCTATTGTTCTTCTATTATCTATCCTTGTTTATAAATAGATATTATGCCACCCATCTTTACAATACTATGTTTTAATAAGTACCTACTTAATGTCTGGTTCGAAGAAATGCTCTTGTCGCCAGTAGATGGCGACATATTTTTACAATTCAAGTTAAAAATGCCCCAAAACAAAACGATTATTACACTAGTTACCATAGATAGACCTTAACGTGTCGATACAATGGCAAAGAGCTGGCAATTAACCATAATGTTTTAAGCGGGACGAACTTAGCAAGACTCAAGTAATGTACTTACAAGAGTAGGATTAATACGCGGATTACGAAGAATTTCGTACAATGACCCCGGACTGTTCATCTCTGTCATTAACAAACAGACGAGCGTGACAGCAATGTACTTATGTACGAGTGACAAAGACAAAATAGTGACAGTTCATTGTAGTTACTAAATCCTTCGTGCTCCGCGTCCGTAGTCCGTAGGTAGGTTTACCCAGATAAACCAAAGACGCATCGCGCTATTTCTATGAATTTAACCTACCCATGTAAGTTAATATGCACTAAACGCCGCACCTACCTCGAAACAATCTGATTTTAACAAACTAAACCAAATTAACAAGGCGTGACAAGGGCGAGGTACAAAAGATATCCTTTGACGCTTCCATAGATAACTTATTTTTATGTCGGCTTTTTTACGAGCGACGTTTGGAACATGGGCTGATTGTACTGCAGTGGAAAGTGCAGCTGCTTGTGGTTTATCAGTGATCTATTTTTGGTAAAACGGAATTAGTAGAAGAGCTGTACAGGGAAAAGGGAAGCTTTACTAATAAACATGTGAAATGCATTATTTAATGTAACTATAATGTTAGGCCCATCATTTTCTATGTCTAATTTATATTTACTTTTTATTTCTAATTAAAGCCAATGCTGTCTTGATGTGATTTGTCAGTTTTGTTTACAAAAGATGTTCACCAAAAATTAATCACATCTATCACCTAAATTGGCTACAGACATTAATTTTTTATAGGTTGAGGTAGGTAGTGTAGGTAGGCCTAGGTAGGATATTGATTTCTTTAAAAATTGATTTAAAGTCTAAATTAAAGGCCCAAGAAATTCTGACAGTCAGTCAGACAATATGATGATAACATGATGGTTCGATAAATCTATAAAGTTTTCATGCCACCTTGTTTATTTACTAGGCATCCTGCCAATATCAAATACTTACAAAGATTGAACAGGAAACCACAGAATAAGCTCTAAGTCAAACATTACCAATTAAATGAAAGAAAATGTATTAATATCTCACTAACTGAATCATTGGAATGTCTCTGACGGTTTGATATCTTTTCAGAATTATTCTTTCTTTATGCACTCTGGCATGGTAAGCAGCTGTGTTTGATTCACTTTCATGAGATTTTTAAACACTTTTGGGGTCTTGCAGTTTCCCAAATAACAAATGTAGAAACAAAATGTTTGTTGAGTAACTATTAAAAAATCAAACCATTCAAAACAACTGACTCTCGTCTCATAGAAAACTACCATGATTTCGGGACTAACATTCTTTGTATGCGAATAGCTAAGTAATATAATATCCAGAGCAAGTAGCATGATGATGCTACTTGCTTCTTTAAAATGATGATTTTAAAGAACTATTTGGTGCAACAAAGGGCCTTTTGGCTCCATTTTAACCAGAGAAGAATCCTCTGAGCTGCTTTGAGCACATCAAGAATTTCCATCTGTTACTGGGTTTTTATGTAGAGAATTCAGGAGAGCAGATAGCATCTGCACTACAAGTTGCTCTCAAATCAAGCTTGATCAATAAACCAAATAACTTCTATTATAAAATTGTAACAGATACATTACAATTTTCTTCTACAACATTACGTAAGCATACTGTACTGCTTGCATATACCTAACTCAAACTATTAATGCTTCTACATGTAGGTACCTACATACTAACTATGTCATGTTGCATGCATATTTACTATTACAATCTAGCAGCCATTACTCATGCTACATTAACATGGAAACAATAAAAAATAGCTATAAGTATACATAGTTCATTTGCCTGGATACTGGCAACTTTTACACATGGAAACATTATAATATGCAGTGTCTTGCAAAGAATCGCTTCACTGCATATTCTCAAGAGTGGAGATATTGATATTTGTTTTATATCTTTTTGTCTGATGCATTAGGCAATATTGTAAATTTTCCCTTTAGGGCAACATAGCAATATCTTTTAAAAACAATGAACCAAACTAATTTCTCTAAAACGGTTCAATCTTAGAGTATCAAGAGGTTGCGTCGATGACGTCACTACAAACAGAAAGAACGAGCGATATAAAACTTAGGCTAAGACAGAGCGGGATAGAGCTATTACATCTTGCATTTCAAGTTTAACCTTTTTTATCTTCAAATTTGTGACAAAAAGTTGTCCTGTCATAGAGATCTTCACGGTTGGCGGATATAATTTTGGTGTTTTTAAATCGGATAGTTTTGGTGTGAGATACGGCCTCTATTAAGGAAATAAAGTTTAGACCATGGTTGGGTGTAGTGTGTCTGGCTGCCAAAGCCGTAGAATATAAAAATCCTGAAATTAGCTTCCACTCGTAAGTATTATTTTTCATCTAACATTTTCACTATTATGTGCTAGGTTTCAAATAAATTTCTTATGTAATATCACAATAGCATTGATTTTTAAAGTTAACTAATTTCAGTTAATTTTCGCAATCGAAAGTATCATACTTAAAAAGTAGCAAGTAGGTTGCCATATAGGTATACGATTTTGTTTTGCAGTTTGTATTGCAAAAATTTTTACCTAAGGAGTTGGCCTACATTATACTATTTAGGTTTACCTACATTTCGCAACAGGCCGAACAAAAGATAACATTAAAAGGTCAGTGACATAATGATTATAATGTACTAAGATTTTCCGAATAAACATAAAAAAATAATATCTTTTATTTACCTTAACCTTTTACTATGGTCCTTTAATAAATAAATATGTAATTTAAGTGTTTTATTTATTACATTATATTAATATTATTTTCGTGCCTAGCCATAGATGACAACACCTAAGCTCAATTATTGTACTAAAAGGGGCACGCGGGGATACTTCTGGAGAGTCTAATTCTAACGGTTCAATAGATAGTGTTTCTTGACATTTGACACATTCCAACACTGCAGTGGTCAAGGAGCATTGTCACAATTTTAGGTCAGAGTACGATGAACTTGTGCGGGCTTCACTCACCGTAAAATGCTTATTGCCACTTGCTTCCTTAGGAACGCCTGCAGGCAGGGCCCGCATTCGCTAGGATAGCATTACATTACCCACTGTTTTATGCACGTTTCGAAAGTTTTCTCGACAGAAACCGGCCACAAATGGGCTACGACAACAATCACTGGTTCATACTGTTTGGTCACTTGGTGCTATGCCTGCACCCCGGCAACGTACCACACACGAAATTATCCACTGGTTCACAGACAAAAGGCACTGGTATCCATCCAATTTACTCTCACGGTTTTCGGAACGTCAGATATGCCGAGACCGCATTCAATATATTTAACTGCACCTATAGAAAATCTTCACACGGGTGTCTAGACACTTGTCACCAATGTTTGTGAAATAAATAGTACAATAGAACGTCGACCGCCCCGAAAAAATCAGAAAAAATACAAGCAAGACGCGCGCAACTAGCTCGTCAGTCGCCTCTCGCTTGACTGCGGGTGTGCGGGCGGGTGGAGGGGGCTGGTGCCACCGCGCCCCCTACCGATCGTCTCGTTGCGACTCTGATTGCATGCATTCGTTCGTTTTCTTGCGTTCACTCACAGAGTGCCTATAACTTTTATTTGAATCAAATAATTTTATTAGTCTTATTAGGTACATCGATATTATGATAGCTAAGTATATCATAATAAAGATTTAAATATGTTGTATAAAGCTTTTTTCGACTTTATACAACATATTTAAATCTTTATTTTGATATCTGTAGAGCTTATGTAGAATAAAATCAGTAAGATTTTTTCGACTTACTGATTTTATTCTACATAAGCTCTACAGATCTTCTAAACTCAAACTCTACCAATTTACTAATAATTTAATAACTTTGTAGAACTCTATCCCAGCAAGCGCAGCATGACGCGTAGACTTATAAACGTATGTCTCTCATCTATTGCTACAAAATTGACGTCATCACGACTATCTCTACGAGAGCGAGCACGTACAATACTACTTCCTTGAGCACGACGCCTTTACAGGGATGATTTTATGTCTTTAAAAACGTGAATAATTATCTGGGTTCAGACAATAACAATAAAGACGTTTGTTACAATCTGAAAACAAAACAGGAAAAGCTACCGTGGCTAAAAGAAAGCATTTGTACCAACCAGCCCAGCAGTCGGCCTTCAAGCACTGCATATTTTCGAGAAAAAAAATTCACACGTCCTACTTTCAGGAAGTAATTTTCGTGAAAGTGATCTTTTTCATCGAAGATCTATTAGCGTACAAGTTTTATCGGGTAACCAGTAACCACCCCTGTAATTACTTGCAGTTGCCGGCAGATGAGTAAATGCTTGAAATTCTGGGTTGGAGGGAAAGTGAAGTGTTAATGCGACAACCTGATCATAGTACTTCGGTCGTTAGTGTCGCGATCCGGGAAGAAGTTTCGAGAATCGCACAGTTTGTCTCTGACCTGGGAGTTAAAGAGTTAAACGGTTTACAACGTAATTGGCCATTAGAACTCCGTGATAACACTTCACCTGGTAGTTTTTGCGAGTCGAGTAGAGTCGTGGGCTGTCGAGTACTTAGTCGAGTCATCGATGAGCCATCTGGCGACGGTTTTTGCTTTGGTAACTTTACCCCAATTCGATGAGCGGAAATGGGGTGCGGGCTGGGTGCGTCCTTGGGGTGCGGGCTAAATTATTGTAAGTTGTATGGGTGCGTCTATACTTAACAGAGAGCTCGTGTTCTCTACAATTTACAAGCTTTTTGCTTAAAATCCTGTAGAATGCGAAAGAATTCGGCGGGAAAAGCTGGAAGGGGAGGTGTATTTTCTTGTTCCCATTCCGTAAGGTGACAATTGTATTGTTTGTGGATAGATATAGGTAGTTTGTAGAACTTGTTCTTGTGGTTTCCATTCATCATCATTGTCATTCATCATAAATTGAATACATTTTACTAAACAATGATTGATGGGCTTAGTTCCCCTTGCCTTCCTTCGGGATAAACTAAAAAAAAAAATATTAACATTCGGCGGGAAAACTAACCTAAATTATTGTAAGTTGTATGCTTGTTGTATGTAACTCTGGGTAGAGCTATAGAATGCGAAAGTTAACAATTTATATTTTGGGTACCAACCAACATTTTTGGAGATGTTCCTATACGATTAGGTACCTACTAAACCTAGTTTAAAAGTTTTAGAAAGTTCTTATTTTGAGGTTACTAATTACCTCTAGTCTGCAAAACCTACGTGTAGGAAATAACCCTTAGATAAGAAATCTACATAATTACGTATTTAGGTAGGTACTTGTGTACAGTCACATAACATAGAAGATATACCCATTGCCTAGATTAGGTAGGTACTAACTAATACAAATCATTGATCAACTGCATAAGATATATAGGTGCTTCAGTAAGTATATTCAAACAAAATGCATTATTAATAACTGTCAAATGACTGCTAGAGTGGATAGAGTATGGAAATCCTCAAATCGTGCCACTTTAAGGATATCCTTTCTATTTCGGTTCAAGGATAAACTACGACGCCCTATTACTGTTATTACAGATTGGTATTATTGTTATAGAATACCTGAGTAGGTACCTAATGGTGAGAACTTAGGAATAGTAGGTAAGCCCCTGTATTCCCGCTGGCCCCATGATTTTGGCCCGTCCTGTAGTCATTTGATTAGTTAAGTTGCAGATTTACCTACTAACATTTGGAGCTAGTAATGCGGACCAAGAGAGCGCCAACTGGTGGATTTAGATGAACTCGAGTCTGAATAGTAATCTAGAATTACCTAGTATACCTGCTTACCTATATACTAAGTGTGCTTTCACAAAAATGTGTTTTTCTAAATTAGTTAGAATTTAGAAAAAAGCTCTACAATCCGTCATTATAGTTCGGGCCGATATGGTGGTCTTTGGTTAGAGCATACTCCGACTTCAAATGGAGTAAAGCTATTCCATTTCTACTCCAGCCGCCCTAGCATGACTGGATATCGTATCGTCTTTATACAAAATTCAACATGGCGGATATATTTATCATATTCTGGCATGCTAAATGTCGATAAATCGGTTTATCATAACGTGTTTTGCAGGTCATGCTACTTGAGCAGGTATTTGAACAAGACTTACTTGACTTATATTCCTGTTTTCCCTAGCTGGGGCAGAAGGCCTCCACAGATGTCCGCCATCCCGTTCGGTTCTGAGCGTCATGTTTTATTTCGCTCCAGGTCTTCCCTACTTTCTTCGCTTCTGCGATGATTGTACGCCGCCAGGTCTGCTTAGGATGGCCACGTTTGCGCTTCCCTTGGGGGTTCCAATCCAGGGCTTGTCTCGGTATGTGGTTTTCCTCCCTTCGAAGTTTGTGGGCGAAATTTATTTGAACAAGGGACCATAGAAATATCGTTCTTTCTCACTTCTTTAAGAAGACAGTGTGGTACAGTATAAAAGCTTATAAACATCCTTGCAACAGTTGCAACCCAGCCAGCCTTGGTTCACACAGTCTCAAAATGCCGAAAGTTTTATTTAGTCCCCCGGCTATTACAAAGCGACTACATACATGTTGTATGAGTGAGTATGTGCGAGCACTGAATTGGTGTAGTTCATATCAACTCGATTTGAAATGAGAGAAAAAGCTTCGCTGTCTGTTCGTAACAAAGACCTTATGGTGTGTTCGTCTGTTCATAGACAAGCCAGAATAGAACTCTTAAGTGCATGGAGAGTGCATGTTAGGAGTAGAAGACCCAACCTCAACTGAACTAGAAAAAGAATGAATCGAAATAATATACAAGCCGATTACGTGTAAGTACAGGATACGCGCGAATACTAACACCTTTCCTTGACAATTGCTTAAAAAGGTGCGTAAAAAACAAAATGCAGTGAATCTCACTAAGTCGATATGATGTCATTTGTGATTTGGATAATCGAGGGTATTAAAGCACATTTTTGGTAGGTTTGAAGTAGATTAAATTAAGCATAGGCTGTATTCTCGTTCTCTATTCAATCAACATACAGTTTAGTCTACCCTAGCCTCCACCTCTTTTTATGGCAATTTTCTATATTATGTGCCTTTGAAGGTGCCTTACCTTTTAGACAGTGACAATGTTCATGGCGCATCAGCATCATCATCATCACTTCATATTGTAAAACCAAATCACTTGCCGCTGTGTACATATACATAGGTTGCTTAAATACTTACCTAGATCTTTGAAACTACGCAACGGATTTTAATGCGGTTCAAGAGGAAGGTTTATATTATAACTAGGGATCCGCCCTGGCTTCGCACGGGTGAAATGCTATCTTAAGTCGTGGGCGGCCGCTAGTCTTTTACAAACCGTATTGGTACAGACTATACGCATGTGTATTTATACCGCTTTGGTATGTCGTCGTCGGCGCGGTGCTTGCTCAAAATATCACGTTTGGGTGACTTCCGTCGATTCACCGCCGCCTGTAGTACTGGGCTGTGCCGTTGACGTAGCACCACGACCGTCACGACACGACACCACGTTGACGGATGACGGAGAGCGAAAGCTGAAACAGCTACTGACTTCTGCCGTTCTGGTACCTACCTATTTATATAAGTAGAGCTGGATTGATTTAATTTATTAAATTAAATTGATTTAATCTAATCTTTCAGCTCATCTTTCATATATAGATTTCGAGAGACTACCGTTTAAGAAAGAGCATTTCAAAATACTTAGGAGATTTTTTAAATAACCATTTGCACTGCCATACTATATTCAAACTATTTTATTGTAATCTGAGTACTTACATACTTATTACGATCCAAATTATTTTTTACATTATTATCATGGATTAAGGGCCGTTCGAAATGAGGGTAATGTTATAATTAGACCCTTATTAATATTATACTCGGCACAACCTTTAAACAAGTTCTATTTTAGGACATAACTCGTTAATTTTATATGAGAACATGAATTCCTTAGCAAATAATGAGATACTCACGAGATACACCTCACCTACCTTAACGTAAACAAAACTTTTTATGTTATGTTTTCGAGTTAAAGCGGCTGGATTGATCTGAAAGAATTTCGGTACTTGTAGATGGATTTTTAGAGAATCACGTAGCTTACCAAACTTTTTATCCCGGGTAATGTAAGGCGGAAAAAATTTTGGCAATGGAAATTTAGCCAGCAAGAAAGTCAGGCGGGGTCACAATACTTTAAATATCTTTATTAGTTGCAATAAGATGTATCTACCTGAAATTAAAGATGGCGACCAGTGTCTGTTTTCAGAAGCACAATACATGCAGTCCAAAATGATTCACAGCGCCAAGTTTATATTGATAAATCGCCTCAATCAATTGTATTTAAACACGTATTTATAATCATTGGACTTATTAAACGACCATTAGCGAATTGAATGGCTGAATCGCATACAAATGGGACTATGGAGGGCGCCACGGTCGATTTAGCGCTGTCAAAAATACATAGTGAAATAATACAGCAGATTAGTTGCTGGCAAGCGCGTCTCTTTGACAGGGGTTCTGAGTCTGAACTCTGAAGGCGGCGGCGGTGGCATAAGACAGATTAAATAAATATCAATCGCATTTTAAGAGAGCAAGCCTTGCAAGCATAATAATCATTTGTATCGCAATTTTTTGTAAACACTTATGGCCAGTTATCCACGATATTTAAACGCCAGATCCCGCGAAAGGGCGATATGTGAATGTAAGCTACTTATTTGATTTTACTATGTAGGAACAACCATCAGGGGTGTGGGTCGATGACCTGCTATCTTACCTAGGTAAATAGGGTCGCGCTGATAACGGCTGGATCAAATGCAGTTGCAAAGGTAGGGGATAATATTCCATTATTATGTTGTTTCTGGTAAAATAGCGCCTGTATCCGATATTCTGACGGTGAAAACCTTAGATTAATGATAGGTCTTCGCTCCGTTCTGAGCGAAATCATTATTCCAAGGAAAAAACTTTAAAATTTTATTCGCACAAAAGCGGCCGGCCACGACTTAGATCTTAATACTTTGTTATTGCATGGAACTAGTAGGTACTTAGGTCCTTTATTTTCAAAGTACACTGACTTTAGACGAAGATTTTACATGAAATGTCATCTATCTATACATATAATAAAAATGTAACGGATCGCTGTCTGTACAAATGTTTTTATCCCGAATAATTTCGACATTTTGTTTTTTCTGTAGTCCATGCGGACGGAGTCGCGGGCGTCCACTAGTTAAAAATAAGTTTCAGAGTGACCCTACCGCACCTATTCTAATTCACACTGGCTTGATGATATCAGGTTAATCAAGGTTTATCCCACCCGCTTTCATTAATTTTTAAGACTATAAAACATGACGCATTATCTCGTCTTATGAAGTGGATAATTAACCATTTTAAAGTACCAAACCCCCACAATTCTCACCAACCAATAGGTAATTTACGCTGGCTCTTACACTTTGATGGATGTTTCTTTTAACGAAGGGCTTGCTGTTACAAAGGGCTTGCTATTAAATAAATTTATAGGCAGATATTATGGGTTATTTCAGTGGTGGGCGTCGGTTATGTAAGACTCTAATTTACAATGTACAATTATCACGTTGATGAATAGGTTTTTTGATATTGGCCGGCAGTCAGGATTACATTTTTTGTTTTTGATACGCAAGTAGCTGAATGAGCCTGATAGCTAGTGCTCTAACAATCCACGTTTCCGAAATTTTCTATCACATAGACATAATAAACCTTTTTAAATATATACAAAAATCCTTATATGAAATACCATTTACCAGGTTAGATAAATACCACAATCGGGATAAGGCAACACTCACTCCTGCTACTGCAACTCCTGTAAGGAGGTGACCAGAGAAATGCAAAACGGCATAAAAAATACCACAAACACAATGTATTTCATCCAACTAGAACGTAAAAACTACTGTAAGTTTTTCTAAAATACTTTTCGTGATTAAACATTAAAACTGTATTTATAATTCTACATATGTTCTTTTTCCCGTGTAGCTATAGCTCACTTCTGCCTCACATCCTATTCAATACCAACCTCCTCTTTGCCCTTTCAAGTTACAAGATGGTAAACAGCCATTCAAGCAGTTTTGCCGTAACAATACTCTTCGATAGTTAACTAGGTAAGTACATATTATGTAAAACGAGATTTTCCCGATTAGTATTCGGAGACAGTGTTCGGGTTCATAGTGTCACGTTCAGCTCTTGCGAAATGTCAATTGTCTTCATACTCTCTAAACAATATGAATTTCCTTTAAAGATGTAATGGCGGATAGAAGATGATTGTTTAAGTACTGAATATACTCAGACCTAAGTATTTACAATCTGAAATAGATTTTGTCGAATAGCAAATATGATGACTTGAAGGCAACATCTTTTCTACTTCTACACAAGAAATTTAAATTACTTCTGGCAGAAGTAGATGGTGAAAAATGTAGTGATTTTCCTAACTCATAACATGATGACACTTATGCCTTACGACTCAAAAAACTTCTCAGACGAAGACATACGTTTGCACTTTATGTTTTTTCTCTTAACCAGTTTAGACAAACATCAGCGTCGTCAGTCTATCGCCACCGGAAATATTACTGTGATAAAAAATACTGGCTAAATATTTACCGTTACCTCAGATGCTTATTCTATACTTTCTTATCTCTATGTCTAAGAAATCCGTATCTCCCATGAGTCGTGCGAATTATAATCCGTCTCATTAAACAATACAAAAAAGTCAGCTTTCTTTCCCCGTCACAAAAGCTATCAAGAAAGTCAAGACCCCAATGTAAAGATGACACCGAGCTTATCGGTTATCTGACCGCCCATACAAATTCTCTAATTATAATAATTTTTCGTAGTCAAATTCGACGTAATCGGCCCCCAGTGAAAGTAAACTAATAACTAGATATTGGCAAGTTCAATGCTTCGATTATTACAGTTATTATAGTGGCCATTCTTGCTTTCTTTATGTGGGTGCCATAACCGTGCGATTTTAGCGCAATATCACGTCAGAGTTATCTCAGGTCCGGCAGGTAATTAAAAATAATGTAAATTGACAGGTATTGTCAGATGTAACGTAATTAACATTACTTACGCTTGTATTCTTGGAAACGCAATTAATGACAGTTGAATGGTTAAAGTGAAAAATGTTATTTGTAAACTTGCATTACGTTTAGATGAGGATGCTGATAAGATAATTAATCGACACATACAGGATACATCTCAGAGCTTCGACCACTCGGATAGATTCTATGTGACGGGTTTATGTATGCATGGAATGTTTGCATATAATTATGAACTTCACGTAGCAAATCGATTGGAATTGTCTCTATAAAACACAATAGCGTATGTAGAATGTAGAGCATGGTACACCACGCATAGATAATTCGCATTACGACGGTCATCAACCAGGTCGATCTATCGACATTGGTATTCATAGTGAGAAATCTCGGCCACCGGGACCCATCACAGACTCGAGAGATACAAGTCAATCAGAACCTTAAAAGAAATTAATGTCGAAAAAAATAAGTTCCCATCGACATTTTGAATACCTAAAGCTAGAAAACGAAAAGAAAGCTGTATTGGGAAGTTGCGAATAATATTTTTGTATTATTGCGATTCCCTTGACCTGCCTCGACTCGAACAAAGACCCGACAACAACATTCCACACCTCAATGAGACCAAGAATTGCAATCGGTGTTGTGATTTTACGTACTGATCGATTGGTTTCATATTTTTTAAAACGAAGCATTGATAAGTATAAAAAAATTGTCGAATTTGATTTGGTTGTTTCCACTTGGGAAAAATTTAGATATGTTCAATGACTTAACAAGGGCATGTTTGGCAGTCGTGAAAAAGATGATGACAGTTACGATCTTATGATTGCATGTGTACTTGTAACGGTGATTTCTGTGTGGGCACCGGCTGTTGGAGATAAGAAGGTTAACGGAGCCGTGCGCCTGAGGCATACAAAATGTGGGCACACAAGTGAAACATGAAAGAATGCACACAGCCGTACTTCAACATTACTTGCTCTCACGTAAGCTTGAATAACACCGAGCTTTACTAAACCAGTTACGCCGCAGTCCGATGTTTACGACTTGGCTACTCTGATTTTAGTTTATCGTATTGTTTCCACGAACAGCGGCAATATTGTTTGATTTAGTTCAGGAATTCCTGCGATCAGGTATTGAAAATACAGACCTGATTACTTTATACTGGTTACAGAGGTATTTTCGAGAGCTACCTATGTAATCTGGTTCAATCTTACCTAGATGGAAAAACACCCACTTAAAAGAAATATAATGCTTTGTAAGTTTTCCTAAAAGGTACATCAGATGTGCTTAGTAGGCGGTCACGTCGTCGTCGGCGGTAAGAATCTACTCATTTAGTGTCGGCTTTGAAAGATAAAAAAATAAGGTATGTACTTACCTATGTAATTTCAAATTTCGGTAAAATCTAAGGTTATAAAAACAAGGTGATTTCAAGTAGGTGATTCAATTAATGGACCTCACTTAATTTACGACTAAATTAGTAATTACACATCGTATTTTTCAGGGTCGGCAGAGGATTTGCAAATGCTTAATAAAGCACTTTGCTCTATAGTTCCTGGATGGAAGACGTATGTTCAAAATAAGTAGGTAATAACGCTGGCAAAATGATATGCATCATGCAGTTTGGGAGCATGAAGATTCCTGAATCGATTATTAGTTCCAAACGGTCGATTATGATGACCTACTTCCACGTTTGCATCATCAGGTCCGCTTCCGTTTTTAAGCGTTTCCTTATTACGATGACCGTCATGAAATGTATTTGTGAATTCTGTAATGATGATTAAGTTGATGTAATTTATTAATAGTGTTGATTACTAGTTGATTGCATTTTTATTAAAGTTTTCAACAAAAGCATGTTTTTTTTTTACAAAATCTATAAAATATCATACTGTATACGGAAGCTTTGCTATTGCGATCAACAATTTTATGTTTACCGGAGTTAATAACGGTATTATTTAAAATGTTGTGTCAATTTGCTTTTTTGATAAGCTAAACATACCTTCGTATATAGGTATGTAGATACGGCTGTTTTTCCAAAAATGGGGTAGGTACCCAAAACTGCGCGATCCTGAATAAATGTGATCCCAAAGGCACGATTAGCATTGCTATTATGACCATAAATATTAAAATCTGCTACCGATTTCATATTTCCAAAGCTTTATCTAAAGCCTAAGTATACTTGAATGGCACCAATGGCAGTTTGTAGCACCTACAGCGTCGTCCTGTCTTGTATAATATAATATTTACGTAATTTGTGTACGGCGTGGGTTCCACTGGGCATCCGGCGGCTCCGGGCTCATACTGAAGATAAGCCGAGGTGAAAGTACCCAGGGGACCATGCACGTATTTACTACTACGGTCACGCTTCGCCAATTTGAATGCAGCAATGTTGGTAATAGAATAATCTGGTTGATTGATGGACTTATTATATGATGATGAGGTTCCAGGAAAGTCGGTATTGTCATTGTCACAACAAGGAGTGGACACTGATTATTATTTGTCAAAGATATGCGATGAACCAATTGAAAACAGATTGTGTAAGAAGTCACGAATGAAATGTTAGCATCCGCCTCCACACAGTTTGAGGCTTCAGGCGTTTTTCTATTCAATACCAACTGAATGTAACCGAAACTGCGGTCATCGAACTTTTATATTTTATATCCAAACTAAAAGATTGAACCGATGTTAATCGTCGTAATACCATGTGAAATTACTCAATAACGCTGAGTGAAAAGTGGCGAGGCAATTTTATTTGATAATATGACTACATTTTAATTGCAGTTCGATCTTTTATTGCTTAAATTATTTTATGATATCAAAGCATTTCTTTCAAAAATTTCGACAGTTAACAGCTATTTAGACAGGAGAAATGGCTTTGGCCATTTTGAGCTATTTTAATTTCCGATTCACTACTTCTACAAGCTTTCTTACAAACAGCTTTCTCTTAATCTTAAGGACAATTGATAATAAACTGTATATTGTACACGTAACAATATTAGGACTGATTTATCTTAACCTTATAATCTTATATTAAAAGTAACAACGGTAGCAGATATCGGACACTGGCATCTCTGATACTCCACAATGAGATAAATTTAATAGCCGCAGATTCGAAGTATTAGGTTGTGTTGGAATGCGTAAGTGTAAGTGAACTTTCACTATATTGAAGTGCTCGAGATTAGCTTGCTAAAAAAAGTTTGCGAATTGTCTTTTTAGGGATCTTTGATCGAATTTAACTTGACTTTTCGTTTAAGATTCGAAACAAGTGAATGGATGAAAGCAGTATTGTATGCCGATGTAATCAATTGGCAAAATCCTGGAAATACGAGTACCTACTTTGAAATTTGTAAAAGTTTCTACATTTTCTTTACGATCAACTTTTTTAAAAACATTTTGTCGTGTACAATAAAGAATAAGAATAAGTTGTGAACCTAGAGCTAGAATAATAAAAAAAAATCACACAAATCTAATCTACACAATGCCTATTACCTACTTTAATACAGAATCATTACTGGCTTAGAAAACTTATCAGACACCCTATGCAGACACTAGAAAAATAATAATTTCATTTGTATTTTTAAATTTTCATTTGTATGTGTAATCTTCACAAGAAACATACATATGTACGGAACAGCAGCACCATCGTCCAAACTTAGACTTCAAATTTTTTTTTGTGCTCCATATTGCGAAGTCACGGCGTACCTACCAATAATTTATTTGCTTTGTCCAAGGTCAGAAAACCGGACGGTAACAATACAATACTTTCGTGTTTGATGGATGAAAGCGAATCCATATGAATATTTGGCAAGTTTCCGTGCAAATATAGCTGCTTATGAGCTCTGAAAAACTTGTATCTCTTTCCAACTTGAGTAACTGTCATATGCTTGTACGAGACCACATGGTGTCTTCGAGGTTAGGGTTCGTGCCGTATTAGGTCCAACAAGTTTTTGTCCCTTCGGAAAACCCGAATACGGTTGTCCATCGTAATCAACAGGTTCACTTTCAATTGTTGTGTAAGATTTTGGTATTATCAACCGGAGTATAATGATGTTGTAATGATGATCTGGAAATTTGCATTTAACAGCAGTTTAAGAGCTTCACTATCTCTACCAATGCAAGAATTTTTTTAACGATAACGAATTTACCCATATTTTCTTTATCAAGAGGATAAGTACAATAACTTCAAGGCTTAATAATTTCATTAATTCTAATTATATATCTATATAAAAACACGCCATCAAGAATGCTAAAATCGAGAAGGAACCACTTGTTTCAGAATCAGCCTAATACATTTAGATTTAATCTACTTAATTTTGCCTTTTTATATTTTTATTTATCATAGATTCTATCAAATTAGTTTTTATTATATTAAAATCGGAAACGCTCGTAAAACACGGTGTAGGTAGGTGTCACCAGGTATAAATAAATTATGTATTTATTAGTTAATTAATTTATCCCTGTGCTCACGGGGGTTCACTAGAATATATCAGTTTTATCTCCTTTGTAAATGTAGTAAGAGTCAACTAAGGAAATTAGGGGCGTTCTCTCAGGCAATGAGTTAGAATTTCACTCACACGGGTGAAGATTTTTTTCATTTTCTTATTAATATTTTATAATGAGTTAGAAACCTTTCACAGGTCTGTATCTGATCCGATTCATATCTGATCCGTTTTGCTAAACGTGGCTGTGGATATCCTTCACGACTCTGCAATTATGGTTACCCCATTATTGGGAACCCATTGTATATGTATCTATGTAAGCCGTTGAATATACCAAGAGGATTCATAATATTATGCCATTTCGTAAGACAGACATTGTAGATAATTATTGAATCGGCTGTATCATGCTGTGCACATGTTCCGTCCGAGCTAGAACATCGCGTGGCAGACAGAATAAAATAGCTCGTGCCCTTGACACAATAACATTTAATTCAGTGGCAATTAATTTATTGGAGTCCCGCCGAAGCGAAGCCACAGATAACATCTGATCTGATGAGAAATTGACGAGATACAATAAATCACTTACACACTATTGTCATACGCCATCGTCTAATGATACCCAAACAGTAAACACTAATATCAAAATTAGATTTGGATAATCAATCATTATGTTTGTCTAATGAATGATCTCTGACTAAAGACATCTACCTATGTCGTTAATTATGAGTACAAACATGATTAAAATTCGATTGTCTGTCATTGCCCTTATTTGACAGCAGTACCGTTAAAACGAATTTTTAAGATCCACAAAAATGTTCTTTTTTATCAATGCAAAAACGGGTTGGCCTTAAACTAAAACCCGTGGCTATAAAACCAAAGGTCATTGTGCGTGTCCTAGTTCGGGTGAACAAAATGGCGCATGTGGGTGCATCAATATGGTGGATTTTGTTGTTGATTTCGCATAATTTTGGCAAATCTGTAGGCGCAGGCGCAGCAAGGTCGAGGTCAGTGGCGATATTGTCACTGTCGAGTCACTTGTTGCGCAAATTCATCATTTGCATAACACTGTCATGTTTTCGGACGTCTATCTCTCAGTTTGGTTTATTATTTTAAATTATTTATTTAAATGGCCGCTTATAAACTTTGAAAGTGTAACATTGATGTCGTTTCATTACTGTAGATTGTGCTTTATTGAATGGCTGTACATTAATCAATCTGATAATGACCGGTGGTTTCACTTTTCCTTTGTACTTCGGTCGTTTTAAGCCTAAAAGGCTATTGTAGTGTGTTTGCGAGTAGGAGTTGTCTTTTTGCGAGCAGTTCGTCAATCAAGCATTATTGTCAAGGTGAAGTTTTGGAACCGACGATTATAAATGGCTACGGAAATGAAAAAGCATTATGCAGTTTGACTGAGCATGACCAAGGTTTGCTGGGCGACCTTACACGAGTTATAGACTAATGACAGCGGTCTATTAGGTTAAGTGTTACAACTCAAAGTTTTATTTCCCGAAAGTTCTGTGAAGAATAATACAATATTGATTTATTTACTGCATAAATGCAAATGGTGTTTGTTTACTACCGGGCCCGGCACCCTCCCTCAAATCTGGCGACCCATGATTGCGCTCACAGGCAACTACGGTCGGGATGAGACACCAGATTCAGATGGTGAGAGAATACCATTTGCAGATTTGAGCTTCCGAAACGACTGATACAATCTAACAAAAGCAAAAACTCTAAAGGTGGACACTAACATTAAATAAATTAAAGCGAGTATTGCAAAAGCTGAATGTCATATATTGCGAACATGTATTTGCATGTATTTGCTTAAAATTCTTAATGCAAACATCGGATTGCAATTGCTTTTATAGCGTTAAATGTTTGAGTCAATATTAGTGTAGGGTTATCAAGACAATATTATTTATGAAATAAATTTATTATATAGACGAATTTATATCGTAATCTTGCTTCGTATTTTGACATTTTATCAAAAGTGACTCTATCTTCTATATATAATGGCATGATTCAGTACATTTCACAACACAATTTACTATGGTCAGGACATTTGGAATTACTCCAAATTACCGTGACTCATGCCACACGTTAGTCTGGAGACCGTCTAAGATTAATATAGTTTTTTTTATATGTAGTGGATTAACCGCCGGCTTATTCCCAGTTCCACCTTGACGGTTAATGTGAGTCATCGAATAAAAAAGTTTGCAGATAGTCATTGGACGGAAGGACTGTAATTAAACTTGTGTTGACAGATATTTATCGGTATCCAAAAATACTCTTTGTCAAAAAGATGGCCAAGAATTGCTCAGATATCTGAAGCTTAGTAATTAATTAAATACATACCTACGTACACATACACACGGCTGTGTTCCGAAATGGAGTATCTGCAGGATCGCTGGATCATAAAGGAGATAAAATCATTTATAAAGAAATAAATAGATAGATAGATAAAATTCTTTATTGCACTACAGCAAAAAACACATGTACAAGGGCGAGCTTAATGCCTTGCAAGGCATTCTCTACCAGCTAACCTGGTTACTTATGAATATCATCTGTTGGTAGCACTATCAGAAATACATATGTATCTAGAGTTTTTATTTTTATTTTTCATGAGATGTAAAAAAAATTGTGTAAACCCTAGCCTACTGGGTAATTTGTCGTAAAGCCTATTTAAGTAGCGTTTGTCTTTACAAAAAGCGAATATTGCAATTCAGAAGAATTAAGAAATCTCAATTAACATTAGGATATATAAAATTATTAATAAAGAAAATGGAAAAAATTCTTCACCCGAGTGGGAATCGAACCCACGACCACTGCAAACCGTGCCAGCCGCTATAACCACTAAGCCACCGGGTCAATTACTCGGATGACGAATTTTACGATATATCGCTATGGATTGATAGGTAGAGTCTTAGATGGGTAGAGTTAAAGAAAGACGGTCAATACTGTTAAGTTTATATTTGCACGACTTTATCTAATTTAATAAAAAATATCAATCGCAAAAAATCACGCAGACGATGTATGCTATTTTGTGTTTATATATATGCCCTATATTTAAAAGTTTAAATTAAAAACATATACCCATGCTAGGCAAGGTTACTAAACAGGTAACAATGGTAACAACGTAAGATCACAGAGATATTAATCCTATTAAAGATGATAATTTTAAAAACGAAAAGGCGATAACAGCTAATACCAAATGGAAAACTCGCGCAGTCCACTTACTTTATACCTAAATTGAAAGTGAAAATGTTGTTGTTACTTGTGAAAATGTAAATTCAAGTTTCACTACAGCTACACTACTAGCTCCATTATATTCTCATACACTTGCGATTTCGTCAAGTCGTTCCAAGAGAAAATAAATCTGCCGAGTTGCGTAGTGACTTTTCTACATACTAGTTGAGAAACAAAATTGTCTGGAGCCCTCATTTTAATGTAACATTTTACGTTACTATGTATGCACTAATACTCGTATTTTCTTATATATAGTGTAACGTACGGGTAACTCTGAAAGAAGCAGGATTATTTGTCTTGGTTAATAAGGTGAATCGAAATGTATTAAAAATGGTTAATTTACCTACATTGACTGTCCAGTTTTGATCAGATAATTTCAATTGTGAATTTTGCAATAATTTTTCTATCCCAATACCGGCGCCGCGGCGTCTATTATCTTATTTATCTTGAACTTGCAATGGGTTAAATACTCAAGTTCATTGCCAAATCTATTCAATAAGATATCCTGGACAGTCTGTCTGTCTGATCTATCCATTAACGCACTAGTTATAATAAAAATGACAAAATACTGAAACAATGCTTCTAGAAGTCTACTCTTACATAATAAAATTTAAAGAAAATTCAACAAGTCTTTATTTAGCATTTGGTTCCTTACTTAGTTAATATGATTTTAGTGCATAAATGTCTTTATTATAAAATATTTTGTCAATCTGCGTAGAGCAAACAAAGATGTGAGCAGTTGCTAATACAATAACAATATTTTTGCGCCATAAATTGTAAAATCCGAAGAGCCCATTGTAGAGTTTCATTGGAGAGCTCAATAAACACTCATAAACCGTTTCGTATCTCGACACAACGTAAGTTATGTGGTCTTTATGTAAAATATCTATGCAACTCAAGATGGGTGTGTATTTATCGAAGATATTTCTTTATTTTTTTAAGGTACACTCGTATGTTGTGCAAAATATTTAAGGTAAGGTTCTACTAAGACTAGTAGATTTGGTGTTGGGTAATTTAATGGAATGACTCTGTCTGTCTGTCTGTGGAATGGTGTGTACAGTAGACCCTGGGAACATAGATTTGAAGGGTAATAGAGGTTAATGTTTATAAAACGCCTACATTCGGATTTTAATATTTAATATGCCCATAATCTATTCTATACATATAATAAAATTGTAACGGATCGATGTTTGTGCACGCTAATCTCAGAAACGACTGAACCGATTTCGATGCAGTTTTCAGGAATATGTTGTGACAGGTCCCACTAAACATATAGGCTACTTTTTATCCCGGGGAAATGTTTTTGTCCCGGATAATATGGACATTTTATTTCTTCTGCAGTACACGCGGACTGAGTCGCGGGTGTCCACTAGTTCTGTATAAAATTCTGAAAAAATTACTAACATCACCCGCAATATTAAAACAACTAAAAGTATTAGCGAAAACCTACTCCAGTTTAATCATCAATTTCTTAATTTTAAAATTTTTGTTATAACTTCAATTTCAACATTGGTGTAATAGTACTTTTATTGTTCGTTGCATTACCGCAAGAATGTCAATACCAACTTTTTTGCATCATTAGTGTCATTGTTTACATCGCGTCGTGATAGAATGTGTGACGAATAGAACGCTTGATCGAGCTTCTTGCCTGTAACAATCAAAGATGTAGAGATTCTCAGCTATACAATGTTTTGTACCATAGTATATTATGGTAGACTGCCTGCTTACAACACAAATTGACTGCTTTTTTTTGTATATGTCTCTACCGAATTCGGCCTCGGCGATCACTTCACGGATTTTAATTTTGGGAGAAGTGTAGACTGTCTTCTGTGTGAAGATTGCTTACTTGACTACGGAATAATGTGATGTTTACTGCCGTGGATACCTCTTATTTGGGTAAGGTACCTTCTAATCTAATAGAGAACGTCTCTGAACTTTCCATCAGGTCAGATTGCTGTCAGTCGAGTGCCCTTTCAAGTATAATAAAAATGTAGAAATGAAAGTTTTATGGTATAACTGACAAGACAACCTTTAATACAAATGATGTGTGGTTCATCAGACTATACTTCAGTTTTTTGTGAAATTCTTTAAATTCTCTATAGAGAAAGATCGAGGAGGTTTGGCATCAGACAGACAGCCTGCTGTAAAACAAACACCACATCCTTGGCATTTGAATTTCTAAAGACACCATATTGTGCCGACCCCATAAACAATGGAGTAAGGGCAGGAAGATGATGAGACAGACTGAGTAAAAAGATAACGATTAACCGGTCTCATCAATGCTATATTAATCCAATAACAGTAACTAAAGCATGTTTACACCACAGTTTTGTCCCTGAGTCACTTGTCCCTCATCCTCCGATCATTAAGTCAAGATAAGATTAAAGGAAATAAAGGGACGGACGTACGAGTACCAATGCTCAATACTCAAGCTTGGGTGGTCCAAAACATAATGTCGTATAAAACCATCAACCCAAGACCCTCCACGTTCAACAATCAAAGGATACACCTACAAATTACTCATAGGTCAACCTTGAATGGACATTCACATGCGCCGGTACAATCCAATGTGTTTCAGTGAAAGTGGTAGAATCGTGCCTAGCAACTATACATATTACAAGTTTGCATAATTTCTGGTAATTCATCTGGATATTTTGCGATGTAATCAATCCGTGGGTGGTATGTTTGGCCATTGTAAATAAATTCTTTGCATTCGTTATGTGAAAATCTATATTGTATTTTAAACTTTCTCACGGTGATTTCGAATTTAATAAATGGTGAGCTAGTTGTATAGGTACAATATGTCTCTTTGTTTTGATTTTGTTTTTGTACTCACTTGTAGTTTTGACATCAATGGGATGGGTCATCGAGAGATCAAGATATCTCAATTCATACTTCTTTCTGCAGACACCTATTTTATACATATGTATATGTTACCCTGAGCCCATTATTTTTGTTTACAACGTTATCTGTATCAGCGTCCGCCCCAGTTTCGGCCATTACCACTATCCTATCTTATCTGTTCTGATTAGTGATTTTTATGAGCTTTGCCCTACGCTGACAAGCAAGAATATTCACGGTACTTACTTATCTTTTGAATATTTTTCACACGATCTAAAGTTAGCTTAAGATAACAAAATTCAAAATCATTTTTTCGACATGAAAGCATTAACAACTTGTTTCTCGATTGTCTAATTATATGTTACTTTCTATATTCGCACCCCAAAATGACAGGTATCTAAGTACATGGTCAGTAAAATTTTAAGGATAAATGGTTTGGATGATGGTAGTAATTGGTTCTAGAAGTACTCATAGTTCCTTAGTTAGTCATATAAACACACAGCTGTGTGCCCAAAATGGGGTAACTAGAAATGCTAGATCATACAGGAGATCCCACAGCTACGCTTAGCATATCCGGGACAGATGTTAAAGGTTAGTCAACCCTTCCAAAATATATTTCTGTTTAGTAATAGGTTATAGTTATATATAATCATTTCAGTTATTAATGTTATTATCAAGATATCTTAGAGTTGATAACTTTGAGATAATTTTTTAAATGATTTTCAAAACTTTACAGGCGGTTACTGATAAAACAAAGGCTAAAGTTGACTAGGTTGCCCTAGATTTCGAATATGGCTACATATTAGCTCGGATTTATTCTATAATGGACCTGCCATTGTTTCTGCATTGCGTAAATGTAATACGAATACGCTTGCTTAACACATTTAAAGGTGTCGATATTTACTAGGTATCGAATATTGCCACTTGCATTACAGATATTATGTTAAATTGATTGTAGATTCCTTTCTCATTACGGAATCGTGCATAAGCTCACGCATATGATGCCAATTGTTGTAAGCGGTACAGTTGGTGCAATAGTAGATATATAGATTGTACATACATACACACATACATATAATCACGCCTTTATCCCTTACTTACGGGGTAGGCAGAGCACCAAGGACCGATAGAACCACATGGTGCCACTTCTGACCAATTTTGAGGGTATAGTTGAGATGTACAAGTTTGGTTTGTAGTGACAAGTGGTCAGCCCATCGCCTACAAATCACAATGACTCTCTTGTCCCTCTACGGAAAGAGTACAGGAAGAGAAGCAGATATATATAGATTGTATTTCAAGAAAATAAACATAATACATTAGTAAAATCTCAGAAAGTTTTTTTCTTATCAAATGTCTGTGCCTTCTGCAATAAAGCTTGCAAAGGATATGGGATGAACCTGTAATAAACGAGGTGTGTGGCCCGCCTCCCCGCGAACGGGTTTGGACATACGCTGCCATCGGCATCGGCCCTTTACTCATAAAAAAAAACCATTCAAATTTTAACGACGCTCTCTAACGAGCTACGCCACAACTTAAAAGTACTTTTTAAATAGCAACCTATACTAAATCTCACTTGCTGTAGCATAGTAACTTAGATATAATCATTGGTTACGTATTGTACAAGACCGACGAGACATAAATAATCTGCAAAGACATTAATTTCTTACAAGTAGTATAAAACAGATGTTCTCGTGGAGATAAAAGCCTATTCAATGGTCATAACAATTTGTTGGGGTTATTACAGCTGTGATGCAATTAGTGTGTAGGTGATTTAATGTCCTTTGGATTGGGCAATTGATCGTGATCCTATGCAGGGCAGGGTCTATGAACGAACTACATGATGATGATCTTATGATGAACTATTTATGGCCACGATGGTTTGTTGATCTGATAGCTGATGGTAATGAGCCTCAAGTTAACTTATGTAACTTCTTCATAGTCAGTCAAAGTAAAATCTTATATGACAAAAATGATCTTATATGAGTTAAATCTTGTGAAGTATATGTGCACACGCACTAACTATTTTAATCTCAAGGTGTTATTTAGAAATCTCCGCTCTACATTTCCTAGTTCCGGATCATTTGGAATCTCGTCTCAGGCTACTCTACGTCTAGATTTCTTTAATTATTGCTAATTGTTTCCTCTTTACTGCCATTTTGATTTTTGTGATCAGCCAATTAAATGAATAGAAGGAATATTTGAAGCAATCTATAAATGGTTAATGAACCTTAGGGCTTGTACACAAAACTGCGATGCGACGTCGCATCGCAAAAACCTACAAGCTCGCACATCGCGTCGCAAGAACTTGCGAATTGATTCGCATCGCCTTTGGTCATCTTTATAGTGGAAGCCTCGCCGCACGAAATCGCATCGCAGCAATTCGTGTCGCCACTTTCTGCATTGCGAATTCGCATCGCAGTTTTTTGTACAAGCCCAAATAATGTATTAGGAAATAATAATCATATTATGTCAGTAAGACACTGAAAATCAAAGAACAGGTTTACTTTACGGTTCTCCAGTAGGCAAACCAGCTCTAGGTATGCTCTAAATGGGAAATATCGTCCTTTTTTCTATTTTTCTATATTTATTCCGAGTCGTATCCGTAGGTCACGTGCGCTGGTGGAACAAAATGAAAGTAGAAGCGTAGGCGAGCGCTTCATTGATAACTTAATGTCGTCGAGAGGCGCCGCCGCCGTGCCGGTTGTCCTTCGACTTGGTTCCCGGACAGGTTTGGTAGATTTGAAATCCATAGCTGTTGTTTTGGTTTGGGTTGAATGCAGGGTATGTTATTTTTAGTACTTACTATTATTTCTGAGTGTTTTGGTAAAGGCAAATAACTGTGATTTGCAGTCTATTTCGATAATGGAGGTTGGGTTGTAGACTAAATAGGTTTAGAAACAATTCTAAAACTCCTAAGTAACTTATTCAAAATATGGGTTTTGTAATAGAAATATGGTATGGCATAGTTATGTTGGACCAATTGAGCTCTGGAATAGGTAAGTACTTGAACTATTTTTGCATTAGCTTATAACGAAAGCTTTTCTAGAGACATTTCAATGTTTTGCAATAATTATATATTTTATAAAATTAATTAATAAAGAAATGGAAAAAATTCCTCACCCGGGTGGGAATCGAACCCACGACCTCTGCATTCCGCGTGCCAGTGCTCTCACCACCATTATATATTTGTAATTTGGTATTATAATCGGATTTTACTTGGCGTGAAAATTTGCAAAGGAACAACTTTCCGTGTCGGATATATGTTCGCTTGTGACGAGAATATCACCCAATGTATGTATAAACTTACTGCTTGCTAGTTTAACTTGAAGTTATCCAAATATAACTGCTTGGTATTTGCGGCACACGCCACGCTCATCAGGTAGGCAGTCGTGCTCTTGACCCCAGTGAGTCACTGTTGCTGGATCTATAGTCTTTAATAGGTATAGGTAGTATGGAGTGTGGGAACATCCCTGCTCGAGTTAATTTGTCAAGTCAGTCGAAGGCAATGCAATTTGCATTGTATCCAAGGAAGCGTCAACTTGACGCCAAACAAAGTAACATTGACCAAAATTAATAATTAGTCTACTACATATTATATAGGTACCTACCCTACATATAAAATTTCGATTAGAAACAAGGCGCGTTCTTAAATTATTTGGCCTCCTATATAAGTATAGAAACCATTCATACAAATTTAAAACAGGTATGTAAATGAAACAAATTAAATTACAATTAAAAACAACGTCATATCTTGATTAATTTGTTTTTCAATAATTAAAGCCAAATAACATACACATTACAAATAATGAAAGAAAGTTAAAATCGAAAGGTTTTCACGTTTATAAGCCCTTTAAATCACTTTTATTGCTGGTTCCGATCGCCCTTAAATGGTTTTAAAAAATAATGCAACTAGTTTTTTAGTGCAGTGGTCATAAATCCACTTTCACTGTTTTAGTGTCTTCGTATCATAGGTTAAATGAAATGATTGTTGTTATTGATTAAAACTTGCATCTGCTGATCATGGAATATTTTTTTAGATTTAAGTTTCTTACCTCAATTTATGTTCTCGTGAGTTAAGAATATTACTTAGCTAACGTGTTTTAACAAAGTACACATCATTCTGGTTATTTCCTTTCACATCAGTATGCATGTCGGGACAAATGTGACTGACTAATGGCCCCTGCTGTACCTCTTTGTCGGCACGTGTCTGCACATCTTTCATTGTCTCTAGCACTAGTGGTCATCTTTCTATCTGTATTTCATATAATAGGGTTGAACTTGTTGAACCATAGAAATGTTGAAACGCTTAGTTTTCTTTCAGCATAACAAACTACAGATGGACCAGAGAAAGTAAAAAGTTATTGCTTTATGCTGAGAGTCAGTACATTAGATAATCCATTGATAATCAAATTATTAGAATATGGATCTGGCTAAGAGAGTTTTAGATCTATTTCTGATTCCAAACTCAGTTCAAGTATAAATATAAATGTATTTACTACTTTACTACTTTAACAAAATTTAAGTTCGCTTTCAGCTAGTTCAAAACGAAATGTGATTTTATTACGAATAGAATGTTACCTGCTTAGGATTTTAACTCAAACAATATAAAGGCCGTTAAATCATCCTCTAATGAATACATAATAAGAAGCTTCAATCCAGTTGGTTTATGAGATCTTAAGTCATCGTCGGCAATTCATAAAAGGTTTCACGTTATGTCACATCAATATTTGCCATGGAAATTATGTCGAGACAATATTTGTCGTTACTTCATCAACAATTCCTTCTCAGTTCATGAAACACAAAGTACCTGTTACTACACGAGCATACCTCCTTTATCTTACACTAGTGGACGCCCGCGACTCCGTCCGCGTGGACTACAGAAAAAATAAAAAGTAGCCTATATGTTAAGTGTAAAAAGTAGCCTATATGTTATCGCGGTTGTCGTAAAAAATTAATTCACGTTTGTCCCCTTCCCGTGGGAATTTCGGGAAATCCGTTCCCAGTGCTTCCTCGGGGTCCCAAATAAACATATATGCTCAACTTCAGATTCACATGTTTAACCGTTTTCGTAAAAAATAAATAATTCCCGTTGGTCTCCTTCCCGTGGGAATTTCGGGAAATCCGTTCTAGTGTTTCCTCGCAGTCCCTAATGAACATATATGCCCAATTTCAGCTTCATATGTATAGCGGTTTTCGTAAAAACTATGAATTCCCGTTTGTCCCCTTCCCGTGGGAATTTCGGGAAATCCGTTTTTAGTCCTCCCTCGCTGTCCCCAATGAACATATATGCCCGATTTCAGCTTCATATGTATAGCGGTTTTCGTAAAAACTATGAATTCCCGTTTGTCCCCTTCCCGTGGGAATTTCGGGAAATCCGTTTTTAGTCCTCCCTCGCTGTCCCCAATGAACATATATGCCCGATTTCAGCTTCATATGTATAGCGGTTTTCGTAAAAACTATGAATTCCCGTTTGTCCCCTTCCCGTGGGAATTTCGGGAAATCCGTTTTTAGTCCTCCCTCGCTGTCCCCAATGAACATATATGCCCGATTTCAGCTTCATATGTATAGCGGTTTTCGTAAAAAATATAGAATTCCCGTTGGTCGCCTTCCCGTGGGAATATCGGGAAATTCTTATAGCCTATGTTCATCCAGGTCCAATAAGGATTCTAACGGTGAAAGAATTTTTGAAATCGGTCCAGTAGTTTTTGAGCCTATTCATTACAACCAAACAAACAAAGTTTTCCTCTTTATAATATTAGTGTAGATAGGATAGGCAAGAATTCTAGGTGAGACCTTACGTTTAGGCAACAATTTTTTTTCCAATTTTCTTTATTAATAATTTTATAACAAAAAATCACTCAATTATCTATCCATTGTACTGAAAGGGTGATTTGGCTAGAGTCTATTTTGATTAACATTAACGTAAGACTTATAGGAATGTTTGACTCTTTATAATTTAATTACTTACTATAATTACTACACCTGTAAACTAAGTTGTAAACTGTCATTAGAATAATTTACAATAACTAGTGTATTTAGATATTCAATTGGCATTAAATTCTATAGGTAATATACAAACAAGCGTGTCGTAGTGTGTACTTGTTTTCATAGGGTTCTATTTACTAGGAAATTGTCAAGATTTGTCCTTCACTATGGGTTCGCCCACCACCGGCCCCTTGTCCTTGTTCTTGTAACTCTGTTGTAAATGCTACGATTCACCTGTAAAAATATGTTTCCATTGCGTTTCAAATACTAACTATTTGCAATAAGTCCCATTAAAATGATTAGAAAAAATCTTAACCTGTTTATTTCTTCTCTTGAACTGAACACAACTAGTGATATTCGTATGCAATTTTGCATAAATCAGGCTTAAAAGCGAAGAGTTGTAACGGTGTAAGAATTCGACATGTGTGGTCAAAACCTGACAATGTTATAACTGTAGCGGTACTTCGGAATATTTGCGACGAGTCTTACCGAGATGTTACGCTACCTTTACGCGAATTTATGCTTGTGAATTATTACCAAGAAATTTTAGTTTTCTTATTTCAGCCTAAGCACGATTAGTTGGAGCTAATAAGACTGATACGAAAATTATTAATAAAATTGCTAAATAAAAGACTAAACAAGCGGCTGAGTTTCTTATGAGATGAGTGTTCAGAACCCGAAAAAAAACTTTACACTAACATTGTGAAATGGCATATTTGTTACTAGTGGACGCCCGCGACTTCGTCCGCGTGGACTGCAGAAAAAATAAGTGTCAGCTAACTCCATACCAAATTTTATTAAAATCGCTAGAGTAACAAACATCCATCTATCCATCCATATTCACAAACTTTCGCGATTATAGTAGTAGGATATGTTAAAGTGCTGTGGATTTCAGTAAACAAATAAATAGTTTTTGGGGCATTAATGAAACTTAACAGATTTATAGGGTCTTTATAATATAATAGCAGCCGCCCACGACTTCGTCCGCGTGAGGGGGCGTTGTACCCGTGCGAAGCCGGGCAGGTTGTTGTATAGACTGTAGCCTTCCTTGGTAAATGGGCTATCTAACACTGAAAGAATTTTTCAAATCAGACCAGTGGTTCCTGAGATTAGCGCGTTCAAACAAACAAACAAACAAACAAACTCTTCAGCTTTAATAATATTATTATAGTGGACGCCCGCGACTTCGTCCACGTGGACTGCAGAAAAGAACAAAATGTCGAATTATCCAGGATAAAAATATTTTCCCGGGATAAAAAGTAGCCTATGTGTTAATCCAGGGTATCAGCTAACTCCATACCAAATTTTATTAAAATCGCTCCAGCCGATTTTACATGAAAGAGTAACAAACATCCATCTATCCATCCATCCATACTTACAAACTTTATATATGTATAACGAACTTGCATACTAACTTTCAACCCTTATTTCACCCCTTAGCTGGTCGAAATTTCAAAAATGCTAGAACAAATGTTTAATGATTTCTTATCAAGTGCTTAAATATAAAGTTTCATGGTTTTATCTTTTAAAATTAAGAAATCCCATACAAACTTTCAACCTCTATTTCAACCCCTTCATCCCTTTTTTTCGAAATAAAAAGTAGCCTATGTTCTGTCTCAGGGTCTAAAGATTGTCTGTACCAAATTTCATCAAAATCGGTTGCGAGGTTTAAGCGGGAAAGCGTAACAGACAGACAGACAGAGTTACTTTCGCATTTATAATATTAGTTGGGATGAAGTATAGATAGTTTACATTACAGGGGCTGAGACGAGACGTCCCAATTTGACCTGAAAGATTAGGCAAACGGCGGTACCACCCTTAAATTTCTAAATATATAGACAGACTCAACTTTTATGACTTCATGCTATTAAGTATATTCGAGTGGGTACTTAAAATCGTTTATTATTCAACATAAATTCCCTTTCCGCTCAGGTAGAGTTGTCGAACACGGGCAAGTAAAAAATGCGTTAACAAGTAAATTACGTAATATCTTAAATGTTCCGATTGATTTATATCATGTCCACCAATATTTCACTTCTTTATGCACCTGTAACGGCGTCTCCGATGTCCATACTTGACAGGCGAGAGTTTTAACATTTATGTACTTTCTCCACCAAAAACTCGGTTTCGCAAATACAAGTTTCATCATAAGAGCAATTAATATTTTAGCGGCTTTCTGTTTAAGGCCCTTAGCTAATGAAACGATTGCAGTTTTTATATGGTCATCAACTTTCATCCGTTTTAGATATAAAATTACTTTTTTATGGGTATGCCTGCAATATCTTATGAGGTTGTAAGAAGAACTTATGTTCTCGTCTCGTTATATTACTAATATTATAATGCTTGTGAGAATTGATGTTTGCCAGTTTTTTGATGCAACAATTACTGAACAGATTTTAATTAAACTTGGAAGTTATGTAGCCTTTACATCAAAGTGATCAAACTATGTGTACACGCGAAAAAAATCGCGGACGTTCGCTAGTGTAACATAAAATGAAACGCATTTAAAGCCACGATCATATAAACGCATTGGATATTAATATGCACATGTATAACCTCATAAAATTCCAGATAATTATTTAAATGTGCTAAATTTATCTCATATCCCTTTTGCCGTTGACTTGCTTGCTTTGACCGTCATCATCTCAAATCATCGAATGTTATTAGATGTTTTCCATTATTTGATATAGCTATACCTAAGTATCCAATGTAAATTCAACATTTTTAAAATATATCAGCGTGTGGGTGACGGCTAGGCAAATAATATAATATGAAGAAATTCCATTATATTGAAACTAAGACCTAAAATAATTAAATAAAGTCGGAAATTTTTGATATATTCCTGTGAAAATGTTTAGTTGTTTTCGCTTTAGAAACATGATCTGAAGTGGCAGACCCTGTATAACTGTATACGTCTACATTACCCTGTATAACTGTATACGAACTACTCTTTGACTTTGTGATTGTGACCGCAGAGACTTGCGCATTATCGCCCACAATACGTGATTTCGTAACATTTAAACGGATTGCTACTCGAAGTCATATTGATAAATATTTGGTGAACTTGGCGTGATCAGACGAGAATTGTACAGTTTGTTCAAAATAAAAGTTACATGTTTCTAACACTTGTGCATCTCTGTTTTTTCGGGACTAATTAAGGCGTGCTCGGGCCGTGCATTAGAGGCCCTTTTTGAGATACCATCGCCGAACAATATGATACTCCGGCGATGGTTTGCAAGACTTTGTGATCTATTGTGGAAACAAAGGATGGGCTATGGGGCCGCTATTGAAGAGACTTGCGCAAAGTTCACGGTCAGCTTGACGGGCACGCCCACACTCCATGCCCGGCCGGCGAAGGACAGAGGTGGGGGAACTGTTCCTCGTGATTTCGTAACATTTAAAGCTGCCCTGCGGCTTATTATTATTATTATACTGTTTAAATTTCGCTACTCGTATAATTATATTAGGATAAATGTGCCCAAAATAATTGATAGTCACGAACTTGGCTGAATTTGGGTGGGGTTGGGTGATCAGACGCCATTACAACCAAGAATTGTACAGTTTGTTGGAGCGACAAAGGGGGCAACAAAATATTAAACCGAAGCCAACTTATTTTAGCTTCGGTGTTAGGTTGCCCAACCGGCGAAGGCAAGACATGTTTCTAACTCCGGCGCCGGAGATATTCCTAGTGAGCTACCTCCCAACATAGCTTATTATTATTATTATTAATAAATCGCTTTCGTATAACTATGTTACGGCTTTATCTATCTTACTGCGACATATACACACATTACCTACTGGACTTTTTAATTAAATTACTGTGGAGTTTTTTTGTTCTATCTACGAAATTATTTAGGTAGAGCAAACGAAGACAAAAATAAATTAATATTATGGGAGCAGGAGGGCTCAATACAAACTTTTGTTACAATGTATTATTTTCTATATAGTTTGTGGAAAGTTTTATTCAGGAATAAAATAGACTAAACACGCATTTCCCAACAATATGTTTACAAGGGTTTCAAGGGCATCGTATCTGGGATAACCTGATTCGTGGTTGGGATTTTACGTCACACGTGTTTGGCGATTTGCCGCTAACTCTTCGAAAATATTAGATCAAGATGATTTCAATTAGACTAGCTGCTAGGAAAGGATCGGTATGTTTAAATTCTAATATGAGAGGTAAATATTTCATCACTATGTTTTGCATAAAGAAAATCGTACCGTCACTGATAGATTATGCTTTTATCTAGAGGTTTGACATTTTTGTAAACCCCAAGGTCCTCAAATGATGACTCAAAAAAGTAAACCGAATTGTGCATACTTGTTGAAATGCCTAACTACCTATGGTTCATCAAGTCGGTCACATGTAAAATGACTAAAATTAAATCACTAAATTCCTATTGCCAAAAATGAATGTGTAAAATAATGAATAAACGTTTATTATTATTATTAATGTTGTGGTTGTAATAAAATATTTAGTACATTTTTATTATCAAGATATATGGGTAAACCAATACTTTCTACCGCATCCGTGCCAGTTTCAATAATCACATAAGTGTGTTTATTTTGTTTCACCATAGAGGAATGTTTCACTAACACTTTTAGCATTTCGCCTGGAACGTTCATGGAAAAGATATTTTAGTTCTGTGTACAGGGAATTGTCGGGAAAAGTAGACTTACGTGCTAAGATATTAATAGGTAGAATGTACCTAGAGTGATTACATTGCTATATTTTTTCAAATATATTAAAAACTAGTGGACGCCCGCGACTCCGTCCGCATGGACTACACAAAAAAAAATATCGAAATTATACTTATTATAATTATATATGGGTTCGAATCCCGGTAGGTGCAAACATTGATGTTATGAATATCGATGTTTGTTTCCGAGTCATGGTTGTTTATATACTTATCTATGTATTTATATACCGTTACTTAGTACCCACGACACAAGACCTTAGGGATCTTAATGTGGGACTAGGTTAATGTGTTGTGAAGTGTGTGAATATTTATTTATTTATTTATTTATTTATTTATTATACGGGATAAAAACATTTTCCCGGGATAAAAAGTTTCCTATATGTTAAGTGGGACCTGTCACAATATATTCCTGAAAACTGCATCGCAATCAGTTCAGCCGTTTCTGAGATTAGCGTGCACAAACGCACAGACAAACAGACCAACCGATAAACAGATAAAAATTCCAAAAATCATTGTTTTGGGTACTATTGCGTTGATAAAGGTATTCTATAATATTTTTTCTTATATATCTTCCATGTACAGACAGCGATCCGTTACATTTTTATTATAGTGTAGATAGATTAATCAACCATGGGAAATACGTATACAAATGGCTGTGAACCCAAAAATGGTGTAGCCAGAACTGCAGGATCACGAAGGAGATACCACGGCCACGTTTAGGATAACGGAATCGGTTGCTAGCTAAATTCCTCAGATATTAAACATTTCAAATTATATAAACCGCTGTTTAGAGAACATAATTTCGCTTCGCTTATCTTATTTCATTCGTTTTAGTTATCGCGATTGCATATAAGGTCACCGATAAATATATCTATGAGAAAACCAATAAAAAGTTCAACTATTCCAAATGTTCAGATCCAATTTTTTCCCCTATCAATCAGTGCGATTGGCATTTCTAGTTCAGCTATTGAAAGTGAATGTTTCGCTCTGAAGACCGCGCTCGATGGGTCGATTGTTAGGTATTGTTTCTATTTCAAAATAATGCTAAGGTAATCGATTGGTTTTCTAAGAAGCACCCATTACAACCTTGGCAAAATACTGGTAGAGATATCTATGCAGATTCATCATAATAATTAATGTGGAGTAGAGATGTACTAACTTTACTCTGAGATGTAAAATAATTTTGTATGGTTACATCATACATATAATCACGCCTTTATCCCTCACGGGGTAGGCAGAGCACCATGGGCCGATAGGACCACATGGTGCCACTTCTGACCAATTTTGAGGGTATACTCGTAGTTGTATGGTTAAATCATAGAGGAATAAAAGACCGATCTTATTCCTCTATGGTTAAATGGGACGAAATGTTCAAAATCATCAGAATAGTTTTTCGAATTGCATTATAAACTTGCTCTATTATTTATTACTACGTAAATAATTAATTTGTGTCGCATTGAAGGAAAAAAGTAGTGATGTGCTAATGTATAATTTTCAGATTATCTACAGTATGTACTTCTACAATTATTTATTTTATTCGTAGAGAGTTAGTTCAGGAATTATTTGTGGATGCAATAATGATTCCGGAAAAAGTTTCAAGCAGTAAGTGGTTTCTTATTGCTTATTAGAACAACTAGCTTAGTTATTTAGATAGCTTTGTCAAAGTATAGCAATGTAATAAGCCCATGATGATTAAAGCAGGAAAAACAAACTGTTGTGAAACCAAATAAAGGACGAACTGCCAATAAAAGGAAAGGTGTTGGGTAAGGTACAAATTTGAAAATTATTTTAAATTAATTCTATTATTTTTCTTTTATTACAGTTTACATCAATGGACAAATGATAGAAGCCAAGAGCTGTCATGTATGATATTACTATATTATTTATGTTTAGATTTAAGCATTTTTTACAAGACTATTAACTAAGGCCAACTTGCAGCAAATGTGATATCTTGCCTTTATTCACCTGTCACGTGTGCTAATTCTCGATTTAACTTAAATCTAGTTTTAGCATTTACTACAAACTAAAATTTACTATAAACGTGTTGAATTCGAATCTTTTATCATATTGTTACCTGTAATTTATCTATTCTATCACAGATTTTTATACCTAAATTTGGATTATAAACTAAACTTTCTTCACATTAAACTATAAATGAAAGACATTCGTTTCGCATTATTTTCTATAACCGCATAAGTCACCGGTAAGTATTGTGTCAAAAGAACGCGGATGAGACCGTAATACCTATCTATTTAACTACCTTATAATTAACGATATGTCATGTACGAGCGGTGTTCCTATTCTACTGCATATTACGTACTTTACTAAGGCTAGTCGCTTATTATACAACTTAAAGACGGATTTATAATCATTCGGAATGCAGAGTAGAAGTAAGTATCTTTAGAAAGGTAGTCTCGCCTATTCGCTATATTTTCGTGAGTTCAGAACGCGTCAATAACGTTTGGAACTCTAAAAGCTACTAGAAACATACAATTTTCCTCGAACGACTTCTGTAGAAGAGGTAATTTGTGAAACGTTTATTTCCTTTTTCGTAGGTTCTTCAATTCATCTAAAGTACAAAAAGCGATGACAATAGCATAAAGCATAGCTTTAAGTTTTCTAGGATAGCTATCATAAAGCAGCCGTACGAATGCAGAATGATCAGCTGTCTTTACCACTATATGACGGCACTCTGGGAAGCCATTAGCTTTACCAGGGTGTAGTAATACCCACGACAAACTAACGTTTAGTATGAAAACGGCTTAACCTGCTGAACATACAGGCCTTCATACAAAGTGGTGATCGCATATGCACACAATCCCATCCGTCATCAGACTCGAGAAAGTGCGAAAGTACGCGTCAGGTGAAAATGATTGATCAGTACAACTACTGTTTCTATTGAAATGCTAAACTTGATTCGTTAATGATTTGATTATTTCTACACCTTTTGTTTGATATCATTCATCAATGACTTTCGGAGATGGTAATATGGTACCGAATAAAGAGAGTGCTCGAGCGATCGAGTTTCTCCACTAACACTCATAGGTAAGCTAATAAGCCAAAGCAACTGCTGAATTATTTGTCACTACAGTTTCATTGTCAATATTATTACGCAATGAGTTAGCTTTAAATATATCTGTTAAATTACCATCTACAGGCTCCAATTTTGCGTAAAAGCATTTTTGAGCTTTAGCTAGACTAGACGAATTCTTTCTAAATTAGATTTGCACATTAGACTGTTAGCCCTCAGAAGCTTCATTAACTGGAACCCAATTGCTGTGCCACTAACCAGGTCCAACTTTGCGTTTAAAACTACCAATTATCCGTTTTCATTTTCGAGTTTAAGACACTTATAATATTCACGGATAACACTTGGATAACATTACGCTAGAATATCTATCCCAGCTTAGCATTTAACCCTTATATTAAAGATCTGAACATTATTGGAATTTTACCTAAATTAATTTCGCTATGCTTCAAGGGAGACAGAACCGACACCAATCACAGGTTGTCACAATTATCTCTACCGCATCTGGTTGTCGCCTAATTGTTGAATAACATTGTTGATGTTGAGTAATACCTTATCTGTTGCCTAGAAAACAACTCGTGCGCACTGCAGTGTTTGTTGTGACAAGGAATATACCGATTCATGTGTGTATTTGTTTTGAACTGACAGTTTTGATTGTTGCATCATAGGTTATGGTAACAGACTATATGTACAAAGGTGGTGCTATGCTTTTGTTTATTTAACTGTTTTCAAAACAACTTCAGCTTCAGCTATACAAAGTTTATATGGTTAATTGTGGATAATTAGTAAATTCACCTCTTTATCTCTCAATAACTGATGTCCTACGCATTACGTACTTCAATGCTTTTCGTATTTAAAATTCAAGTATTAAATTTTAATGAAGACCAGAAATAGGTACAGGTCTTCTTTATTTTCTTAATGTTTTCTTGAACCAATTAGTATTTTTTGTATAGTTTGTAACACGATAATACTTTCCGGATGGAGCCATATCAAATGTATCCAATTAAATCTGCCGCAAGATTGGGTTCAGCTGTTATGTAATTATAATTACGTATTTATAAAATCCCAAAAAGCCCAAGATAGGAGTACTTGGAAAGCTCTGGAGGAGGCCTTCACCCGAAGAGAGACCCAAAACTATACCTAGGAATTAATCATGCATGAATTTATAATTTTAATTAAATTTTTTGTCATATTATTAATCCTAATTTAATTCAATCTATTTTAAATGTATGTGTAACAATTTTGTATGGGAAAATAAAAAGGCTATTTATTTATTTATATTTATTTATTTAGAAAATATCAGAGTTTTTATAAAGTAAATTGATATCCCGAAATGGAGGAGCATATTTTACATTTCTGTTGATGTATTGTAGAATATGCCAATCTCTAGCATCCCTGTTATACAAAAATCTGACTCATCTAAAGACGAATCTTATAGTTTTCGGTTGTTAACCCAGACAGTTAACCGTCAAACATAGTTAAGCTGCGCAACCAAGTGTGCTATCCAGGCAAGTTCAAAATTACATTGGCACACGTTTCAACCGCCGTTTTCAAGGTTACGTTAAAATAATCATAATATTTTGCGTTATAAAAACAAATTAGTCTGTATTCTTTACATAATAGAGATCGTAAAATTATTAATAAAGAAAATGGAAAAAATTCTTCACCCGAATGGGAATCGAACCCACGACCGCTGCAAACCGCGCCAGCCGCTTATAAAGGCGCTTCTCCATTAATATAATAGAGATCGATCAACAATTACGAACGTGTCTATTATAGTTAGGTTATCATAACAGTCTCGTAGTAACGGATATGTGACTCAGACGCCGCGTGTGTTCACGCCTCGTGCTGTTCGCGAAATAATTAAAATTCCTTTTTGGTTATTGTAATCCATTTAGCAAGATGATTCGCGTGGCTTTTATCTTCAAAACAAAGTTTTATAGGTATCCTGGTTTCTCTTTTAAGAGGATATCTTGAATATGAGTAGTGTGTACAGCAAATATTAAGAAACAAAGGGCTCTCCGACAACAGGAGGTGAAAACGAAAACGTTTTAAAATTGCCCCAAAATTAAATAATACTGTCAAATAAACATAGCAATTTCATCCTAAAATGGTTCATTTTATACAGCTTTAAATCGTAAAATGCCTTCATCGATTGTATTTTGTTCATAAAAGTTGTACATATAAAAGTCTTTGCAACATAATTTTGAGCCAAAATTTTGCTGAGCTTCTGGAACGATGCATTTTACACCTTTTTTATTAACACATATTTACCTTGAATTTTAAGATGTTTGGCCATAACATCGTTATTCTCATTTATTATATCAACTATGGAGTTTCAGACAAGTGTTACAGTTTACAGTCAGCACCACATCATACATATGAATATATAGCGTACCTTATAATATTAATTATTATTATTATATAAAGTCAATTGATTAAAGGCTATATTTTATAAAAGTAGCTATTATGACTCCTGCAATATTGTTCTGGGAGGTTGCGATGGTTGTATAAATAGCAGGGTAGAAACTAAATGGTGTCACTTTATTCTTGACTGTTGAGTTTGTAAGACGTTACTCTGCTCGATCTCTGTTCTATTTAAAAACATTGCAACGATATAATCTATTTACGGCGAATCGGGTTTCTTGCTGCTTCTTTCCCCGAATGTTATATCGCCTGAAGCAGCTTTAACTGTATAAGTGATAAATAAATAGTTCTACATAGCAACTGCGATGTTTGACTCCGCATCCTGAATATACTGCTGCGCCAACGAGTAATCATCGGTGACACTTCAGAAGTGGGATGCCGGAAAATAAACCCGCCCTGCCCACGGGTGACGACTGCAAGAAAAGATTTGCGAAACATGGCAAAATCGGTGAAGAATGTACACAAAAGGATGGAGATTTTTTTTTTTTTTATGGACAACTGGAATATATTCAACATGAAACAACAAGAAACTGGAGAAACAAGAAGATGAAGACAATGTAATTACTAGAACCCAATCAATGATGCTGCTGTACTACCTAAATTCCATGCTGTTGCTGTTGCTGTTAAGAGCGCCAGTGTCAAGATCTTTTAATGTCCATCTGCAGTGGAAGCCGATTCCGCATCACAACTTAAAGGTTAGATATATTTGTTTGTTAGCTCTGCTTATGTGGATACTTATACCAAAATCCTTGCTTCATACCGTACCGTTGGTACGTGATTTTTGTTTTAGTGTAGTTTACGGTTAGCGTAGGTTACCGTACGTAAATGTCGTACCTACCAGAAAGAAAAACTATGTTAGTTGCACAAACAGTACGTAAAGAATATTCGTATCAATTTTTACAAAAATCTCGGTGCACAAAATGTATCTATTATGCGTTTGACTTTATTGGGGTACCTAAGTATTTCAAATAATGTTCCGTTATTAAGTTTTAATTACCACTGCAGGTATGTTTGACTAGCAAGATTTATTTAGTTAAATTTAAACAATAATGTCAGTCCATAATCGGGAATATTGTTATACTAAAATATGTAAACTATAAATGCATAAGTAGATTGTATTGGTGGTTTGTCCTGTTGGAAAATGAAGATTTTTGTCAGCAAACCAGCAAACATGTTTTTATTACGTGGAGTTTTGTAGTAATTTACTTACATGCTATTTAAAATATAGGTACTTTGAAATCTACCCACACTAGGGTAATTATCGTTAAGATAATTTGGTTCTAAATTATGTTCTCTTGTTTCATGATCTAACATGCATCGGTGTTCATGGTTATTTTCCCGGAGACCGTTGCCACCGCTTGGGCCGTACAGAAGAGCACCTGGCTGTTGTGGCGTATCAGGAGCTGCTTATTCTGGGTAAGATCGAAACATGTAATTTGTTTAATATGCTGTGTGAATTTTGCAACTTTAATCTAATAGTTTATGACAGTTTTTCAAGATACGGCTTTCGTGTATCCATGTTGTTATCATAATAAGTTACGACCCGTTTTATTATATTATGTGTAGATATGATACGAATAATATTCACCTTACAATAGATTCAAACCATGGGGTGTAGTAGCATAAATGCGAGACTTTTGTCTGGGCTTTATGTTTCTGGGCTTGATTGTTGGCATCTTCTTGCTACGCCATGCTTAGTATTTGGGAAGGTGATAAGAGACTTTTGAGAAACAATATGATATTGAGTATGTGTACTGACACACGAAAGTATTATTTAGTATTCATTGCAACTACAATATAATTATTTGATCCTTATATATTTAGCGGGTATGCCGTTATTAGCAATCGTGATAAATAGGAAATGGAAGGTAAATGCGGTATAGCAATACGATACCCTAGTTTCTATAGTAGGTATATAGATAAATTAGGTAGTACACTCGTAATAATGCCATGCATCTTGGTAATACAGTTTGCTAGTGCAATTTTAGGATACAATTTAACGATGCAGTTTCATAATGCACTTTAACAATGCGTTAAAACATTAGAGTTTCTGAAGTTCACAACAGTGTTGGTTAGAAATTTTTAGTTTAGATATGCAGTTTTCCTATTAAATTTTTGAGTGCAGTTTAACAATGCAAATAGCAGTGTAGGTACCTATGCAATTGAGCAATGCGGTTATAATACGGTATAAAGTTTGGTAAAACTATCTAGAGATGCAGTTCACTCTTTAGGTTAGAAATGCAGTTGACTAAACAATATACCTATAGAGATACAGTTAGAAGTACAATTAACTATAGTTAGAGGTGCGGTTAACTACGATTAGAAGTGCAGTTAACTAATATAGTAAAAGTTTTAGTTAACTATACAGTTAAGAGTTATACTAACAATACAGTTTAGAGTTTCAGTTAAATATACAGTTTAGAGTTGCAGCTGACTATACAGTTTAAAGTTGCAGTTGATTATACAGATTAGGTTTAAAGTAGCAGTTAACTATACAGTTTAGAGTTGCAGTTAACTATACAGCTTAGAGTTACAGCTAACTATACAGCTTAGAGTTGCAGTTAACTATACATTTTAGAGTTGCAGTTAACTATACATTTTAGAGTTGCAGTTAACTATACATTTTAGAGTTGCAGTTAACTACATAGGTACAGCTTAGAGTTACAGCTAACTATATCTATACAGCTTAGAGTTGCAGTTAACTATACATTTTAGAGTTGCAGTTAACTATACATTTTAGAGTTGCAGTTAACTATACATTTTAGAGTTGCAGTTAACTATACATTTTAGAGTTGCAGTTAACCAAACAGTTTAGAGATGCAGTTAACCAAACAGTTTAGAGTTGAAGTTAACTATACAATTTAGGGTTGTAGTAACTATACAGTTTGGAGTTGCAGTTAACTTTACAGTTTAGAGATGCAGTTATCTACACAGTTTAGACTTGCAGTTAATTATAGAGTTCAAAGTTGCAGTTATTTATATAGTTTAGAGATACAGTTAACTACACAGTTAACTATACAGTTTAGAGATGCAAGTAACTATACCGTTTAGAGATGCACTTAACTTTACAGTTTAGACATACAATTAATTATAATTTAGAGTTGCAGTTAACTATACAAGTTAGAGATGCTTTAACCATAGTTTGAAAATGCAGTTAACTATACAGTTTAAGGATGCAATTAAGTACATAGTTTGAGGATACAGTTAACAATACAGTCTAGAGATGCAGGTGAACTAAACTATACAGTATAAGATGCAGATAACTGTACAGTTTAAACAATTGAGTTTGAAGAATAAATCAATAAATAAATAAATTTAAAATAAATTTAAATAAATAAATAATTTAAAATAAATTCAAATAAATAAATAATTTAAAATAAATTTAAGTAAATAAATAATTTAAAATAAATTTAAATAAATAAATAAATTTAAATAAATGAATTTAAATAAATAAATTTAAATAAATGAATTTAAATAAATAAATTTAAATAAATATATTTAAATTAATAAATTTTAATAAATAAATTTAAACATATAAATAAATTTAAATAAATTAACTTTAAAATATTAAATGGTTAACTTAAAATAAATAACTTAAATGGTTAACTTAAATTTAAGTTAAATAAATAAATAAATTTAAATACAAAATTTAAATAAAATAAATATAAAATAAAAAGATATAAAATAAATAAAATAAAGTTTAGCACTGTAACTTAGTGGTGCAGTTCAGAAATACAATTAAGCGATGTCCCTTAGAAATACAAAGTAGTTAGCAATGCTGTTAAACAATGCAATGCATTTAAAGTTTACAGATTAGGAATACTGTTTAGAAAAGCAACCTAGCAACCTATAGACAGGTTAGCAATACTAATGAAACCCAGCAATGTATAGAAAGTTTATGAATACATACATATAACATACATATAATCACGCCTTTATCCCTTACGGGGTAGGCAGAGCACCAAGGGCCGTTGGAACCACATGGTGCCACTTCTGACCAATTTTGAATACAAGTTTATGAATACAAGTTCACAAAATCAGTTTAACAATCCAGATGAGCCAGGCAGTTTAAGAATATGTTTGAATCACAACGGTTAGCAATAAATACAGTTTAGTAATATGGTTTTATAATCCAATTTTACAATGAAATGTAACAGTGTAGACCTGAACTGTAACTTAGTAGTTAAATTAATATTCATATTACAGTATAGAAATACTTTGCGATGATAGATATAATACAACAGGAAGTTAACATAATAATGCTAACATAATAGCATAATAAATATAAAAAACATCGTGAAAATATTTAGCAAATTTAATGTGCCTCTGCAAAAGTCTGGTGCAGTTTCAAAAAAATAAACCAGTTCGACTAATGTAGATCGCTTAGAATAATAACGTACCATATGAGAAGTAGGTACCTACTGTTCATGGTGTTAACAAGTCGTAGATACTGCTAGTAAGAAAATTTTTATTAAGGTTATTCAATTGAGTTCTAGATTTCTAATATTAGTTCAATGTGAAGCTAGTAAAATTTATAAAATAATTAGGAAAAATTACGGGGAATGTTAAAACTTACTGGTTTAAGGCTATGTTTGAGGAAAGTATATTACACAATGATATGAATAGTGCCTAGAACTAAGTAAAGTCTATCACTGAGCTTTAACTGAAACCTGTAGAACTTGTCTTGATGTTGTATATGTGACTTAGTCTCTGTGACATAACCCACATTGTGATGTATTCAATCTATGTCTCCTAAACAAGAATCTACTCCTACTTAAGAAATGGAAACACCTTAGAGTTTTCGACCTTGTTCCAGCTATTCTCCTCTATGCTTGTACTGAAAATAATATTAAGTGTCTTTGTGACGTATGATCTATATGACGATGTTGTGTCTGAATTCTCCATAGAAAAAAGGAATGAATTATCTACCTATTTATTGCAATTATTATACTTCTAGTTAGGTACAAAAAGGGGGAATCGTCATCGTTTTCAGCCAATTGCAGTCCACTGCGGGATGTACGCCTCCACCAGAGCACGTCACACTACTTGATCTCCCATTTTGTCATCAAATCACTGCCAGCCCCATTCTTTAAGTCATCAGTCTATCTGGCTGGAGCGCGTGCAACGCTACGCTTACCGATGATATTTTTAAAAAAAATAAGGGGAAATAGAATAAATAAAACAATAAAATAATTTCAGTGTAGGATAATAACTTAAATATTATACATAGGTACTTTTACAAGCTTCAGAAAGTTAATTACAATGAACTTATAAGCCTCAAATAGTTAGCCAACTTCTGTCCAAAAAAAAGTACTATGTGAACTCTCCAAACTTAAGCGATTCGTTCGCCCACTATAATTGATCAGCTACTACTTCTCTACTTGGAATGCATGATTATAATAATTGACTCTACAAATAAGTAGATAAATAAATACTTTTAGTACACACAGTTAAAAATGAAATAAGACTTAAGTACCCGAATCAAAACGAAAGAATCGCATACCTACCCGTTTGCAAAAGATGAAGACAAAGAATAATGCAGTTTACTGTCAGGTCTGCCATTATAACGACAGTGTGCTTCCATAATTATTATAACGTTGTCTATGTGACGCTGTCTATGTGACCCTGTCTATGTGACGCTCGCTGCCTATGTGACGCTGTCTATGTGACGCTGTCTATGTGACGCTGTCTATGTGACCCTGTCTAGGTGACGCTGTCTATGTGACCCTGTCTATGTGACGCTGTCTATGTGACGCTGTCTATGTGACACTGTCTATGTGACGCTGTCTATATGACGCTGTCTATGTGACACTATCCATATGACGCTGTCTATGTGACACTGTCCATATGACGCTGTCTATGTGACACTGTCCATATGACGCTGTCTATGTGACACTGTCTATGTGATTTAATGTTCTTTTTTTGTGTGATATTATATTTATTGGGAACAGCTGAAATCTGCGTGAATTTTATTTTACAGATCCTCGTCCAACCCACTAAGAGTGAGCGCCGTGGGACACGGCTTATGCAGGATGGCCGAGTGTTACAGTTTACAGTCAGCACCACATCATACATATGAATATATAGCGTACCTTATAATATTAATTATTATTATTATATAAAGTCAATTGATTAAAGGCTATATTTTATAAAAGTAGCTATTATGACTCCTGCAATATTGTTCTGGGAGGTTGCGATGGTTGTATAAATAGCAGGGTAGAAACTAAATGGTGTCACTTTATTCTTGACTGTTGAGTTTGTAAGACGTTACTCTGCTCGATCTCTGTTCTATTTAAAAACATTGCAACGATATAATCTATTTACGGCGAATCGGGTTTCTTGCTGCTTCTTTCCCCGAATGTTATATCGCCTGAAGCAGCTTTAACTGTATAAGTGATAAATAAATAGTTCTACATAGCAACTGCGATGTTTGACTCCGCATCCTGAATATACTGCTGCGCCAACGAGTAATCATCGGTGACACAAGACACAAACGTAGTACAAAGTAACATTACTTATCGATCGAATCGATAGAGGTTCGCTATCGAAACCTTATTCCCAAAGGGAAGCTCTCATTTGGTTTCGTTAATTGATGTGATGTAGCGTAAACACTATTGGTGGAAATGAACATCGATACATTGTCTAAGAACCCAGACTGACTAAAATGTTTAATTACTCAACGAAACATTCCAGACACACGATTCGTTTTATGTTGCGTGGTTTGCATCCCCAGTCTAATTTGGGAACATTCAGCCATTGAAAGCCGGATGCGTTGAGTGTTTATAGCTTATGTCCTTCTTTGGATACTCTATATTTTGTACAAACTTCAATAAAATATCTCTAGTGGATTTGTGGTCGTGCAAACAAAGGTATCGACAGATTCCTAAGCGATATATAGAAGAAGCCTTGGTGCTCTGCCTACTCTGTAAGGGATTGAGGCGTGATTATATGTATGTATTATATATTTAGAAGAAGGAATATAGTGGATTAGCACTCACTTCAAAGTGTTCACATATACTTATTATATTAAAGGATTTACTTTTCAGAAAATGTGATTAATTACATTGTAAGTATATGTCGTCACATAAACTGCTCAAGAAATAGATAGTGCTCGGTATTCACAAAACAAAAAAACTTATTAATTCCTCATGTGTTCCTTATGGCTTCTGTGATTGATATCTGTTTTATGCCGGTTAAAATATTCGATTCGTTTCCTGTCGTTAAAATATTTCGCAATAATTTTTTCAAACGGTTGTTGGCCTCAGTTACCGGCATGAGCTTTGCTAGAAAATGTACAATGATTTATTAGTTGATGATGTAGGTATAGTTTGACACGGAATTTTACTACACAGTAGAAAGTATAGTACGTAAAGGTCTTGAAAGGGTTTTACATATACCGATAGATAGGTTTCTATATGTGGAGTAGTACCTACTGCATAATGTGATCGATTTGGTCAATTTATGTGATTCATTTCATCATACTCCAAAGCATACCTACTTATATTAAACATATTCAAACTTATTGATTCATCAACGCCCAGTCTAAATCCTTATTTATATTCATATGAAAGGCAGTGTAACAATTGATTTTCTAATAACTTGTGATTCAAGGGTTGTTATCACAATATAAGCGCGACAGCTTAGTTTTGGTCAGACACATTACTCGATAACTAAGCTACTTACTTTGGTTATGTTACTGATTTGTATTTTCGAAGAGAAACGGCAAAATTATGAACAAGTGAAATTACATTTCGAGGTCAAAAAAGACGGTTAATATTAATACAAAGCATTAGATAATGAGGGGGTGGTGGGCGAAGAGTGATTCAAGGTGGTGGGCGTGAACAGGTGAACGAAGGCCAGGAGCTTGGTCATCGGAAGCCGTTCACTGTCTGGTGTCTAAAATGCTGTAGATAATAGACTAGGAGACAGTACGTACTGTAGGTGTGGCTGATGTAGGCTGGATTTTTGTGAGTTCACATCCTTTGCCCAATGTTTTTCTTTAAACGGCTGGTCCTTTAATTTCAGGATGAGTTAATGTACTTATACTGTATAACTACTAACTACTCTAATAGTTTATAGCACTTTTTAGAGTTTGGTAGTTATTATTCAATTTATTATCCAATTATGTTCCATGTTAGGTTCTGATCTAGATTTTAAATAAGAAGGAAAGAGGCTTAAGTACGTAGTTTGATATATAGTTTTCAAAATCAAAATAGATAAGATCAAACTAGAAGCAGCAATGTGGAATTAGTAAATTTTAGGTCCTATGTGGCTATGTGCTAATGCATTAGCAGTTAGCAAATTAGGCATAAATACGTACATTTTTCATAACACGGCTATCTACATGTTTATCCTGGCCGTTATAAAGTCGGCTAAAGAGGACATTTAGATAAATCTTCCGCCATGAAGCAATAGAAGGTATTCATCAACATTTTAATCTGGATCAGTGGATCGAAGACCTCTCCAAGTCAAATCTGATGTTTTGATTGATATTTTTACTAACTCTTACCTAATAGATATTGCGCTTCATGTGTGGTCGGCAAAGCCGTAAAATTACGGATTTAAATACCTCTCATCTTTTCAATAATTATTAGGTCATGCATCCATCTCAGTTGATCGTAATCAATATACATGTATATGAACTGTGTTAATGTCTGTTTGTACGAAGAACGATACCTACCACTATTTAGGTATAGTTAGAGTTAGTTACATATTTGCCATGCTATCCAATTTTTTTTATGTGTCTCGACCAATCATCCCTCATTTAAAAAGTTCTGTGTGTATTCTGGTGGCATTAGGTAATAATAAGTTTATTATATTCACAAACAATTTGTACATTTCGTGTGTTCAGACAAATCTTTAGTTTAGACTTCCAAAAGATAGACAGACCGCGTATATCGTGTAGTGTTGGAAGCAATAAAAAACTTTGCGTTGATTGATGCACACTACCTCGAAACATATCGACATAATTTCTGATATAGGCTCCTGATTGCGAGCCGGGGCCGGTGGCCCAAAACATTGACGTATACAAATTACATATTGTCTTTTTGTTGCCGTCAATTTGCAGTCATCAGTGTCCATCTAATCATAATCTGCACTGATAACATCCAGCAGTATATCTTCCAACTTAACAATTGTAGTTTCATTTTTAGCAGTCTTCATCTTTATCCTTTGTAGAATAGAGACTACATTCTCTATCGAAACGTTACTAGTTTCGTTTGTGATACGAAACAGCTTATGTTTAAACAATGGCTCGAACACTCACATACGACATTAGTGTTATTGCGGTATGTAGGCCAAAGTTCACAGTTGTAATAGTAACAATTTACATATTATGCAAAGTGGATTTAAAAGTGAAGTGTGACATTTAATTGTTACAGCTATTACAAGTGTACCCTAAACAGCTGTGGAGTAATAGTGCATTTATGAAGTGCAGATAAGCCAAAGTGACAGGTATTAGTCAATAATTAATTTAATATTTATAAAAAAAACGGGAAAGTTACTGATTGAGCTTCTTGACTTATAATGTCAGAAGTTAAACTTTTCATTAGAAAAAAAAAACAAACGTACGCTTCGATCGCGCTTAGATTATAACATTATATAACGGGATTAAAGTCCTCAAGTCTGTATATAGAACAGTATTAAACTTTATCTAAGGTTAAAGTATTCGCAAACACAGGCTTAAGCAAACTAGAAAACTCAGATTAAACAAAATAAATTTAATGAAGAGTAGAAAATACAATTAGGGACCGTGAACATATGCTCATCATTTTAATTTCGAATCGTTTCTCATCTTTGGTCAAACGATTTGGGCCTGATTGAGCAAACATACAAAAAATACTCTATGATTGATTAAATTACTAGATAACTTTTCTCTATACAAGCTTTCGCTTTCCATCATGCGTATATTGAGGTCAGACTAAAGAAATAGCCCCTTGCTAAGTCACTCACGCCCATTATCATTCAGTTTTGTCTTGCAAAAACTTTGACGCTAAGGGTCAAAAATACACACACACATGCCTATAGAAAAAGGATATAATTATTATCAGGGTTGATGATAATGAATATAGGTAGCATATGCATTCTTGGTCCGTCTTGAAGTTGTTCATCCTACTCAAAATGTCGTTGCCTGTTGTATTGTTTTTATAAGTATTTTAGAAAGACGACACAAAACGTTAGGTGGTAAGCACGAAACTATATTTCATAATTTAAAGCCACTTTTATTTCATGGGTAAGTAATCGTATGCCTATAGCCTACTCATCTAAAATACCCTCAGATAACGCAGCAAGAAAGCCTCATGACAAGCTACCCGCCCATCTTTATTAGTGTTTCCAAATAACACAAAGCATTCATAAATAATAGTTGTGACACACGCTCTGCTCTCAATTCTCGTGTAACCGTAAAAGTGAAACAAAAAGTCGGCACAGATAGACGTACTGCCATAGAGCCGGTGAAGCAGTGAGTCATCGAGGGACGCCTTAACAGGGCCACGAGAGAGAGACCATATCGGTGATTGACTGGACTAGGCTTTGGTGTAGGGATAGCAGAAAAATCTGTGGGAGAATCAAAAGAATTAGGTATTGCATACAAGTATGTTAGATATCTTAGAAATCGTGGAAAACAATCAATTAAATGGAAATTGATTAATGTGCTTGAACCGAAAGAAGCCTTAAATGGGAATAATGTTAGTCAGTGTGATATAATTGTTCATTGATCGTGAAGTTGCGCGGTTCTTCATAAGACATGAGTACACATGATCACGTCTGACATGCCATGCCATACCATGATTTTTGCAAACCCTGTGGCAATTTTTTATGCAGTGTCGTTACTATATCCAAAGTGGAAAGCAAAAAAGCTATAGCGCCACTTTTTGAAAATGACTTAAATATACCAATCGACACAGCGTTTTTGTCTGAGGTCTATTTACTAATTTGACCGAAATGGAAAAGTTTTAGCGTTTTTGCCATTCCAGTGTCGAGCACTGGGTGTGATAATGGGTGAAATGTTTTAGGAATGGTCTAGTAATAAAGGATTTATTTGCAATCCGTACTTTTACTAAGTATTCTATGGTTGAAGTATAGTTTCGATTTCGCATCTCAGGTACATCACAAAACGCTAGAGGCATCTTAACTAAGGGCTGAGACAAAATAAAATATTTCATAACCAAAGATATCTTAAAATATGACTATATATAATTACAAAAACTTTCAGTTCCAAATTTATATTAAAGTACGAGGCTGGTAAAAGTACTTTCTCTTAATACCATTATTTTATTTTGACCTTTAATCAAAAATGTTCGCATTTTTCCTTGAAGCGTCATATACGGTGGAATGAAACATTGTATTCAACATTATTGTTCATGGAGTCCACTGCATTTAAGACTAGCGGGCCCTAGCGACTTTAGCCGCATACGTAAATAATATAATAACAATAATATAATATAATATTCACACACTACACAACACATTAACCTAGTCCCACACTAGGATACCTAAGGTCTTGTGTCGTGGGTACTAAGTAACGGTATATAAATACATACATAAGTATAGAAACATCCATAACTCGGAAACAAACATCAATATTCATCATATCAATGTTTGCACCTACCAGGATTCGAACCCAGGACCTATGGCGTCGTAAGCAGGGTCACTACCTACTAGACCAATCGGCCGTCTTTCTTTCTTTGAGCTCCTTAGTAAGGAACCAAAAAATAGCTAGTTAAGTATGTACACATGATAAATAATATCCTAGGTTCCTATGTACGCAAATAACTGGTATGTACTCGTACTAATATGTGAACAACCTGTATACAAAAATTCCTTTTTGAATAATAAAATGTCGAACCCTATCGAACATAGAATCTCAGAATTATAACCCTAGAGAATCGAGATCCTATGAATGGGTATCAAATCTACTGTGAAATGGTGTTAGTGTACCAGCAACTCCAATTCTGTTAACAGACTATGAGTATTCCTTGAACACAATGTTTTCTCATAACCTATATTGTGTACCAAGACTATTTATTATTCTGTAGTTCAAGCCTGCAATTTTGCTCAGGCCGCCATGAATTATGTTAGCCGAATCGAGGCTTGAGTTCTCTCCTATATGTCATCGACGATCCCTATTTTGTGTCAGTACCAAAGTTGCATATAATTTGACTCAACTGGAATAGAAAGTATATTCTTTGGAATAAACACTTGGCTGTTAGCTATTGGGGTGATAAAATGGCGGCATTAAGAGCTTAATTATTTAATGACTTGTTAACCGTCAATAATAAAATTGAGTTCACTTTCTAAGTATTATGACCAATTGCTACTGTTGTTATGTTATTATACATATTTATCCGTGAATGCTATAATAATTAGCAATTGTAAAGAATTATGCGCTGTTTGAATTCAACACAGTGTCGCAGACAGAACGTCTTAGTTTTGAAAGTCTCTACAAGGCAACCATCTTTACGGTGCCGACTTGTAAAATGTTCCTTCTCAAGCGCTATATGACGGCACCGCTTTTACAAAATATTAACAGATAGGTACCTATTACTTCATACATAATTATAAAATAAAGTCGCTTCCCGCTATCTGCCTGTCCCTATGTACTTATGCTTATATTGTGATCCAGTTTTTTTTTTAGATAGAGTGATTCAAGAGGAAGGTTTATATTATGTATAGTATCAGCACTGCAGCCATGCGAAACCGGGGCGGTTCACTAGTAGGTATTAAATAAAATGATGGCTCGCCTGACCCAAAACTCTAATCTTATCCAGTGCACCTGAAACTATACAGGATGTGACAGAAAGGGTATGTTAAGCGAAAAGCTATAGAGAACATATTTCCAAAATTTGAGACTCGAAATCACATGTTTATTTTTCGAAATTGTAGGAATGTTCCTGATTTGTTTAGAAATTCTCCATACTATCTGGAAAAATAAACATGTGATTTTGAGTCTGAAATTTTGTGGGTGGGTTCCTTTTAATGGGCTATTTATGTAGCTTTTCGCTTAACATACCCCTTTTGTTACACTCTGTATATGCATTTAGTGCATATAGCGCATTCTTGTTGTTTAGTCCATTTGAAAATTGTTATGGTAAGGAGAACCCAAAAATTTGGTACGCACCCAAGTATCTAACCACTACCGCTCTCTAGTTTAATTCACTGAAACTAAACAGCGCCATCTATTGCTTGTGTACAATATTTGTAAAATGATTCTGCCAAGAAAATGTAGAGCCAGCTACGGTGCGGTGAGCTCAAAGTTCTATTAGTTCATAAAGCTTCGAGCAGAGGTCATCCATATATTATTTGTACTGAAAAGCTTTTTGATATTGTAATAAAGTAAAACTATGTATACTATATGTCCGTACATTGCGTGTTGGATCCAAAATATGCTATATAAACTTTCTGAATTTTGTAAAACAAAAATTACAATATTTTACCTGAGAAAATTACTCTTCACTTAAAAGATTTTTCCGAGCAAACTCAAGCCATTAGACCCTTAGAATAATGATTCACTCTGCTCTGCGGAGCGAAGACCATCATTAATCTAAGATTAGACCTTTGTCTATGGGTACGTACAGTGGGTATTATTATAATCCGTATTATTACCTAATATCAACACAAACTTTAATAATACATTACATAAGGCAAATGCAACTCGGTAAAAGCTCCCCAGGGTTCCCTAAAGCGAGGTGTAATAAACGTCAAAATTCTTTGTCAAATATTGCAACCTGAAAAAGGTCACGATATTTACTTTGTACCTGTATGCATAAATATATGTAATACCTGTTATAAGGGTCAGCGCTCATTGTAGTGTAGATATCGCCTCGCTTAATACCTTATTTAATAATACCTTACTCACGTAATCGCATAAATGAATCGGTCTATTCCACTAAAATCACCTAGGTGATATCACCTAAGTGTTTAGAATCGATCTCAATTTGTTTATTTATTATTGGGTGATGATAGTGAATCTATTAATGAATCATCAATAAATGAATAAGCGGTCATCAGTTGTCAGATTCGAGGGTCAGTGAGGGTGTATGGCTCGGTGGTGGGCGATCAGACATTGGAAATTTTAAAGTAACGCATGTTACATCTCAACATAATAATGGATCTATCTATCTATACAGCCTCTTATACCCACTGCTGAGTAAAGGCCTCCTCTTCCCTATGGCACTGTCCTCTGTTCTGGGCCAACCTCATCCACTGCTGTCCAGCGACCCTTCGGATATAATCTGATCATCGGGTGGGTGGTCTGCTCCTCGGTCTTAAAGCGTCCCTTGGCCACCATAATGGATATTGTTTGTTTTTTATTCACATAGGCTTTTGTTTATATCGTGGCCATATAATTCAAAGGATCATTATCATGAAATAGCCAAAGTGTTATCAACCACATCATGGTGAGGAATCAATCAGTTCCGTAACAAGTTGCTAGCTTAGAGAATGCCCGAGTTCCTTAGTCGACTCTTACGACATGCAAGAAGCAGCTGATGTATTCTAGCGAAACTCCGCATCAGCACGGGAATTTTATAAATATGGAATAATTCCAATTTCCTAGCTAGGCGATATTATAGCTCTACAATATTATAGTGTCTTGAGTGATTAGGTTCCTCTTAAGTCCGTAGCCAAATATTATGGCTAAGAGCACACATATCTAAGAATTTCTGTTTCACACATGAAAAATTAATCCAGCTTATAGTGTGGAGTAACTTTAGAGATTTTATGGCGTTTGTGAGTTACGTTGTGAGAAACGTCAGAGGAAGAGGACGTAGTTAAAGTTTATACATCATAGATTTTTGTTGCGATATCTTATCCGTAATGAGCTGCATAAAGTAAACCAAGGTTCTTTATATAGGCTACTTAATATGACTATGGACCACAATAATATGGTCGTCGAAATGATAACTTTTAGACGTCACGCTTTTTATAACGTTCTAGGGGGTCAGAGACAGTACGCATATTACCTTTAAATTATTACATAATAATGCTTCTTCTTGCTATTTATTTATATGAAAGGAATATATAATATTTCCAACCAAATACTAAACACCAAATTTTTATCAAAAATTGTTCGAAATTTTCGCTGCCCTACCCCTCTGCTATGTAAACGTTGAAACTAAAGAGGGGCGTAATCTTGAAGTTAGAAAGAATATTGGAGCTGTGGTAAAGGTAAAAATATAGTGACCTATCGGACTCGAAAAGAATTGAGTTCAGGTACTTGAATACATTTTATTTAAGTACCTAAATTCCAAAAATTTGGTAATGGAGAACTTAGTGGACCTAGGGTAAGTAATTCAAATAAAACATTTCTTCATTGCGATGTGCGTTGTCTGTCAGGCACTCAGTTAGTAACGGAACGGTAACATTAAATATTTTTATTAAATTTTTGATAATAATATAAAGGTAATAAAGGTTTTTCAAGTTTGGTTTTTATCAACCCAATCATCAGTTATCGGTTCAATCCAACTCAACTCCATCCTCAGTCACGCCTTCGTAAGCCGGACCTTCATAACCGAGGTGCCGAATATTGCGGCCCAGAAGGGTGTAAATTAGGGTCCAAATACCTCTTTATAGAGATTGCCTGTCCGCTTAGGGAGCAAGTCACGTAATAGCATTGTGGTTGACCTAATCGCATGGATTCTGTATTGGAGTATTTACTATTAGCGGCCGACTCCAAGTTACTTGCTTATTTTGTTGGAAACTCTATGTTTTAGGGGGTTTTAAAGAATATTCTGGCTGTACTTTGTTTTAACTTCTTTTACATATTTTGCGGGTTTATAATTTAACTATAGATTGTAACATGGTGAAACACTCCTATACAATGTAATGAAGAACTAGGGACGAATCGCTGCACAGGTTGAAGCATTCATAGTAAGCTCTATAAGAGCTCAGGCGATAAGCTAGCAATTTGTTACTAATGAGTGCTTATTACTATTTAACGTAAATATCTGCTTTCATAATACGTATAAGCAAACACCAAGTACCCGTCTTTGGCTTTATAAATATAACCATTATTTGAAACATGTGGTTTTTATATACACGTCCCTAAGTTGTTTTTGTTAAAAACTCAAGCAAAGTTGCTAGCTTAGAAACGGTTCAGGCTGAATATGTATATTAATGAAGTTTCACAAGTAAAGATGGAGGTTTACATAAATAACGTTATTTTCTTTTCGTTCGCTGGTGTGGTTTGGTGTGTGGTTTACAAAGTTTCCATATTGATTAAACCAACATTGTGTAGGTAATATTACGCTGAAATACTTGTGATGTTTGAGATAAGAATTTGAAGACTTCTACATCGGCACTTTTATTAAAATTAATTATAGTAGATATATGTTATGTACATTGAGGTATATCTCGTTAACAAGACGATTAAATTTAATTTTTAGTACAGATGGTTGAAGGAAAATAATAAAAATATGGTATAATGCCGCGTGGTGCCGGTAGAGTAGAATTGGTACCACCCCATGTCTGCCCATGGGTATCGTACAAGGCGATTAAGGGTTTCCGGGAGGTGGGCAGCAGCGCCTCCCGTGTTGACAACATAGTCAAAAACACAAACTGTGGTCACCATCCCGCCTACCCAGCGTGGTGAATATGGGCAAATACCCCCCATGGCAGTCTTGTGGCGTGCCCCGAGGGAGGCCTACGTCCAGCAGTGGACTGCAATAGGCTGAAGATGATGATGATGGTATCATTAGTCTATTCTTCCAGCTGTCGTGTTCTATTATGCTGGGGCTGCATCAACCTAATGCACCCTTTTATAACCATAATATTAGACATCACATTAGTCCCTCAAAGGAAATATACTGTTTTGTCTACTACAGATACTCAAAATTCTACGTTGAGAACATCTTTTTATCATTACCGTTACAAGCTGCGATATTTCAAGTATCCTACCATTTTCAACGCTTCAAGAGGCTAAGGCACCCACATGGCACCTGTCTGTTCACACATCGGATCCAAGTAGAAAAAAATATATGACAACACAACATGAGTACTGTATAAAAGGTGCTAATAGAAAACACTCCCTTTTTAGATGTTTTCTTACAGTTTTCCCTGGCGTATCAAGCTTGTGTTGTGTTTGACGACCGTCTGTTACACCATGTCGAATGATGTTTATATGTTTTGATAAATGGGAGTATTGATCTCATTACCTGTAGCATCGTCATGTCTGCGGGTGTGGACTTAAGAGTATACATTGATAGCTAAAGCACGCTTTACAATATACCTATATAGGAAATTCATATGTATAGATATATATTGCCTCTCGTGTTGACAACATAGTCCAATATACAAACTGCGGTCACCAACCCGCCTGCCCGGCGTGGTGACTATGTGCAAATACCCCCCATGGCAGTCTTGTGGAGTGCCCTGGGGGAGGCCTACGTCCAGCAGCGGACTGCAATTGGCTGATTCATGCACGCTCATTCATACATATGTTTGTCAATCTTTATACATATATATAAATCTTCTGCTCGTGTGTTTGTAATTTAACTCCTTCTAAACGGCTGGACCGATTTTAATGAAATTTTGTGTGTGTTGAACAGTGGGTTCGAGAATAGTTTAGTTAGATTCACAAATTCGGTCAACTAGAACAAGTTTTTCTGCAGTCCACGCGGACGGAGTCGCGGGCCTACACTAGTAAATATGTATATAACTTATTACAGTTCGGTCTGAGAGAGTCCCTTTCGCGTGTCACTAGACGAATGGTTCGGGCAGCAGATTAATCGTCGCTGTCCGTCCGTGGATACCGTACGGATTTCTGTCAAATCTGTCATCAGCAGGCTGCACGTGCTGCTTCTCAGTGCTGTCTGTTTGTGTGTTGTTATTATATAATGATGTATGTATTAGTGCTTATATATTTGCTATCTTGGTCAATTAGTATCAAAGAACTGACCCCCAAAACACAGAGGAAGCTGCTAGGCGCAGGAATCTGATATTTATTTGTTTTGTTTTTTTTTGGATGTGTAGTGTAGGGAAGAGCTAAGCCACCTATTCAATAGACCGTCTATCAATTTTATTTATTTATTTACCAATGACACACAAAACAAATTACAGTTCAATCAGAGATAGTAGATAAAGGGAAATATTACTGTTCTAAGCTATAATCTATATAATATATAAGGATTATATAGTACCCTAGTTAATTATAAGACAGGCTTTTTAATAATAAAAGTGTAGGTAGATGTTAGCAACAATATACCAAGCCTAGATAACAGAGTAGATGCGAGTAAAGTTTTAAAAGGATCAATAATAATCAATCAGACTTACATATAGGTAGGTATATAACAATATACATACATCAGCACAGGTTAGAAATATTCATCCAATATGCTCCAGACATCCCTTATTAATTTTGACGTGCTTGAGAAGGATAGAAAGTTCGTTGTATAGCCGGCACATTCTCATGACTGGATCATTGAATGACACCTTATTTTTATATAGATAGATATGCAGGTTAAACGTCAAAAACTTGCGAGTTCGCGCAAACAATTTAGTTCAATTAAGCTAAGAAGGACTGGGGAGTCAATATTGCCGTGGAGAAGTTTACGAAGAAAGCGAAGATCGTAAGATTTACGACGCTCGCTTAGAGACATGATGCCAAATCTTTTTAATTTGTTGTCTAATCTTTTTAATCTGCCTCGCATCACAGACAAGCCAAGTTCGACCCCATCTATTGCTTCATGAACGGGTTACCAAATAGTTTTTGATGCTATTCGCCGTAGGCTATTTAGCTCATTGTTCTGGGCACCATTTGTATCCCGTCCCAGGCTATCGCAGACTGTCCCAGCCCGTCCCTATTCACGGTTGGGACACATCTATCAGCCGCATTGTCCGCGTTCGGCCCGAAACTGATAAACCCAATGGGGTTGTCACTCTTTTATTTTGCGTAGTTTTTTCGCGGAATTGAAAGACAACAGATTTCTATGTGACCTGCGGGAGTTGGAGTAGGTTGATATTTGATACTCGTGGTATTCTGTGTAGGTTGAATAGGCACATCTTTTGTATAGTAAAAAGCAAGCTTAGCGTTAGCTTGTGTATAATGTAATTTCAAAAAGAGATGGTAAAATTCGTCATCCGAGTAATTGACCCGCACTAGTATTCTCCCACCCGGGTGAGGGATTAAGTCACATGATGAATTGGCTAGGCACATCTTCTCGTATAGTAAAAAGCAAACGTTAGCCTGTGTACCTACATTATGCTCTCTACTGTCTGTGCATTATTGCATATTTGATTATTTCAATAATTTGTTACATTAATGAAATTAGCTAGGCTAAACGTGACAGTAGGATCTCCTTTATGATCATGCAGTTCTGGCTACCCCATTTAGGGAACACTGCCTTGTGTATGTGCATATATGTAGGTATGTACGTCATTAGTTACGATCTTATACAGAATGATTTTTGGTCGTCAACGTTCCCGAAAACTACGAAATCTCCTCATCACCACGTTTATTTTTCTCCATGGAAGCATACCTGGGAAGTGTCTGGTTTCCAAAATATTAGGGTCCAAAGTTGAGTTAATAGACTGCATTTTTCCGGATAAATGCACATTGACGCGTGTAGCAAGATTTTTTCACGAGAAATTATTAATATCTGTCTATGAAAAAACTAGCATAAGCACTGGGCACTATAAATTTCACCCGATCAAGTAATAAAAAAAAAAAATCAAAAAAAATTTACATAGTTTCCCAGCATTTTTTTAATATAAACTTACTTTATTTGATGTATAGTTATGTATAGTTCGTTAAGGGTGGCGACGAAAAAACATCCTGTATATCTAGAGATAGCAAGACGATAGTAATATATTAAGCATCTGTGGTCTGAATTATATTGTTTGCTCTCTGTAGATTAAATTGGGGCTAGCCCCATCAGCATCCTCAATATGTTTGACAGAAGGTTTGACTGTGAGTACAAGCAACATTGTCATATGGTACATTCAAACGCTCATGATTGAAAATAAAAATAATTGGTGACTGTACAATTTACGTCAGACATTTTGCGGTCCCAGTCGACGGATTTAACAACGGTATCCGGCGATTGGGACCGCGGTCCGAGTTTCGAGCGGTCCGAGTCGCCGGAAGACTCATACCTATCTATATGTACTGTATTAGATATATTTGTGTCTGAATACATATGGAATGAATACATACTACTACTAACATAGATTAAAAAACTACTAACAAAATATGTGTTGAACAATTACACGAAATAAATGACTAAATAAATAAAATAAATATCTAATAATAATATTAAGAGGTGGTCGACACGTTCATCACCTAGAGAGGCAAACTTCGTTAGTTTGGGTTTATTTGCTAACTGAGCACTCGTCCTCAACGGACTTCATTTAGATTAGTTTTAGAGACGTATGAGGTAACATGCTGCCGAATTTGTGCATGATAATTGAGTACGTTGGAAGGACATGTCCCGTGAATAGAGGACTTGAGTAATTCCTTTGGCAGTTTTGTCACCATTCATAGTCGCCACTTTTAAATCGAATAATATATAAGTTTACTGTTTCCCGCGGCTCCGGTCGCGTGGATGTCGCTTATTGCGTGGAATATAAAATAGTTTACGACCTATTCTCAGACCGAAAAGTCAAGCCGGTAACAAACACGAGAATTTTATTATTATGCATACATATAATCACACCTTTATCCCTTACGGGGTAGGCAGAGTACCAAGGGCCGATAGAACCACATGTTGCCACTTCTGACCAATTTTGAGGGTATAGTTGAGATGTACAAGTTATTATTATATTAGAAGATTTATAGATCATAGGTTAGGTACAAATGTTGTTCACCAAATTGGTACCGAATATGACTGTATGTCCCAGAAATAATTTATAGGTAAAGCTAAAGGATAGGAGGATATAGTTTTAGTAGTACTATTGGTAGTACCTATTCGATGATGTAAAACTACTTAATATCGATTGTCGATTAATCTAATTACCTACAGGTTTACGCAGAGGCCTACATCTGAATATTTGTGTATCCGAGTTGACATATCCGAGGGCGGATATTGAGATGCTAGTCCGGATATTAACGTCGTACATCTTCGTGTTTTAGCCTCTAATGGGGATTCTGTGTGATAATGTATGGCACGTTTATGTGTAATGAAGTTCGGGTGCGAAAATATTTACCTTATGGAGGTTCTTTTAGAACGCTTCGAAAAAGTAGGTATGTAATATCGTCTTTGGTAATATGAATGTTTTTATATGATTTGTACTTGTCACTGATATTTATTTATTATTATTATTTATTTAAAAAATTAACATCTATTCCCCATTATGATATATAATCGTGGTTGTGGCATCTCCCTTATGATCCTGCAGTTCTGGCTACCCTATTTCGAAGTAGAAATCTTACGAATGATTGGATAATCTTATTTTGTAAACAACGCAATGTTTTTGCAAATAGTACTTCTTGTCTTATAGTAATCTACTTTCGGACTAAATCTAGATAGGTAGGTCAGCTTCTACAATTTTATCTATTCTGAAAAATTAAGTTGGTATCTGCACATCACTGTCAGGGCAAATACCTAGTATGATCAGTAAATAAAATACCTCTAAAATACTAGGTTAAGTGACTTTTTGACTAAAAGTAATCTTTACTACTATCAAATAACAGGCCCTAAAATTCTCATAAGAACATAGCTTTTGGCGGCTTTTGGGAAGAAAGCGCCTATTAAATCATCACGTCATTATTTTGGATATACTACATTTCTAAACATAGTTTGTCACCAACGAAGTTTTGTTACAAATAAGTACAAAAAGGATTTCTCTTTGATTTTTGACTTGTAACAGATAATTCGGCAGCCGTAGCTGGGTTTATTCCCTTGATACCATACGAATATAGAATAAATATATACAGTGGTTTAAGTATTTAAGTGGTTAGTCTGCATTGGACTATGTAAGAACTAATGGCGAATAAATGCAAGTGTGGATGAGGATTTTTCTATATAGAAATTTCCAATTTAAAGATACTACGTACAATCCAATCACTTCACTCCAATCTTTAAAACATCATCTCTTCTATAACAGAACCTGGATTTTCCCTATAGTATAGTATCCATATAGTCCTTTTTTCACAATGGTACGACCAATTGTTCCCTAATATTAAAGTTTCTTCACTCATTTGTGTCTACACTGACGTCACACATGTACTACGGCTGCTACGAATGCTACGAGTGCTACAGATGATCCATGTGTTACGTGACACCATTCCAGTGCAGTCCACAGTTCGGTATGTTATACGTTATTCTCGTATTTCAGTAGACTTTTAGGTCAGTTGCTCATTTCCTATACATGCAGATATAGGAATCTAATGCTGTATCCATTGTAGAATCTTACGTTACTAATGGAGCGTCATTTTAATGGGTGTATAATTTAAATTGTAGAAATATCTTGCTAATTGTATAATATGGTTCGGTGGACATATGGTTCGAAAAATTGGGGTTTGGTATGATAACAATATTATAAATACCCTCCGCTTGGGCCTACTCATTCACGAACACAAGTTCGCAACGAGAAGCCGGAAAGCAACCATAAATCATTTCGAAAACCAATTTTTTTCCATATGTTTCGCCAGAGGACTTAATTACGTTTTTTCGAAACTAACTTCACACTTAAGCCCCATAAACCATTATATGTCTTGAGAGCTGATATTGCAAGGTTGTGTGTGAAAAGTTCTATTAATTCTACCCAGTAGTTTTTGTTAAATTATTGGAAAAATAAATGCCCTTTTAAATATGGAGAGCAATAAGCAGCATTTTCGTCATATTTTACTTTTTAACTTCAGAAAAGGTAAAAATGCTGTCCAAGCGAGAAAAAAATTGACGGATGTGTATGGAGAAGGCGTGTTAACAGTACGCCAGTGCCAGAACTGGATTCATTTCGTCAAAATTTCGATCCGGCAATTTTTGATGTCGAAGATGCACCACGGAAATATATAAATATATATCTGGAATATTACAAGGCCGGTCGAAGCTGACAAAGATGAGATAAAGGCATTAGTTGATGCAAATCGGCGAATCACCATGTGAAAACACGAGAGATCGGTGAGAGGTAATAATATCTATTTTTATTAATAATTAACGTTTTTTTTATTTGTCGAATTCAACTGTTTATGGCCAGGTTGCTTTGAAAGCATGGACTTAACCTCGAAGCTTGATGTGTGGGTGCCCCATGTCCTTACCGAACATTAAAAGCGAAATTTGTGTCACGCATCACATTCATCACACTTCGTGTTGACGCGTGTGATTCTTTTGTAATGAATTATAAGCTCCTCAAACGTCTTTTTTTAATAATTTAGATAGAAAAACCTCCAAAATGATCCATTTTTGAAGCGGATTATTACTGGGGACGAAAAATGGGTTCCTTTTTATTGACTACTATTTGTTACCCCGGTCCCTGCAAAATTCTTTTTTTTGGATGGCAAAACCTTTACCTCAAATGAAGATGTCATGGGTGGAAAAACCACCTGGACGAGTTTTTTGCCAGCAAGGACCAAAACTTTTATGAGAGGGGAATTATGCTATTATTACTGCCAGAAAGATTTTGGCATGCTTGGTAAAAGGTGTTGGACCAGAATGGTCCAACCAAATATAATTTAATAAAATATAAACTTATTCATTATACGAAAACTGACAACGGAGTAGCCAAACCTTTCTGTAAATAATATGTTCCCCAAATTTTGGTTCAAAAAGTGGTGGTGGGCGATCCCTCAATAAATGACTTCCGAACAAACGCCCCAATATATTATAAATAGCTACGTTATTATCACGAATTAGTTTATATTATAGCAATTTAATTACATGGCCCCGAACTGTAATTAATGTACCTACCTACGACTTCTATTGATTGCGATTCCCGGAGTAAATTATAATAGAGTCTAGACTAGGGGTTCTCAAACTTATTTTGTCTACTGCCCACTTTGAGAATAAATTATTTTCCCCCCCATTTTTTTACCTACTATAACTCCCCAACCCTCTACACAACGCCCCAATTTATTTCTGGGTCTCTTACCTTTCCCCTTTAGGCCTGCAGCGCCCATAAGGGGGCGTTATCACCCACTTTGGGAAAGGCTGGTCTAGACTGATCAAGATCTAGGCCGATGTCACTCGTTCAGAGCTTTTCACTGGGTACGTATTACACACATATAGAGTAATATAGAGTAATATAGCTAAGCTTCGTATATGAGATTAAAATTAATATACATAATATGTCGGAGGGGTATGGAGCTCATTTGTTGTCTTGAAAATGAATTAAAAACAATTCGTATTGGGTAAGAAAAGTATCTGCTAGTGGAAGTAACATAGTTATTAAGCAGAATCCTAATATTATAAAAGAGGCTTTGTTTGTTTGGTTGTAATGAATAGGTATATGAGATTAAAATTAATATACATACATCATCCCACGGGAAGGCGACCGGGAATTTAATATTTTTTACGAAAACCCCATATGAAGGAGGGGTATGGGGACAACGAGGAAGGCAGAGATCCCACGGGAAGGGGACACGGAATTCATAATTTTTACGAGAACCGTTCATTTGTTGTCTTGACACGAGGAAGGACAACATCCCAAGGGAAGGGGACAAATATATGAATTCCCACGGGAAGGGGACAAACGGGAAATAAGATACATATGTGAAATGCCGTATGCGAGGGAGCACTGGGTAAGAAAAGGATACGAAAACAGCTGCTAATGGAAGCAAGGAACAAAGTTATTCCCACGGGAAGGGGACCAAACCATAAACGAAAACGTACCATATAAAGTTGTACTATGTATTGATATGTACCGAAGCGAAGCGAGGGCGGGCCACTATCAGAGATAAAGTAATACAGTATTCATGTACCTACATGTCTACTGGAAAAGTTTACGTTTACTTTACAAGTATAACAATTTTTGAGCCTCTTTGATTTCTCTACAAGAAAAAGGCCTCCTATTAATACTACTATAACTGGAGTATGGAAACTTTTCAGTGTAAAGAACTTTGCACATTGGAGTTTAGCTATGCGCAGCGGCTCAACGAGTGTTAACGGTTTCTAAAGTTAATCCTTATTCCGAGGTCTGTAGGTATAAGAGAAATGACTGATAACGGCGTGCGACATGGCATCTCGGGGCCCCATTTAGCTGATTTATAGACCTCAGAAATGGTTATTATACATCGATGAAAATATTTGAGGTTACCTCGTTTATTGGGTGTTTTCTTGAGATAAGACAGAGATCGAGGTCTTATGGGCTTTAGGAGTAAACTTAGTGCTATTTTATTTCTAATATACCCATAGTTGCTAGTCAGTATACGGATTGATTAAGCTTTGAGTTTACTAGACAGATATAGGAAATTCTCTCTTCAATGAAATGAAGCAAGTACACAGATTAAGAATATCGAATTAAGGACAAAAACGTAGATCGTACAACTTAATTGCGAAATACAAAAGATCGGATCACGAAAGTGCGAATTCACAAAATTTCGAATAATCACAGATCGACATAACTGAAGTTCGAATAACTGAAGCTCGACGTAAGACCGAATAATTAATTAATAAAGTGCAAATTTACGAAGATCATATTCATATTATTGTACGTAGGTACACAAGCAGCGAAAAAGGTGTTTATAACAGAGATTTCTCACAAGAACTTAGATATCTTGCACCCGTATCGATAAAGATGAACAAGTAATTACTTGTACTCAAGTATTGCTTAAATTGAAGTGATGAGGAATAGATGAGATTCAAGAGTATGGAATATTACTAAATCATGAGATTAATCAAATAATTGAAACAAACATAGGGCCTTACTTATAAAAAAACTTCATTAATTGATTATAATAAATAAGCTAAAATAAATAAGCTAATCAGCGCTTAATTTAATAGATATTCAATACATTTTGTTTTATAAGTAAGGTCCACTCTTTAACCTCCATACGAATGAAATCATTGAAACAAATTATGTTTGCTCCAACATGTCCGAGTCTACAGCATAGATAAAGCTCCAAATTAAATATGTCTACAATCAACGCCAAACATTGTAACGTAAGCTTATCCCAAAAGTCTGGCGAAAATTACCGTTTCGCCAGAAAACAAATTTACTTTGTAATGTAGAAGTTGCTCCTGTAATACGAACATTTTGATTGTTTTAAACATTCAAACGTGATTTTTGCTGTTTTAAATGTTAAGCCTTGAGTTGCAGAGTTTAAATTGATAAGTCCGAAAAACAAAGTTGGATTATTTGGCGGGATTTTGAATTGACCGCAGCACTGCGCAATACCAGTTTTTCGTCTTCAGATAATATTTAATTACTTATTTTGGAATTTTAATTATTTTTTATTGTTCAAATTTTTCTAAATCATAATTTACATTAATATTGTAAGAAATAATGCATTATTTCTTCTTCCTTTCATAAAAATAATCCTGTTAACAAGTTTCGGGATTGGCAAAATTGGAAGAATTCTTTGTAAGGGACAAGCACGCCTTTGTACATTATGACTGCAAGCTGTTTTTCTGTATAAACTTCATACATACGTATACAGGATGTTTTTTCGTTGCCACCCTTAACGAAGGGCACGTACTCTATACTTCAAATAAAGTAAGTTCATGCAAAAAAAAATGCTGGGAAACAATGTTATTTTTATTGATATTTTTAAATTATTCGATCGGGCGAAATTTATAGTGTCCAGTGTTTATGTTGTTTTTTGTTTATAGACAGATATTAATTAGTTCTCATGAAAAAATCTTGCTACGCACGTCTATGTGTCGTCGTCGTCGTCGTCTTCAGCCTTATGCAGTCTATGTGTATTTATGCAAAAAACGCAGTCTATTTACTCAACTTTGGACACTAATATCTTGGTAACCAGACACTTCCCAGGTATGCTTCCATGGAGAAAAACGATCGTGATGATGAGAAGATTCCGTAGTATTCGGGAACGTTGACGACCAAAAAACACCCTGTATATTATACACGGCTGTATTCCCATAAATGCCAGAACTGCAGGATCTCGAAAAAGATCCTACTAATATTATTAACGCGAAAGTTTGTAAGTAAGGATGGATGGATGGATGGATATTTGTTACTCTTTTACGTAAAAACGGCTCGAGCTATTTTAATTAAGTTTGGTATGGAGTTAGTTAACCCTGGATTAACACATAGGCTACTTATCATCCCGGTAAAAAATATTTTATCCCGGATAACTTCAACATTTTGTTTTTTCTGCAGTCCACGCGGACGAAGTCGCGGCCATACACTGATTTAGCATATACGAGTATCTATGATGAACTTAATTACCTGCTTAATTAGTAATAATTAAAAAGGTGAACTATAATAAAACATCAATTTTATTATTTAAATCTAATTAATTTTAAAATCGAGAACTCAACGAGCCATCACCTGGCGTCAGCGTCCCTGGAGGCTGCGATGTACAATTTCGCAGTAATTCATTAGCAGGAGTCGAACCCGCCACCAATATCGTAATCACCACCACTTGCCGCTGCACTTATTGCTTGCTAATTGGATTAACTTTCGCTGCTTGAGTTTGACTCTGATTAATTAAAATTTATAACGAACGCCAATAAGTAATTGAAATGAGGGTATTTTTCTGAATATTTGTGTTGTTAAAATTAGTAATTACTATTGTGATATAGGATGACAATGTTGTCTATTCTGATCACCACCTAAACAAAAAATTAGTCATGTCTGTCTCTCTCCATTCTTAGTGTAAATTTCTAGGACAGATAGGGACAGGCAGGCCTAACTTTAAGTTTAGGTTTAAGTGTGACGGTCAGAATCGCCCACATTGTGTTATAAAACACATAAGAGCTGCAGGATATTTCGTCAGTATGCTGCTAACCATTATATTTCATCATATAACTTTCCTGTACAGCTTTATACGCGCAATTTTACACAGAGCCAAGGGACTGTGTCAGTTTGCAATTCGAACTGGTGTAAATTTCAACCACAACAACCAATCATTTTAGCGTGATAATGTGATGTTATAAAATTGAGAATAATGGCATTGCATGGTTGGTTAAAAAGTTAAAGTTTATTAGTTTAAGGGCGAATGGAAAAAACTCATACTAAGATCATGAGCACAACCTACCATGAGCTATTCAGTATTTAAAATTGAAGTAAAAAGAAAATGTAATTAAAGCCTAATTTGCGACATATTCTGTAAAATATTCATGCGTGTAACCCAAGCACAAGAAATAAAACTATGCTACTCGTACATAGGTAACAAAAATGGCTAACTAATAAAAAAAAGAAAAACGGATAAAAACCAGTCACCGAAAAAGTGTTAACGCTTTAAACGAGAAACTCAGTTCAATTAGTATAATCTAATTATGAACCCTTTTTCTTGACAATAAAAAGCAAAAACCGGCCATGTGCGAGTCGGACTAAAACGCGCAGGGTTTCGTATTATTATCTCACACTTCACATTAGAATATATATACTTATACATCATATTACGTTTCACTGCTGGTCGTAGGCTTCCCCTAAGGCACGTCACATCACAAGTATACTGACATACACCTATATACGACATATAAATATATACACCAAATACAATGACCGCAGTGTGAATTTTGGCCTATGTTGCCAACACGGGAGATGGATGCTGGACCCTACGATACCCATGGGCAGACATGGGGTGGTGCTATTTCACTCTGACATCACACGGCACTATCTATATATACAGGGTGTTTGTGACAGCCAGGCAAATATTCATATGGTGACTTCAGACCATGATTCTGAGATGAAAACAAGTGAAAATTTTCGCAGGAAAATTCCGTAATTTTCCGACTTTTTAAATTTTTTCGGAAAAAAATAGTGTGGTTCGTTTAAGTAGGCCTTTAATAATGACTTACAAACAAAATTTTAACCTATGGATGATTTAAAAAAAAAAGTTGCTCTCAAAAAGTTAAAAAAACTGATCAACCCTAAAGTAGAGTCACAAGTGATCCAAAAAACAGGAATGTATCACACAATTACCAATAAGCCCATTTAACTAGTCACAGGATCGCCCGAAACAACTGGCGCGGAAAGCAAACATTGCGTATAATCAAGTCAAGTCTTGTTCAGTATCTCAGTATTTGCCTGGCTGTCACACACACCCTGTATAAAACAGCAAAAAAGATTACGTTCGTGGTATGGAAGCGCCACTTATATTTATTTTATGTTTATTATTTGTTGTTATAGCACATCATATGTGAATAATTGCCAAAATTCACGGTCCATGAGATACAGCCTGTTCATAGCGAGATAGATGGACAGCGGAGTCTTACCAATAGGGTCCTGTTTTTACCCTTTGGGTAGCCATGGAACCCTAAAAATGATTGCCCGGAGAGCTCTACAAGACAGCAGTGTTAATAGGCTATTCGGAGCAATTTCCACATTTTATTCAAAGGGTTCAACAAATATTATTCCCTTCGTTAGTTTCGCGTCTGTTTATTTTTTTTATTCGACGTTGTCATCGCCGTTTCTGAAATGTGATGTTGATTTTTCATTTAGTTGCGAGGAAATGTTAATTAAACTTTATGATTTCTGCAGTATTTTTTTTGTGGAGTTAAAAAAAGGCTGACAGCAGTTTGTCGGCAGCCGTTTTCGTCTTAGAATGTACATTAATACATATAACTATAGTTTATAGGCAACCATTTATAACAAAAGCAATCTCACAGCATCTAAAAGCCGTCAATCGTCATGGACTATATGAGATATAAGGTTAGCATAAATAAATCTTTCACGCTAACACATCTTCTTCTTCTTCAGCCTATTGCAGTCCACTGCTGGACGTAGGCCTTCCCCAGGGCACGCCACAAGGCTACTGCCACGGGGGGGTTTTGCCCATAGTCACCACGCTGGCAAGGCGGGTTGGTGACCGCAGTGTGATTTTCAGACTATGTTGTCAGTACGGGAGGCGCTGCTGCCCATGCTAACACATAATCTGGCAGAATGCAAGGACTTTGGGTAGGACGAGTACATTTTTTTATTTTGAAGAATGAATCTTGTACAAAGTTTGGTTTATAACTCATTTTTTTTTAAACTGATCGAAAATCATTAACTTGACAAGCAATAAAAAATCTCTTTCGTCAATGTAAGTATATTCTTTGGTCAATACTAAAAGAGCGCGCCTCGGCGGGAAAAAATCTTTGGTAAACAGAGACCGCGTATGTGGTGTAGTAGGAATGTTTAATTTTACATTGATTCAATCCAATACCATTTTCTATAACGTACGAATTTTAAATCATCATTATAGTGCACATAATTGTAAAATGATATGTTGATTAATTTATGTAAAATCATGATGTATTTTCACTCTGCTAAAACAAAAATACCTACACAGTATTAGAGCGCGTTTCATCAAATAATTCATTTGAATGATGGCGCTGGTTACTATACGTATGTGGGACTTTATTATAGATGATACTGCATACAATTATTTTTTGTTACGAAATCAGGCATAAGAGTTATTCTATGAAAGGGACAAGGGACTTAGAATAACTTAAGCGCCAACTTACGCATGTCTGTTACAAGTCTAGAGTGGGCTTTAGGTGCCTTCATCACCTGGACCCCAATATCCAGGTACGAGTATTGGACCAAATTGTCCCTAATAAGGAAAACTAAGACGTGCTTATCAGAATTCTAGTAGCGCTGCTAGCCCGTCAATGCGTCCCTTTCAGTCCTTTGACTGCATTGAATTCCGTGCTCAATCCCGGCTCCATTCCTTGAATACATAGAGATATTAGTACTATAGAACAGTAGGTAGCACCTGTGCTGTTAACGGGCCAGTGAATTTTTCATACAAATTTATTTAAGAAAATATGGTACATACATAAAACAAACCTCAATCTTATTAAGAATATTACAATTCAAAGTTCTGAACCAGATTGGGTAACTAATATCAAAAGAAAGCATATTTTATGCACATGTTGTTTTTAGTATAATTTGGTTTGTGTTTCGACATGTTTCGATTAAGGTCAAGTCAGAAAAACGTAGATTCAATAGCCTAGATACCTACTTGAAAAAATGATGAAGCAATCTGTTACAAAGACATAGATGACTTGTCTGTTGTACTTATTATTATAAAATAATTTAAACATTGATTAGACTAAGAATTGGCTAAATTTTGAAGATTCCATGTGTTTTGCAGTCAAATGTCATTTTCAAAGAGTATATAGGTATAACTTTAGACGAGATTTTGTAATAACACCTTAATTTAAAAAAAATGTCTAGTCTATAGTGATACTAGCTCTGCGCTATAACGCAAATCAAAAGGATCTCCTATTGCCTCTCGTAGCTTCCCTGAACTAGGTACTTAAAATACCGTTAATTTTGAACAATCTATTGAAAAGAAAATTTTAAAGAACACCTTGTAGCTAGTTATTCATCTATTTATAAACTTTAGAGCTCACTATCTTGATCTTTTAGAGCAAGACATCATTAAATTAATCCTTCGGATATGCTATCTGACGTTGGAAAAATCGGTCCTAAAATCATTACTATGCATATAAAAATTTAATTAGAACCCGCAGTTGTTATATTTACCAAAGAAGTGGAATTAAAGAAATTATTTAGCGCTCGCTGCCCGCTTGGAATCCTCGAAGAAATCAAATATTAAATGAAATTAAATATATTATTTGTCTGATTTCCGGTAGATAATACTATGATATTATACAATGTCAATGTATGGTGTCCTAAACAATAGTAATGTTCGCGAAAATCTGCCTATTTTTTTATCAGAAATAGTCACTAATTAATTAAACGTAACTTTAATAGGCAAAATTTACATAGCATGCAGGTTTAAATATTACAAGTCAGACTTAACAATATTATTCATTCCAAATGTCATACATACAAGTAATAAAAAAAAATAATAAATTAAATTAGATTCACTCAGGTGATTTTTTTTTATTTTCTTAATAATATTTATAAATTAGATTAGAAAGCACCCAAATTATTGAGGTATTATATTCGCTTCTTTTGTGTTCATATGATTTTACGATCGTTAACCTAATTAGACTACACGAATAACTAAGGTTTTATCTAATTATGAACCCTTTTTCTTGACAATAAAAAGTAAAAACCGGCCATGTGCGAGTCGGACTACAACGCGCAGGTTCGTATTATTATCTCACACATCTGACATCACATTAGATATACAGGATGATTTTTGGTCGTCAACGTTCCCGACTATAAAACTACGGAATCTCCTCATCATCACGATCATTTTTCTCCATGGAAGCATACCTGGGAAGTGGTCTGGTTTCCAAAATATTAGGTCCAAAGTTGAGTAAATAGACTGCGTTTTTCTGCATAAATGCACAAAGACGCGCGTAAAGCATTGCGATTTTTTCACGAAAAATAATTAATATCTGTCTATAAAAAAATTAACATAAACACTAGACACTATTAAATTTCGCACGATCAAGGAATTTAAAATTAAAAAAAAAAAAAAAAATCTCAGCATTTTCTTTTTTTTTTGGCATAACTTACTTTAAACGAGAAATTTCATGTATAGAATACGTACCCTTCGTTAAAGGTGGCCACAAGGTTTCGTAAAAACATCCTGTATACTTATACATCATATTACAGTTCACTGCTGGTCGTAGGCTTCCCCTAAGGCACGTGTACCAAGGTGTACTAAATAGCACGTGATTTTCTTTTATTCCTGTGTAGTGGGAAATAGTGGACATTTAAATTCTGTAATATTTCGCTTTACAATATTAGTACTCCTTCCGTTGTAAATTGTAATTATGTACTGTATACAAAATACATAACTAGGTACATATGTACTTAAAATAGTAATAAATGTGATATCTAATCACCACAATTTCACATTTAGGTAGTTTCTTTAAATGATGACGCTAAGTTACGAAGCGTATAAAATTATATTATAGGTAACCTGTGTTACTACATAGGTAGGTATACAAAATGTTAGTAGAATTGAATGTAGAGCTAACTGTAGGTGATTTATTGTGTAACACTAATTTTAAACTGCTTGAAGTACCTACTAGGTCATATTTCGATTGTGTTTACGCTAGTGCAGTCATCATCATTTCATCAAATTAGGTAGGTAGGTAAAATCGCATTTTTGAGTACCTATCTGCCTAATTTTTGTTTATTTGGTCAAGTAAAAAAGATATCGCATAGTAGGTACTTTACTATTGTAAGTCCCAAATATACTACTTACTTACACATTACTTATTAGTGTTATTTATTACATAATAAACCTATAGTATTAAAATGTTATCAGTGGGAAAACATAGGAAATAAAACTGAATCATACATAAATGCCACGCAACTGGCGACGACAGTGTTACTGAGAGACCAAACGTACCAACCTAACTGGATCGAAGGTGAATCGACCCACATCGCGCATGCCATTGCCACAACGTTGCCGATTTGGCGGCGCTGCCAGCAACGCGGCGCGGGCTGGCAACGTTGCCGGTCTTGGTGACGCTACCAATGAAATGCGCGCGTTGTAGCTCTGTTGCGCCTAGCGGCTGGTCTCTCTCGCTCACACGCGTTTAGTCGATCGCTGGTTGCGCCGCCAAGTGCACGTGGCGTGTGTTGTGTTTTGGTTTACTTATTTTGGTAAATATGGACGGCTTTGACACTGTAAGGTTTATTGAAGAGATAGAACGGCAGCCCGCGATTTGGGATAGTGCTACAGCGGAGTATGGTATTAAAGATATGAAGAAAAAAAGTTGGGAGAATGTAGTGAATGTGTTTGCCGGGGAAAATATGAGTAATTCTGAAAAAAGAGAGCTCGGTGAGTACTTAGTACGTTTCTCCACATAGTTCCTGAATGATGGCGCTAGTTACTAGGTATATGCATTGTCTGTGTTACTGCATACTTACAAAAGATGTTAGTTCCGAAATCAGGCATAGAAGTTACTCTATGAAACGAATGTTACTGCCTTAAATTGGTAAATAGCTACGTTCTTATTTTAGACAGCTAATAACATTGTATTTTTTTTATCTTTTCTTCTTGATTGCTTTGTGAGTCTAATTCACAGAAGTAATTTGACTTGACCAACTTAAGTTAAAAACAAATTTTTGATAAACAAGCTCGATGGTTCATATCTCCTACGATGCATTTCAAAAAATTGTGGTAGGTCCACAATAGGTTAATCTTTTTTAATTTATTTGCATGGAAACGTCAATTCGTCATGGAAATTCCTTTTTAACTAGATTGCAATGCCCGGTAAGTGCATTTGGACGTTATTATTCAGGAAATACCTTTTATGTAGGTTTTTTTTAGAGAATTTAAAGGTTCTTTTCTCATAACGTTAAGATATGTTGAAGCCTAGAAGCAATTCATATAATGGTAAATAATGTCAAATACTCGCATGTCAAGAAAAAATGATAACGTTCTTATATCAGTCAGTAACGTTATAGCGACAGCGAAAAAAGCACCATGTTCGCGTCGAAAAGACAAATTCCTTTGAGAATGCCTTTTAAGTAAAACGAAAAAGTAGCAGATACAAGCAATCTGCGATTTTCGCCTTCGCATTCATGCTAGTTAGGGGGCGGTGTCACTATCACTGGAATTACAAAAAAATAAAAAGTCCTAACTAGACTAGATACTAATCTGTCTGAGTTGAAAATTAACTGTGCTAGTATTAAGTCACATCCTCATTATACAGCAAAATATATGAAATATCTATCAAATTAAACTGTATATAGGTGGATATAGCTATGAGGTATAAAGTTTATTATTAGTAAAGCCCTAAAAGTTTTGATTGTCTGTCAATTAAGCCCCAATTAAATTCTATAGTTAACCATTGATGATTTAAAATTTATACAATTTGTTTCAGGAATCATTTTACAAAAGAGATGGAAAGGCATCCGAGGTTGCTACACACGAGAGCTGAGCAGAAAGAGATCACTGAGATATAACATCGACGCAGGACCACGTAAGAGTGAATACATGTATTTCCAGCAGCTACAATTCCTTCAGAGAGTTGTAGACATAAAAGAAATGTCTCCCCCTTTAGAATTAGAGATTAGAGAATTATCTGATGACCCTGAAGATCCACTATACCAAGGAACTAAAAAGGAAAAGAAAAGGAAAAGACGACACGATTCCGAGGAAAATGATGTAAATGAATACACACATAAATGTAAACGTGATGTCTTTCAGCAGGATGAGGATACGTTATTTCTACTATCTCTGTCAACCAAGCTGAAAAAGGTTCCTGAAAATGAGAAGCTGGGTGTCAAGGTTAAAATTATGACTTTACTCCATGAGGCGGCAAGGAAATAGATGAAAATCTTTACCAAATAGTAAAAATAGGGATTAGTTTTATAATAAGTACTTATAAACTTATAGGTAAGTGGTATTGGATAACACGGATGAAAAAAAAATGTGACCCAACAATTTTGAAGAACCAATAGGTTGCAATGTGAAAAGAGAACGACCTACTCTAGTCACTAGAATAGGAACATATAATAATGTTAAAACGACATACAGGTAACACCATATTGATACCTAAAATATCACAAGTATCCAAGCCATGTTTGCATAAATAAAAAAAAAACCTAAAATATCCGTTTGTCATTATTTCTATATTGGTCTCAAGGTTTGTATAAGCAGGTAAAATATGTGAATGAATATTATATACCTATATATAGAAGTATAAGTAGTTAAAATTTCTTATTAGATTCTCATGTTCGTAATAATAATGTTTTAGATTTCCAATAGTGTAATGTCATTATTTCAACCATTGTCATTTTGTAAACAAACCTTTCACTTCATTTTCATTTCATTAAAGAAAAATCTCATTTGATGCAAATGCAATCTCCTTTTTTTTTTCATTAAACGTACCGTTTTATTCAGTGAATTCTAATCCTTAGATTTAGTTTGAGCGTTGGATTCCTAGCAGTCTTTCACGGCTTTGTGCGGGTCGGATGCAAATCAATTGAGCGCTAGAATTGCTTGAAGCACTCGACTTGCTTAATAAAGCGATTGCGAGAATACCTAACTTCTAAAGCTTCAGTGCATTTGTACAGTCGTCATTAGTTAGTAGTATACTTACATGGTGTATTCTTGATACATTACTGCAACATGTGATGTTTGTACGAATGCAAGTGATTTTGATAGCTTGCTAGTCAAGACCGCGATACAAGCACCATTGACCTTTTGTAACGAAATAATGTTGTGTACCTATAATTCTTATACGTTGTAAGACCAGTTTAGTAAAATACAGCATTATTTTATAAAGTAAATTGTTTATCTATAACATAATAGTATCTTTCCTAACTAAGTATAAAGTCCAGTTGTTGTTTATGAAACAGTGATATGGTGTAAAATTGATTAAGATTTAGGGGACTCATGAGATATTTGAAATCTATGTACAAATTTTCTAATGTCAAATACATAAAAAAAAATCAAAAACCCGACTGCGTAAAAAAGAACCAAACTATGTATCTAATAATAAAAAAAACATAATTTAAAAAATCCAAAAACCCGACTGCTTAAAAAAGAACCAAATAATGTACATAATAAAAAAACTGAAAAAAAAAAAAACAAGCACTTAGAATTATTAGAGAATTAGAATTCTATAATATGATTATGGAATGAATACTATTGAAGAACATAAAATATTTTCTAATGATCGTAACATAACAACTGAACAGCCAGGATCCATTGAAATATTAGCTTGGCTGTCGGATAATGGATCCCGACTGTTCAGTATGGCGGCCAGTAGTCGCCATATTAGATTTTTACTAACGTCATGTCTTTAATGACACTCCCCGAACTAAGAGGAATCGATTGACGCATGAATCATAAAAATCGGTCGAGGCGTTTGGTCTCTGTAGTGATTCAAAGGAAACATACATACATACATAGGCTGTTAAACACAATACCACTCCTTTGCGTCGCGCAGTCGGGTAAAAATAGATATCTACTTATAGAGATACTTCTGCTTGAACTACACATTTTATCTACCGTCCCTCTTAACATTTTCATCACTTATTTAGGATAATTTGTCAAAATGCACGACGTTGCACATGCACCGTCGCAGATGGGGCAGACAAGCCAATTTTTACTCCCCTAGGAAGTTTCTGGAACGTCAGCAATGCACGTCCTTAGGGACGAATCGGGGACGATAAGAGAATGTCTAAATAAAAGGGAATTGTGGAAAGATGTAGGAGCAGTGTTGTGTATGTATGATGAAGTTAGTGCAAGTTGTGTTTTAAATTGAACTTAAAATTTTGTGTCAAAAAAAAATAGAAGATATAAATAGATATAAGGCAGTGTGTAAAAATGATATTTATGAAATTTTCTATCTAACAGGATGACTTTTATCGTTCAAAAAGTAGAGATAGGTACTGCTAGATAGTACATATTGTTATTTATAATTTAGGTATTTAAAGAAAATATCATGGCTCTTAAAGATTAAAACGTCACTTCAGTATGTTAATACCGTTCGACTCAACGAAATGCTGAGTACTAAAAAAATGCTTTTTGCATCATTAGGTAACCAGCTCTTAAAATATAAAAACAAAAATGAGTAACTTTGGTCCAAAGTTGAGTTGCGTATAAATATAATTTTATATAAATTTAAGAGCAAATACTTTAACTTTCAACGACCTCTGAGTCCAAACAACGTGAGGTTTAGGCAACGCTGTGCTCTCATGAAGGTACTCTAGAGAAAGTTGGTAATGAACAGTCCGTCTGACAGCGATTCCTAAAGTGAGCAATGGCGTCCACGAATGAAGCTATCTGGTATTCGCTCTGCGGCGGCGGTGGCCGGTGACATTTGACACTAGACACATTCAACATGTCAACATTTTATCTATCGAATCAAAATATAATCAACATACATTTTATGCTGTCACTCTTTTGAGACAACACTTTAATGTAGTAAAGTTATAGCAAAAATACAAATTTTATCGAAAATTATCTCATGGGCGAAATACAAGGGGCGTCGGTCAAGAACTTCGAGAATTGTCAGATCAAGTCCATTATAGGATCAAAGAAATCTTATGTGTTATAACAAAATAAATTTAATAAATTTATTAGTTGGAGACAGATTAGATTTTTATTTCATGGCAGGTCGTAAAGTTTGGGCATCTCTGATCATTTGGAAATATTTTCATAACTTAAAAAGAGTTTTGCAACATGTTCTAATTGTGGGATAAAAAATAGCCTTCTTACATTTAGCTTTCAATGCTATAATAAAAATATGTACATGACTTTTGAGAATTTTTGAAATGGAAACATTTCGGTAAAATCATAAGCAGCCATAATGGATTCTGTTTTATTAAATAGTAGTTATTTACCTAAAATAAATATGTAAGTTGCTTCTTGTTTGCTTCTAAATAGGTTATTTCTTTTGTGGATAAGGCGATTAAGAGACTAGTTTTCTCTACTTTAATCTAATTAAGTAAGAACGTTTTTATTTCAATGGAAATTCTATTATTAATTTGTTATATTTAATTAAAAAATTAACACGATGAAGTTTCCTCACTTTTCATAATAAGGAGCCTGTTTTTGTCTTTAATACCAACGAGAAAAATATTCGTTATGTTTATCAAGGGAATATCTATCTCTGTGTAATAAGTATAGGTGTAACAAAAGGGGTTAGTTAGTTTGTTTAACCGGGCATTTGCCGCACTTAGCCTCTATAAGTGAGGCCATTGTACGTATTTCACCTTACCTGTCTACTCCAACCAAACCAGATTTTCCTAGAAGGTCAGCTTTCTAGGCTTGGTGCATGCTTCCGAGAGTGATGCTGGCGATCGGAGGATCAGTGCCCGTTGTTCGGCCACCCTTATGCATTCTATGATCACGTGCTGTGGCGTTTCTTCCGCCTCCTTGCATCCTCTTCAGAGGGGGCTCTTTGTCACACATATGTTGTGCAGGTGTTTTTTTAGCGGACAGTGGCCCTGTTAAGATTCTGATCCTGACCTTGCGGATACTGTCCCTATTTAGACTTATGAGGTTACGAGTGAGCCATTTCGATGCTTCCAGAACAGTGATCTTAGTCTGTCTGCATCCTGCATTATTTTTCAACTCTGCATGATGCGGGTTTCTTCAGTTGGTGTACGCAGCCACATCCATATTTGGGCCTGGGGTATCGGCAACAAAAGGGGTATGTTAAGCGAAAAGCTATGTGAAAAAATAGCCCATTAAAATCCTACCTGTCCTTCTTTCTTCTATGCTGTTCTGGGAGTGAAAAAAGAAACGTATAATACAGCTGCTTCTCTCCCGGGCACACTGTACAAGTCAGTAGAGGGACAAGAGGGTCTTGGTGTTTTGTAAGCGATGGGCTGACCACCTGTCACTACTAAACGAACTTGTACATCTCAACTATACCCTAAAAGTTGATCAGAAGTGGCACCATGTGGTTCTATCGGCCCTTGGTGCTCTGCCTACCCCGAAAGGGATAAAGGCGTGATTATATGTATGTATGTATGATTTCGAGTCTCATATTTTGTGGATATTCTTATCATTTTGCTTAACATGCCACTTCTGTTACACCCTGTATATATAGGTATAATAAAACTGAAACTAGCCGCTGTTTGTGCACGCTAATATCAGAAATGGCTTAACTGATTTTCATACAGTTTTCGGGAATGTATTTTTTGGGCATCACCAAATACCTGGTTTTTTTTGTTTGTTTGTTTTAGCGAACAGGATCCGAAACCATCATAAAATAAGTAGAGGTACTTAATTATATGACCAAGTCCCATATTTCGCTATTCCTACTTAACAGAAAAACTAAGCTTAGTTTAAATAGTTTCTAAAATTAACTTCGCAATTTATAACAAACGCAACACAGATCGAGCATCACAATTTGCGAAGTACTTAAGGAACATAAGCCCCAACAGGTCGGCAGCCTTACCCTCAAATTAACTTAATTGGGAATGTAATTGGTCGCTTCGAGTCCGCAATAAAGGAAAAATATTTTCATCCCCTCTCAGCCCGGGCTGGGCAAATTAAAACAGATGTCCCACGTTATCGGTGGGAACAATAAACGTTTTTGTTTCAGGTGACATTGGGATTAGGTAAGATGGTTTAATAGAAGAAAGCCCACTGCTAAGATCTTTAACAACACCAAAATTGTGTGCTCAGAACTTTTAAATACGGTTACACTAATTTTAAACAATAATTGTTAAATTTTTTATTGCAGGATTGATTTAAAAATGAAAGATATTATCTGAAAATTATATCGTTGTAAATATTCTCTTAATTTTGGCTCCAAATTTTTTTACATTATTCTTTATAGATAGTTGCACTTTTGGAAACTATCGCCAAAATGGCTGATTCAGTGTTTGGTAGGTGTAGGGCTCTCTTCTGATCAGAATGGTCCTTATATTCTTTTTTGTACACAGTAAAGTTTCACAAATAAAGTTTATAACAAGGAATATGTACAAAGGCGTGCTTATCTCTTAAGCCGGCGCCAGACATAGCTTCACTTGATTGAACACTTGTTTGATTGCCATGTGTGACACTTAGAATATACATAGGTCTCTTGTTATTACGGTTTCCTTAAATATTTCACGTAAAAAATTATTACATGCACATTAATAATATAAGTAGACATAAAGATAGATATTGTTTTTTTTCTTTTATTTATTATGTGTGCGAATAAGAATAAAATATAATTTAACAAATCATACTTGTACTAGTTTTAAGATTTTATTGGAATAAATAGCTTTATTATGTATTATCATTATTTGTATCTCCTTAAATCAAACATTTATTGCCCTACACCCTCCACACACTGATAACTCATAAAAAATTATACACATGAGAAACCAGACCGAGCACATGCAAGACGATAATTGCACCATCCGAAATCAAAAAGATAAATAATCTACATAGCCAACAACCGTGGCATCAGGAAAGAAATTAATAAATAGTAAACCACTAATTATTGAACCTTAAAACCCAACACATTTTACACAGAATTCTACCCTTACTAAACTTTATTATAGTAGAGGGTGTTAATTCTGTGAATATGTGTTGGGTTTTAGAATAAAAGTGGTTTATAATTTAACATAATCCTGAGGATGCCACGGTTGTTGGCGAAACATATGTAGATTATTTTTAATTTCGGATGGTGCAATGTATCGTCTTGCATGCTAGGTGCTCGGGGTCTGGTTTCTCATGGCGATTGTAGTTAGTGCAAGTGCCTGTTGTCGCAATTATGAGTTATCAGATCCGAGGGTCAGTGGAGGGTGTAGGGCCCGGTGGTGGGCGCACCCATAGGATTTGTATCTCTGTTTAAATTCTCGGGACTACAGAGTCCCGGTCCTTTGAGAGGCATGCATCGGGCCGTAGCCAAGATGTAGAGGCCCTATTAAGAGAATTTTAATATGGTATGGGGATACACGTGGCGGATACCATCGCCGACCGCACAATATGATACACCCGGCGATGATTCCCGCCATGTGCAAGACTATTGGAGTGTAGGTCTATGTCATGCGATGGAAACAAAGGTCATGGGCTATGAGGCTGAATGTTGGGTGGGGTTGGAAAAACGGGCTATTGAAGGAGACTAACTGACACCTGTCCTTACAACCAAGTCTCATAACTGTTTGGTGGCAGGCGGTGACTCGCCGACTCATTTCATGGGCCCCCTGAACGGCCGCACGCACGGAGCGACAAAGGGGGCAACATTTGGTAGCAGCTAGGGTGGAGGGGTGCCTCTGGACTTTAAACCGAGGCCAACTCGCCACTTACGGACGGGCACATCCATCCTCGAGCGTCATAGCTCTCGCGACTCCACTCTGCCCGGCCGGCGAAGACAAGGCAGAGGCGTGGGAACTGTTCCTCGTCAGACCTCACTCCGGCGCCGGAGATAAGTAACAGGGTCTTCCCCCGGGAGCACTTCAGGTCCCAACTAACAATTTTGTCCTATAACCTAAGGTTAAATCTCCAAAAAGCTCTGTAAACGATGTGTAAAGGTTTTGGCGGTGACCCATTGTTGTATAAAAGTGTTTTGTAACATCTTATCGTAAGCTCTTTAAGCTTATAGAGCAAAACCGACACATAAATAATTGATGTAAAGGTTTACTTGGCTAATTTATGTAGCTGTTATAGATAGGAGTTGTAATGACATCTAAAGTGACCATTATGCAACCATAGAACTCTATAGCAGTGTTCACAATATCCCTTACGTCTCTGATTTACGCAATAAAGGTTCCACACGAACTTGAATGGGACTTTGTTATTGTAGAAATTGAACATCAATTATAGGGCGAAATTGTGATATATTTGTAGATCGTCATTACAGGGCTGTAGTAATATAGTGGGCGCAAAAACTCTACAATTGAGCTATATTGGAATATAGCTGAGTTTTATAATACCCTTAGATAACTCAATTGCCCTAAAAAAGTTTGCAAAGGCTTGTTATAGTTCTAGTGATAAACCTGTCACGAAGACACTCTTTTAGGACCATATGGTTTTCTTGCAAACTATTATAGTTCTTCCATTAAACTGTAACGGAGTCCATATCTCTTTTAAAACCTAATTACGGTTTATAATGGTAGGCCAATGTTGCTTTTAAATTATAAATTAGATTTGTAAAGGCATTTTTGTATGTACTTCATAACAATATTGAATAAGTAAAAATCAAGTTGAACAATCAATTATAAAAAATGGTTCGGTTATTATCCATCTGAGCAAATAAGCAACATAAAAACTATGTATGTTAATTAATAATTAGTATGGCCGTAATGTTCTAGAAGTCTGGACCTAAACCTGTCTTACGGATAACATTATATTTATTAAAAATTAAAATTATAATAAGATAATTTTATTTATGACTCAAGGAACATTTGGAGGGAACCCTAATTTTATATAATGGTGACTGGGATCTGTCATGACAAGTGCTATAGTAGTGTTCTGAACACTGAAAGTATTTTTATGACTTAAAATTTGTAATTATTTTAGTAAATTCTTAATTATTTGAGAGGGGCATTAAAATATTGTCTTTAACCCATGGATAGTTTATCAGTAAAATCTCAATCCCATGCGATTTAGAGCAAATTGGAGAAATAAATGCGCCACTTTCTATGGACGTACTACCTTCTTTGGCTAATTATAGAACCCCGATTGGTAAGCCCGAAACGTTCTCAGGTCTTCTATACAACCAACAGTTGTTAGTTGGGGTGGGAACGCTACCTCCCAACAGCTCACCACAAGCTGCCCTACGGGCTTACTATTATTATTATTATTAAAGATAGACACACTGCGTCCACAAAATCGTCGTCCATCTTATTTGTTGTCTACCAGCGTACTGTGGAGAAAAGTCTTTGCGAAGCATGTCTGGCAGGTTGCGTCAATATGTGTTCAAATGCGTTTTCAATGCTTTGCAAAGTATTCAAAGAAGTGTGGAAATCTTTGAAGTTATGTCTGGCGTCAGCATTAGAGGAATTTCTTCCAGCAAACCAGTCGTACATTACTTACCAGATTTTTTTAAGTCATGAAAATATTTACTCCGAACCAAAATATAGTCCAAAATATTTATTTCCAAATATTCTGTTATCCGTATACGTAATACGCGTAAACAGTTAGTCTACGTAACCATTAAATTACATTATTAAGTCAAACCAATTACATGTCTTCATTAATTAATTTATGTACAAAATTAGGTATAGATAATCTTATAAATCCGATTATAGTTTGAAATAGATGGTAATCTGCTGTAGATAATTATAGGTAACCCCTATTGACAGGGCTTAATCTAAATGTGTCTGCTATTATCTGCTATTGTACCTACTATTTAGCTCTTCACTATGGCTCTTCATGACAACGCGGAACGCTAAAAATTGATAACTAGTTTACGTTACTCGTATGTTTATAGCCTATGGAATTAATGAGTTTATTGTTATTTTCTAGGATTGTAGGCATTTATAGGTATAGCATCCTACTAATATTATAAACGCGAAAGTTTGTGAGAATGGATGGATGTTTGTTACTCCTTCACGTAAAAACTGCTGGACCTATTTTAATAAAATTTGGTGTAAAGTTAGCTGACCTCCTGGATTAACACATAGGCTATATTTATCCCGGGAAAATATTTTTATCGCGGATAATTTCGACATTTTGTTTTTTGTGCAGTCCACGCGGAGGAAGTATAATATTAAATTATTTATATTTGCACGAGTGATAAAAATTAAGTAAATTTTCTGTGAATACTTCGAATACTGTAAATACTTCGAATACTGTGTACACTAGGTGCGAGATTTTGTACCATGTGTCATGGGATCCACACAAGTTTGGATTAACTTTGAAGAGCTGGTAGTATTCTGGTTTCTGTAACATTTGTAAAAGTTATTTTTAAATGGTTGAATACGATTTGGAAACTAGGTCTTTCTAATGTCATGGATGTTTATATACTTATCTATGTATTTATATACCGTTGCTTAGTACCCACGACACAAGACCTTAGGGATCTTAATGTGGGACTAAGTCAATGTGTTGTGAAGTGTGTGAATATAAAAAAAAAAAAAAAAAAAAAAAAAAAAAAAAAAAAAAAAAAAAAAAAAATTATGAAAAAAATGTTTAGAACATCATTCAGTATCGAAATTGTAACCATTTAAACCTAATGGCCAAAGTTATTTATTGCGTCCACTAGCTAACCCGACGGACGTTGTCTCCTGTCCGTTGTTTCAATCGTGAGTTATGGTCGCGAGTTCACGCAAAAATATCATGGAAAAAGCACTTTAAAATTTTACCGACAAAATTTTTTCCATCTAAAAAGTAAGGTTTTACGAAAGCTTTTTAGTCTGACATTTTAATTCCAGCCGCTCTACGTGTACCTTGAGTTACTTAGTTTTACTAGAATAAATAAATTAATACCACCTTTCCCCTGAGACGTAAATTCCATTGTTTCCACTGATTCTGAATTTATTTCCAGCCGTTGGCAGCCTGATAAAATTCACTTCCCGAAATTACAAACATTCAAAAGTGCCTATGCTTAACACTTCTTAAAGTTGGCATTTTTTGAGTCGGGGAATTTTTGTGAGCGTTTTAGATAATAAATCCGGAAGGATAACGTGTCGTTTTGTATGCTTAGGAGTAAATAGGTATAATTCTTTGGATAAGCTGGAGTGGCAAAGATTTACGCAGTTTTTGCGAGAATGCTTATGACAGCAAAAGTTTAATCTAAGTGAAACTTAGGTAAGTAAATGTCATTATCATCATCATCATCAGCCTATTGCAGTCCACTGCTGGACGTAGGCCTCCCCCAGGGCACGCCACAAGACTGCCATGGGGGTATTTGCCCATGGTCACCACGCTGGGCAGGCGGGTTGGTGACCGCAGTTTGTATTTTGGACTATGTTGTCAACACGGGAGGCGGAAGTAAATGCACCTAACTAAAATCAAAGTAAATTACGTTGTAGTTAAACGTCACTTATTACATGCATACATACATATAATCACGCATTTATCCCTAACGGGGTAGGCAGAGCACCAAGGCCCGATAAAACCACATGGTGCCATTTCTGACCAATTTTGAGGGTATAGTTGAGATGTACAAGTTCGGTTAGTAGTGACAGGTGGTCAGCCCATCGCCTACAAAACACCAAGACTCTATTGTCCCTCTCCCTCCCCTAACTTGTACAGTATGCCCGGGAAGAGAAGCAGCTGTAGTATTATACGTTTTTTTTTCACTCCCAGAGCATCATAGGAGAACCTCACTTATTCTTTGATGTAAACTATTATTCGCTCATGAAAATTATTTACAGGCAAGTTGAATTTGTTTACAGCAAAATTTTAGGACGTGACCTGTGCTGCGTTGGAATCCATTTTGTTTTGCATTTAACGATGTTAAGGTGTTATCGAATTGACTAGGAAACTCTTTTCGTAGGGATCGTCCGTAAGCAAGTATTATACTACTTTATACTTTACATTCAGGTAAAAAAAAAACAACTTTTAGGTAACATAAACGTTAAGCAGGGTGTCAGATAAAAATATGAAATGATTTGTTTGAACTAGTGTAAAATTAAACTTTTTGTTTTTTGTCTTAAACTCATAAAGAAATTCTTTAACTAAAAAGTACAAAATAAAATGACTAATACATTATATAACTTTGTTTCTTGTGCATTATGCTGCCCTAAAGACGTTATTTATTTATGGTATTGAAGTTACAATATATTCTATCACTCACTTCATCTCACCATTGCTTCCTATAAATTGATTCGTTTATCAAAGCTTTCGAAATTGTACGTAACAGTGTCGACTACGTTTCACGTACGCTTTATTATAGGACGGTATCAATAGCCATCTCTCGCGGATTTTTCTAAAACTAAATGAATCAATTGAAACAGTATTACAGTTGCAAAGACACTAGCGCCACTGTGAGTAGACTTTTAATGAAACGAATTTATAGTTGGTACGTCTCACATTTTTACGATAGCTCTGTTAACCCAAATAAAATGTGGAATTCTCATATAGGGACTTCTTTTGCCATTTTTTTACGGTAGGCAGTCAAAAGATTTTACGATTCTTTCTATATTTCCCAAAATAGATAGAATATAAGTTCATTTCTTTGATGAAGTTCCTTTCATAGGCGCTAGTTTAGTTGTATTTTTCTTACTGATCCATAATATTTTAATTAGTTCCACTATAATTAATGGGACATCATTATTGTAACGGTAGAAATCTTGGAAATAGAAATATGAATAATCAACAATTTACTCCATTGAGGGGTCGCCCACCACCGGGCCTTACACCCTCTGCTGACCCTCGGATCTGTCGATTCATGGTCACGAACACAACACACTACTGTTGCATCGAGAAGCCAGATCCAAGCACCTAGCATGCAACCATAATATTAAATACATAGCTGCTAATCCGAAAACCAATGAAAATTTTTAATCGACATATGTTTCGTCAACACCCGTGGCATCGCCAGGATTAGTTTTCCATGTTAGTTCTAACTACCGAACTAACAATTTACCTTTATTAGCCCTCTTAACTAATATTACAAATTCGAAAGTAAGTTTGTTTGTTACCTTTCACGTTTTATTTACTTGACCAAACTTCTTGATATTTAGCATACATTATAGTTAGTAGTACGGAGAAGAATATAGGCTACATTTCACACAGTCCTCGCGGACGAAGTCGCGGGCAATAGCTAGTTTCTCATATAACGACATACCAAACCAGGCCAGACCAAACGTACAAGTTTTTTACAATTGATAAGTTTACACAAATGCAAGTTTGAAAACTCGCGGGCTATGTTAGTCTTGTACATGAACAAAGTAAAGGAAGAGATGTGATTGTAAATATCTACGTAACGGTATGAACCAATTACTGGCTAAAATTTGCTTTACAACTGCCTTTAGTAGGTACGTATAAAAAATAAACATACATCCTTGCATAAATTCACAACTAGCTGTTTGTAAAAACCTTGTTATAACAAAAAGAAATGTATTAACCTTAGGAATACCATTAAAGTAAAACTGCAGAATGTGCCCATTAATCTGGCTTGTGCAAAAAAATATTATGCGAGTTCTTAAAACTGTTTTTTTTTTGTGAAACAGTAAGTTTTATGACAATAAAGCTCAGAGCATAATAAATAGCCCAAAAAATTATGCTCACACTTTTTTCCTACAATTTACCATTTTTAAGGAATTGCTGTAACAACTGTACTTACGTAACCCACGTTACGGGGCAACTGTTTTATGTTAAATATTTCATATGAAAAAACGTTGTGAAAGCTCCTTCACGTGCTTGCTCTATGATGTTATATGTATTTATAGGAAAAGCGTCAAAAGCACAAACTCCGACTTCATAAGTTTTCATAAAAGTTATATCGGGCGCTGGCAAACAAATTTTATGACCACAGACGGTACGGCTATGCTATTTACATTTCGAGGAAGAGCTAAATTGTGTATTGAAGGTACATTCTGCATTAAAATAGTCTTAGACTAATATTCAGCTCACACAGGCCGTAAGTTCATACGATAATCTAAGTTCATACTATACTCATATTCACTACCCTGATGAAGTATTATAAAACCTGTAATATTATAGTGTACGTACTTGTAGTCCCTTTCTGAATACATCTAGACATTAAATTATATGTAGTTTGTAAATCTACGGATTTAATATTGAATCTTTTATACGTTTTATTACTTTTTACAAAATTGAATCTTCCCTAAGAACTGTACCCAAAAATTAGATGACAGGGCCGTAATTAAAACGAACGTCATCCGCACAAAGCATTCCCGAAAGGCTTGTAATAATTATTCAATGTTGTTCAATACCAGCCACCTGAGCACAGCCCTGGGCTGCCCTTAACGTGGGATGGCATAAGCTGTGATAAGGGTGAACTGCGGTGGCAATGCGGCTCTGGCTAAAGGCAGATTTCTATTTGATACACTTACTAATGTTATAAATATGTATTAGGGGATTTGTTTGTCTATTTTTACGTCATAATTGTAGTATACATTAATTATTCACATTATTACTCTCTGTTGAGTTTCGTTCTACGAGCAATATTAATAATTTAGGTTTCAGGTAGTTCTGCCACTTGCAACGCCTTACCCAACCAAACTCCTAGTCTTATTCCGCACGTCTGCTACTCACTACAAGCTGCTTCTCTTGCTAACCGTTGCGAAAAAAGCACGCCGCCGCTAGCAGCTAAATCCGCACCAAGTGTGACGTTGAGACATTGCATATTGAACCTTTTAATACTATTTCGTGTTGTGTATGAGCTTTGAACTATTCGTGCCTGTCGAGTGAGAAGAGCGATCCTGGAGGAACCCTGCAGTCAGTGCACGTACTTTTCCTTTCTCAAATCCTCTTTCTTCGTCCTTTATAAATAAATATAAATAAATAAATAAATATTCACACACTTCACAACACATTGACCTAGTCCCACACTAAGATCCCTAAGGTCTTGTGTCGTGGGTACTAAGCAACGGTATATAAATACATAGATAAGTATATAAACATCCATGACTCGGAAACAAACATCGATATTCATCACATCAATGTTTGCACCTACCGGGATTCGAACCCAGGACCTATGGCGTCGCAGGCAGGGCCTCTACCAACTACACCAATCGGCCGTCAAATTTTATAACTATAGGGAAACTTTATAACTATAGGGAATTGCAAGCGTGTCGTTCGTTTCGTTCGGTAGAAGCAATTTCTAACCCGCCATATACTCGTACAGTCCTCTTATATCAACCAGCACCCTGGCCTAAGAGGAACCGCTTTCATTTTCCCGCTACTACGAGTACAATGGGGTTTTAGGAGCCACCACTCTCAATTTTTAAAATGCATACTTACGTACGGTAAGCTACCACAAGTATAAAATATACCTACTTACATGTAGGTGGACGGTCAAATCGAATAAACACCTCCTTTTTTTGAAGTCGGTTTTTACCTAGTTCAGACACCAGTCTCTCACAACCAGACTGCATTGTTTAACGCTAAATAAGCTAAGATAATACGAGTACAGAAGTGCGAATTTATGTCACATGTAAGACTTTGTGAAAGAGAAATAAATTACTTACTTACAATGAAAAAAAGTAAAGAGCAATATCATTGTGAGTTCTATGTGGCAGTTTAAATATTTTCGTAAATTTTGTAATTTTAGGATTTCTGTGTGATTATATCTATATTAAAACAATATACACAGTATAGATTATACACGTATACTTTTAGAATTTCATAATAAAATTAAGATTTTAGATTATTTGATCATGGACCTACAACAAAACAAAGGTAACCTAACCTAACCTAACCCTTTAGTCGTCTATAGCCTGACATCAAGTTTCCAACCTCACGAAATCCATTATCAGCTCTGCTCTAAATTGCTTACATCCAAATAGTTATCCCCATTGGTCCCAAAGCGTGGGACTGAATCGTTCAGTGACATCGAATCGGTTCACCTCAAATTATCCCGATGGGTTTTCGACATACCTACACTGTGCCTATTAACCCCACCCACTTTAGTGTTATCCTGAATGTTATGCGTGTAAACCAGGGTAATGGGAGAAATAAGACAGATTGTATACCTATATATTAGAAAAGTGACCGAGCAGTTAATGACGTATTAACATTTCTCAAGCCAAACTTAAAACTAGAAAAATTATATAAATCCTAATCCATAAATAAACGCAATTCATTTGATTTGATTTAGAAATAATAAACTGCTGTTTATCGACGAGTATCATAGCAATAGGTAATACTTTTTTATAAACCCAGGTACCTTTTTACTCCACGAAATCAACTCGGTTACTTCGAATCAATATGTTTAGATATTAGGGATACATCTTACTAATATTTTAAACGCGAAAGTTTGTGAGTATGGATGGATGTTTGTTAATCTTTCACGTAAAAACGGTCGGAGCTAGATTAACACATAGGCTACTTTTTATCCCGGGAAAATATTTTTATCCCGGATAATTTCGACATTTAGTTCTTTCTGCAGTCCACGCGGACGAAGTCGCGGGCATTAGAAATAATAACATGGCTGTGTTCCAAAATAAGGAAGCCAGAACTACAGGATCACAAAGGAGATCTTACAGCTACGTTTAGCAAGTCAGCTTAGCAGATGTAAAAAAAACAGTGACAATTTGATAACTTATCGCCTGATATCCTCTCAAGTTATCAGACAAACATAATTAAATATCATTGTGAAAACTTGATTATGATACGAACTGTATTATTCTCTATATATTCACCTATTCCAGGTGTTCGGAGTAGGTGAATTCTACCTTAAATTACTCCAATGGGTTTTCGATATACCACCCACTTGATGGGTCCTTTCATTTGATCGGTAAAAGCAAATTGTAACCACTAAAGGTAATAGGATGTCGCCTCATATCTATTATAGCCATCGGTAGGTTAAGCGGCCATAGGTTTTTAGTAGGCACACGTGGATTATTTAACAAATTTGTTCGTGTGGATATGTATACGTGGAGATATTTTTATATAGCAAACACGTGCAAAAGTACCTACCGCGTATGGAAGTACATACTTTGGAGACAATCTACTAATTTAAAATAACGGTTATATGCCTGGGTTTTGTTTAAAATGGATCACTCAAATGGAGATCCGTGATCTCTGCTTACCCCTTCGGGAAAGAGGCTTGATTATTATATATCTATGTATGTATGGATCACGGAAATTAAAGCACGGTACGTAAACATTTATATTTTTAAAATTGAAATATGTGTGTTACTAACCGAGTAACAGAGGTATCTGAATAAAATACAAGGTAATAAAGAGTTTTCAAGTGTCGAATAAATCACGGAACAAATCTTGCACACTCTTTATTCGCTACCTTTCTTTATCTAGGTATCATAATGGACTAACTAATTTATTTATCCCGGACCCTTATCCAAACTTCGAGCAACTTCGAAAAACAAATTTCTTAAAAACTTCACAAAAATTTCAACTCTTTTTATAACGATAAATAGGAGAAATCCTTCGTATTTTTAAGGAGAAAAATTATTCGCAGTATATTTATTCTGTTATCTTCACAAATCTCCATAAACTTTGTCCGAAAAACTAATATTTACCTCCGAAAGTTTCGTTTCGTTGTTATTATATCCCGGCTAGAGCCGTCCAGATAAACTTGGGAAGATTCTATCAATTTCCCGAAAATGGATATTATTATTTCTAAATGAGGGCAATTATTAAGTAAACATTAACGTCGATTCCGGCAGTCACAACTTATTCTTAAACGTAATTAAACCTAAAAATTTAGGTTTAAGCACGTCAAAAGCTATTCTGGCAGTCACTTTTCTGACAGGTGGCAGCTAAATTTAATTTAAATTAACGTTTCAACTTTTTTTTTTCAATTTACTTTAGGTTTATGCGTAAAAAGCTATTCTACTGGTCAAGTTTTTGACATTAGAAGCGTACAATGAGGGATTTTCTGACAAAATAAAATAACATTTTAAACTAGATGGCGTGAGCGCATCACCTGCCCTAATCCCCCCCACCTCACCTCTCCCAGCTTGAAGGATAGTAATATTGAATTGTATCAGGCGTCACTATTCGGAAGTTCAAATCTCCATTGAGGGATCGCCCACCACCGGGCCCTATACCCTCCGCTGACCCTCGGATCTGCCTACTCATGATCACGAACACAAGACACTACAGTCGCAACGAGAAGCCAGATCCAAGCACCTAGCATGCAACCATAAATACATAGCTGCTAATCCGAAAACCAATTAAAATTTTAATCGACACATGTTTCGCCAACACCCGTGGCATCATCAGGATTAGTTTTCCATGTTAGTTCTATCTACCGAACCAACTAACTAACAACTAAAACCAATGTATTGCCTTTATAGATGTGGTACTTACATTGTTGGTTAAACCACACGTTTTGTTTTGCAATACGTTGAGCTTCTGTTAGTCTGATGTATAATTTTGCCTGTTTAGTGATGCTACACTTCGTTAAATATTGAATTGTATCAGGCGTCACTATTCGGAAGTTCAAATCTCCATTGAGGGATCGCCCACCACCGGGCCCTATACCCTCCGCTGACCCTCGGATCTGCCTACTCATGATCACGAACACAAGACACTACAGTCGCAACGAGAAGCCAGATCCAAGCACCTAGCATGCAACCATAAATACATAGCTGCTAATCCGAAAACCAATTAAAATTTTAATCGACATATGTTTCGCCAACACCCGTGGCAATACATTGGTTTTAGTTGTTAGTTAGTTGGTTCGGTAGATAGAACTAACATGGAAAACTAATCCTGATGATGCCACGGGTGTTGGCGAAACATATGTCGATTAAAATTTTAATTGGTTTTCGGATTAGCAGCTATGTATTTATGGTTGCATGCTAGGTGCTTGGATCTGGCTTCTCGTTGCGACTGTAGTGTCTTGTGTTCGTGATCATGAGTAGGCAGATCCGAGGGTCAGCGGAGGGTATAGGGCCCGGTGGTGGGCGATCCCTCAATGGGATAGTAATAGTTCCGTGAATAGACTGTGCACTGATGACTAAAGCTGGCTACACACCCAGACTGTGTACAGCCGACAATAAATAATACGGTCGGTTTTCTAAAGACGGTGTAGCATAGCATGCGAGTAGGAGACATAGCAAGTAACAAGTTGGATTTTGCTACATGGGGTTAATAGTATCAGATTATATAATCTTAATACGAGATGATACCTGCTTAATTTTTTTTAACAAACTTAACTTTATGAATGACTACTGATGCCCGTGACTTCATATGCGTGAACTACAGAATGTAGTCTATGTCTTTCTCCGTACTCCTGTATATGTCTTTCATCCCATCCCATGTTATTAAATGCTACAGATACTTATAAACTATTAACCCTTGTGTAGTAGAGTGTAGATACCTTTAATTTTTTTAATTTAGCAGAGATGCAAGCAATGCTCAGGTACATATTTGCTATATCTTTGTTTTTCCTATCGGACCGATTTTTAGTCGGACGTGTACAGCACACTAGTCTGCTTCGTCTATCTATAGTGCTTAGGAACTATTGATGTCTTTGGTTGAGGGGTGAAATGGAGGGGATTAGGGTAGGTGATGCGCTCTCGCCATCTATCCAGTTGATTTCAACAAAAATTTTTTAACTTATAATAGTTGTCAGAAAATCCCTCATTACTTAAGTTTATGAGGCATCTAAAAGTTGGCGTTTCAATTATACTTGTGTCTTTTTGTAATCGTCAGCGCTTCAGCGAACATGATATGTTGTAAAACGTAAGGTTATTATAATAACGAATAGAATGGTAAAAAAGACGACAAAATTATCCAGTGATTATCCACTCCTACATGAACTCCTGCCAGTTTTATTTTGTTTATTTTGATGTTTTAAGAACATTAGACCCGTTTCCTAATCACGCCACTGCCCGTTTCCAATGTTTTCTAGAAAGTTTCCGTTTCTATGAGATATTTCTATCCCCCATAATCTGATATTTTTTTTACTAAAGACATGGACATGGACGCATGGTCCATAGATTTCTTTACCTTTCTTTCGGGATGAAAAAAAGTTTTTTTTTCTTTTATCATTCATTTTTGCTCTTTCGTTCACTCTTTTCTTTTTTTGACGGTATATACTGGCAACACTTATTATTATTAAATTTACAAGTGTCAGCTTTTTAGGTTTAGGATAAAGTGTGCGGTCAGAATAGTTTTAGCGACTAAGATTAAAAATTCAAACAACAATTTTATAGTTTTAAGTAGAAATGATAGGTTTGATCGTGATTTAAGGCTCGAGCACACCGAATGCGTGTGCGTGCACGTAAGCGTAGACGTATGCGTACCTCTGAGTTGTAATGTATGGAACTGTATAGGCACGGGCAGACCGGATGCGTATGCGTAGATGTAAGCATAGACGTCAAGCGGTGACAGTTCTATACGTTAAAGGCTCGAGCACACCGGATGCGTGTGCGTGCACGTAAGCGTAGACGTATGCGTACCTCTGAGTTGTAATGTATAGAACTGTATAGGCACGAGCAGACCGGATGCGTATGCGTAGATGTAAGCATAGACGTCAAGTGGTGACAGTTCTATACATTAAACTCAGAGGTACGTGTACGTCTACGCTTACGTGCAAATGATGTCATGATGTTCCTTTTTTAAAGTAAAATATCTTAGGCGTGGTTTTTCTTAAATTTAGGTTTAAGTGTGTGACTGCCGGAATCGACCACATTAGTATTGCATAATGTCTTGAAAATGTAGAAAGAGAAAAACCTGAGCTCTTGTTTTATTTTTCCTCTTTCTTGTTATGTTAGTTGAAACGACATGGCTCACGATATGATAACGATCAATCAATTCAGAGATTTCAAGGAATCGTTATTATTTCCAAATTTACTTTTTCAGTTTAAGGAACTTGGCACAGAGTATATTGCAACCATTACAGTTCAGTACATCAGTTGCTATACTGGATTTTATGCTGGCATTGAGTCATATAAAACAAGCGCTGTTTGTTGTGAGGCTTTGTCAGAGTACATCAACTGCATCTCCTTCCGTGCATGTCGTTAGTGATGTGTGTGAAGTTAGCACCGCCATTTTGGAAATTTAAAAAAATAATAGTTGTGCTAGATTGTGCTAGGCATGTGCTGACTTGTGCCGTAAATAAAATTTTAAAATATCAAAAAATTAAAAAGTTACAGGAAAAATAAAAAAAATATCACTAGCACCGCCATTTAGTAAAATTGATAAAATAACAAATGGATAAGTTTGTGCTAGGGCTGTGCTATACTGTGCCGTAAAGCAAATTTCGATAACGCTGATAGATTTTCAGAAAATCGCGATTGAAAAAAAATCGCAGCACCGCCATTTTGTCAAAATCGAAAAAAAAAAATTGCTTCGATTCTGATTAAAATGTGCTAGAATGTGCTGCAAACGAAAAATCAATATCATAGACGGTTTATGAGAAAAACAAAATTGAACATTAAAAAATGAATATGCGATTTTAACGGTTTAAATTCACTTATTTGAAAAAACAAAAAATGTGCTAACTTGTGCTAGGCTAGTCTTCTAAAACTACGTTCGAATAACGAGAATAAATGTGCAATTTTTTCTAAAAATGAAAAAACAAAATTTTTTTAAAAAAATTTTTGTTCGTACGAAGTTCCAAAAAATACCACAACTTGTGCTAGGTTTGTGCTGCAGAACGCCGAAATCCCCACTTCAATAAGTCAATGCGTTGTCGAGAAATTGCAGAAATAAAATTTTGGAACATAAAAGCGTCAAAATAACGGTCAAAATGCACTCATTTCAAAAAAACAAAATATGTGCTAACTTGTGCTAGGCTAGTCTTCTATATCTACGTTAGAATAACGAGAATAAATGTGCAATTTTTTCTAAAAATGAAAAAACAAAATTTTTTAAAAAAAATTTTTGTTCGTACGAAGTTCCAAAAAATACCACAACTTGTGCTAGGTTTGTGCTGCAGAACGCCGAAATCCCCACTTCGATAAGTCAATGCGTTGTCGAGAAATTGCAGAAATAAAATTTTGGAACATAAAAGCGTCAAAATAACGGTCAAAATGCACTCATTTCAAAAAAACAAAATATGTGCTAACTTGTGCTAGGCTAGTCTTCTATATCTACGTTAGAATAACGAGACTAAATGTGCAATTTTTTCTAAAAATGAAAAAACAAAATTTTTTAAAAAAAATTTTTGTTCGTACGAAGTTCCAAAAAATACCACAACTTGTGCTAGGTTTGTGCTGCAGAACGCCGAAATCCCCACTTCGATAAGTCAATGCGTTGTCGAGAAATTGCAGAAATAAAATTTTGGAACATAAAAGCGTCAAAATAACGGTCAAAATGCACTCATTTCAAAAAAACAAAATATGTGCTAACTTGTGCTAGGCTAGTCTTCTATATCTACGTTCGAATAACGAGAATAAATGCGCAATTTTTTCTAAAAATGAAAAAACAAAATTTTTTTAAAAAAATTTTTGTTCGTACGAAGTTCCAAAAAATACCACAACTTGTGCTAGGTTTGTGCTGCAGAACGCCGAAATCCCCACTTCGATAAGTCAATGCGTTGTCGAGAAATTGCAGAAATAAAATTTTGGAACATAAAAGCGTCAAAATAACGGTCAAAATGCACTCATTTCAAAAAAACAAAATATGTGCTAACTTGTGCTAGGCTAGTCTTCTATATCTACGTTAGAATAACGAGAATAAATGTGCAATTTTTTCTAAAAATGAAAAAACAAAATTTTTAAAAAAAAATTTTTGTTCGTACGAAGTTCCAAAAAATACCACAACTTGTGCTAGGTTTGTGCTGCAGAACGCCGAAATCCCCACTTCGATAAGTCAATGCGTTGTCGAGAAATTGCAGAAATAAAATTTTGGAACATAAAAGCGTCAAAATAACGGTCAAAATGCACTCATTTCAAAAAAACAAAATATGTGCTAACTTGTGCTAGGCTAGTCTTCTATATCTACGTTCGAATAACGAGAATAAATGTGCAATTTTTTCTAAAAATGAAAAAACAAAATTTTTTAAAAAAAATTTTTGTTCGTACGAAGTTCCAAAAAATACCACAACTTGTGCTAGGTTTGTGCTGCAGAACGCCGAAATCCCCACTTCAATAAGTCAATGCGTTGTCGAGAAATTGCAGAAATAAAATTTTGGAACATAAAAGCGTCAAAATAACGGTCAAAATGCACTCATTTCAAAAAAACAAAATATGTGCTAACTTGTGCTAGGCTAGTCTTCTATATCTACGTTAGAATAACGAGAATAAATGTGCAATTTTTTCTAAAAATGAAAAAACAAAATTTTTAAAAAAAAATTTTTGTTCGTACGAAGTTCCAAAAAATACCACAACTTGTGCTAGGTTTGTGCTGCAGAACGCCGAAATCCCCACTTCGATAAGTCAATGCGTTGTCGAGAAATTGCAGAAATAAAATTTTGGAACATAAAAGCGTCAAAATAACGGTCAAAATGCACTCATTTCAAAAAAACAAAATATGTGCTAACTTGTGCTAGGCTAGTCTTCTATATCTACGTTCGAATAACGAGAATAAATGTGCAATTTTTTCTAAAAATGAAAAAACAAAATTTTTTAAAAAAAATTTTTGTTCGTACGAAGTTCCAAAAAATACCACAACTTGTGCTAGGTTTGTGCTGCAGAACGCCGAAATCCCCACTTCGATAAGTCAATGCGTTGTCGAGAAATTGCAGAAATAAAATTTTGGAACATAAAAGCGTCAAAATAACGGTCAAAATGCACTCATTTCAAAAAAACAAAATATGTGCTAACTTGTGCTAGGCTAGTCTTCTATATCTACGTTAGAATAACGAGAATAAATGTGCAATTTTTTCTAAAAATGAAAAAACAAAATTTTTTAAAAAAAATTTTTGTTCGTACGAAGTTCCAAAAAATACCACAACTTGTGCTAGGTTTGTGCTGCAGAACGCCGAAATCCCCACTTCGATAAGTCAATGCGTTGTCGAGAAATTGCAGAAATAAAATTTTGGAACATAAAAGCGTCAAAATAACGGTCAAAATGCACTCATTTCAAAAAAACAAAATATGTGCTAACTTGTGCTAGGCTAGTCTTCTATATCTACGTTAGAATAACGAGAATAAATGTGCAATTTTTTCTAAAAATGAAAAAACAAAATTTTTAAAAAAAAATTTTGTTCGTACGAAGTTCCAAAAAATACCACAACTTGTGCTAGGTTTGTGCTGCAGAACGCCGAAATCCCCACTTCGATAAGTCAATGCGTTGTCGAGAAATTGCAGAAATAAAATTTTGGAACATAAAAGCGTCAAAATAACGGTCAAAATGCACTCATTTCAAAAAAACAAAATATGTGCTAACTTGTGCTTGGGGATTTCGGCGTTCTGCAGCACAAACCTAGCACAAGTTGTGGTATTTTTTGGAACTTTGTACGAACAAAAATTTTTTTAAAAAAATTTTGTTTTTTCATTTTTAGAAAAAATTGCGCATTTATTCTCGTTATTCGAACGTAGATATAGAAGACTAGCCTAGCACAAGTTAGCACATATTTTGTTTTTTTGAAATGAGTGCATTTTGATCGTTATTTTGACGCTTTTATGTTCCAAAATTTTATTTCTGCAATTTCTCGACAACGCATTGACTTATCGAAGTGGGGATTTCGGCGTTCTGCAGCACAAACCTAGCACAAGTTGTGGTATTTTTTGGAACTTCGTACGAACAAAAATTTTTTTTAAAAAATTTTTTTTTTCATTTTTAGAAAAAATTGCACATTTATTCTCGTTATTCGAACGTAGATATAGAAGACTAGCCTAGCACAAGTTAGCACATATTTTGTTTTTTTGAAATGAGTGCATTTTGACCGTTATTTTGACGCTTTTATGTTCCAAAATTTTATTTCTGCAATTTCTCGACAACGCATTGACTTATCGAAGTGGGGATTTCGGCGTTCTGCAGCACAAACCTAGCACAAGTTGTGGTATTTTTTGGAACTTCGTACGAACAAAAATTTTTTTTAAAAAATTTTGTTTTTTCATTTTTAGAAAAAATTGCACATTTATTCTCGTTATTCTAACGTAGATATAGAAGACTAGCCTAGCACAAGTTAGCACATATTTTGTTTTTTTGAAATGAGTGCATTTTGACCGTTATTTTGACGCTTTTATGTTCCAAAATTTTATTTCTGCAATTTCTCGACAACGCATTGACTTATCGAAGTGGGGATTTCGGCGTTCTGCAGCACAAACCTAGCACAAGTTGTGGTATTTTTTGGAACTTCGTACGAACAAAAATTTTTTTTAAAAAATTTTGTTTTTTCATTTTTAGAAAAAATTGCACATTTATTCTCGTTATTCGAACGTAGATATAGAAGACTAGCCTAGCACAAGTTAGCACATATTTTGTTTTTTTGAAATGAGTGCATTTTGACCGTTATTTTGACGCTTTTATGTTCCAAAATTTTATTTCTGCAATTTCTCGACAACGCATTGACTTATCGAAGTGGGGATTTCGGCGTTCTGCAGCACAAACCTAGCACAAGTTGTGGTATTTTTTGGAACTTCGTACGAACAAAAATTTTTTTTTAAAAATTTTGTTTTTTCATTTTTAGAAAAAATTGCACATTTATTCTCGTTATTCTAACGTAGATATAGAAGACTAGCCTAGCACAAGTTAGCACATATTTTGTTTTTTTGAAATGAGTGCATTTTGACCGTTATTTTGACGCTTTTATGTTCCAAAATTTTATTTCTGCAATTTCTCGACAACGCATTGACTTATCGAAGTGGGGATTTCGGCGTTCTGCAGCACAAACCTAGCACAAGTTGTGGTATTTTTTGGAACTTCGTACGAACAAAAATTTTTTTAAAAAAATTTTGTTTTTTCATTTTTAGAAAAAATTGCGCATTTATTCTCGTTATTCGAACGTAGATATAGAAGACTAGCCTAGCACAAGTTAGCACATATTTTGTTTTTTTGAAATGAGTGCATTTTGACCGTTATTTTGACGCTTTTATGTTCCAAAATTTTATTTCTGCAATTTCTCGACAACGCATTGACTTATCGAAGTGGGGATTTCGGCGTTCTGCAGCACAAACCTAGCACAAGTTGTGGTATTTTTTGGAACTTCGTACGAACAAAAATTTTTTTTAAAAAATTTTGTTTTTTCATTTTTAGAAAAAATTGCACATTTATTCTCGTTATTCGAACGTAGATATAGAAGACTAGCCTAGCACAAGTTAGCACATATTTTGTTTTTTTGAAATGAGTGCATTTTGACCGTTATTTTGACGCTTTTATGTTCCAAAATTTTATTTCTGCAATTTCTCGACAACGCATTGACTTATCGAAGTGGGGATTTCGGCGTTCTGCAGCACAAACCTAGCACAAGTTGTGGTATTTTTTGGAACTTCGTACGAACAAAAATTTTTTTAAAAAAATTTTGTTTTTTCATTTTTAGAAAAAATTGCACATTTATTCTCGTTATTCGAACGTAGATATAGAAGACTAGCCTAGCACAAGTTAGCACATATTTTGTTTTTTTGAAATGAGTGCATTTTGACCGTTATTTTGACGCTTTTATGTTCCAAAATTTTATTTCTGCAATTTCTCGACAACGCATTGACTTATCGAAGTGGGGATTTCGGCGTTCTGCAGCACAAACCTAGCACAAGTTGTGGTATTTTTTGGAACTTCGTACGAACAAAAATTTTTTTAAAAAAATTTTGTTTTTTCATTTTTAGAAAAAATTGCACATTTATTCTCGTTATTCGAACGTAGATATAGAAGACTAGCCTAGCACAAGTTAGCACATATTTTGTTTTTTTGAAATGAGTGCATTTTGACCGTTATTTTGACGCTTTTATGTTCCAAAATTTTATTTCTGCAATTTCTCGACAACGCATTGACTTATCGAAGTGGGGATTTCGGCGTTCTGCAGCACAAACCTAGCACAAGTTGTGGTATTTTTTGGAACTTCGTACGAACAAAAATTTTTTTTAAAAAATTTTGTTTTTTCATTTTTAGAAAAAATTGCACATTTATTCTCGTTATTCTAACGTAGATATAGAAGACTAGCCTAGCACAAGTTAGCACATATTTTGTTTTTTTGAAATGAGTGCATTTTGACCGTTATTTTGACGCTTTTATGTTCCAAAATTTTATTTCTGCAATTTCTCGACAACGCATTGACTTATCGAAGTGGGGATTTCGGCGTTCTGCAGCACAAACCTAGCACAAGTTGTGGTATTTTTTGGAACTTCGTACGAACAAAAATTTTTTTAAAAAATTTTGTTTTTTCATTTTTAGAAAAAATTGCGCATTTATTCTCGTTATTCGAACGTAGATATAGAAGACTAGCCTAGCACAAGTTAGCACATATTTTGTTTTTTTGAAATGAGTGCATTTTGACCGTTATTTTGACGCTTTTATGTTCCAAAATTTTATTTCTGCAATTTCTCGACAACGCATTGACTTATCGAAGTGGGGATTTCGGCGTTCTGCAGCACAAACCTAGCACAAGTTGTGGTATTTTTTGGAACTTCGTACGAACAAAAATTTTTTTTAAAAAATTTTGTTTTTTCATTTTTAGAAAAAATTGCACATTTAGTCTCGTTATTCTAACGTAGATATAGAAGACTAGCCTAGCACAAGTTAGCACATATTTTGTTTTTTTGAAATGAGTGCATTTTGACCGTTATTTTGACGCTTTTATGTTCCAAAATTTTATTTCTGCAATTTCTCGACAACGCATTGACTTATCGAAGTGGGGATTTCGGCGTTCTGCAGCACAAACCTAGCACAAGTTGTGGTATTTTTTGGAACTTCGTACGAACAAAAATTTTTTTTAAAAAATTTTGTTTTTTCATTTTTAGAAAAAATTGCACATTTAGTCTCGTTATTCTAACGTAGATATAGAAGACTAGCCTAGCACAAGTTAGCACATATTTTGTTTTTTTGAAATGAGTGCATTTTGACCGTTATTTTGACGCTTTTATGTTCCAAAATTTTATTTCTGCAATTTCTCGACAACGCATTGACTTATCGAAGTGGGGATTTCGGCGTTCTGCAGCACAAACCTAGCACAAGTTGTGGTATTTTTTGGAACTTCGTACGAACAAAAATTTTTTTTAAAAAATTTTGTTTTTTCATTTTTAGAAAAAATTGCACATTTATTCTCGTTATTCTAACGTAGATATAGAAGACTAGCCTAGCACAAGTTAGCACATATTTTGTTTTTTTGAAATGAGTGCATTTTGACCGTTATTTTGACGCTTTTATGTTCCAAAATTTTATTTCTGCAATTTCTCGACAACGCATTGACTTATTGAAGTGGGGATTTCGGCGTTCTGCAGCACAAACCTAGCACAAGTTGTGGTATTTTTTGGAACTTCGTACGAACAAAAATTTTTTTAAAAAAATTTTGTTTTTTCATTTTTAGAAAAAATTGCACATTTATTCTCGTTATTCGAACGTAGATATAGAAGACTAGCCTAGCACAAGTTAGCACATATTTTGTTTTTTTGAAATGAGTGCATTTTGACCGTTATTTTGACGCTTTTATGTTCCAAAATTTTATTTCTGCAATTTCTCGACAACGCATTGACTTATCGAAGTGGGGATTTCGGCGTTCTGCAGCACAAACCTAGCACAAGTTGTGGTATTTTTTGGAACTTCGTACGAACAAAAATTTTTTTTAAAAAATTTTGTTTTTTCATTTTTAGAAAAAATTGCACATTTATTCTCGTTATTCTAACGTAGATATAGAAGACTAGCCTAGCACAAGTTAGCACATATTTTGTTTTTTTGAAATGAGTGCATTTTGACCGTTATTTTGACGCTTTTATGTTCCAAAATTTTATTTCTGCAATTTCTCGACAACGCATTGACTTATCGAAGTGGGGATTTCGGCGTTCTGCAGCACAAACCTAGCACAAGTTGTGGTATTTTTTGGAACTTCGTACGAACAAAAATTTTTTTAAAAAAATTTTGTTTTTTCATTTTTAGAAAAAATTGCGCATTTATTCTCGTTATTCGAACGTAGATATAGAAGACTAGCCTAGCACAAGTTAGCACATATTTTGTTTTTTTGAAATGAGTGCATTTTGACCGTTATTTTGACGCTTTTATGTTCCAAAATTTTATTTCTGCAATTTCTCGACAACGCATTGACTTATCGAAGTGGGGATTTCGGCGTTCTGCAGCACAAACCTAGCACAAGTTGTGGTATTTTTTGGAACTTCGTACGAACAAAAATTTTTTTAAAAAATTTTGTTTTTTTCATTTTTAGAAAAAATTGCACATTTAGTCTCGTTATTCTAACGTAGATATAGAAGACTAGCCTAGCACAAGTTAGCACATATTTTGTTTTTTTGAAATGAGTGCATTTTGACCGTTATTTTGACGCTTTTATGTTCCAAAATTTTATTTCTGCAATTTCTCGACAACGCATTGACTTATCGAAGTGGGGATTTCGGCGTTCTGCAGCACAAACCTAGCACAAGTTGTGGTATTTTTTGGAACTTCGTACGAACAAAAATTTTTTTTAAAAAATTTTGTTTTTTCATTTTTAGAAAAAATTGCACATTTAGTCTCGTTATTCTAACGTAGATATAGAAGACTAGCCTAGCACAAGTTAGCACATATTTTGTTTTTTTGAAATGAGTGCATTTTGACCGTTATTTTGACGCTTTTATGTTCCAAAATTTTATTTCTGCAATTTCTCGACAACGCATTGACTTATCGAAGTGGGGATTTCGGCGTTCTGCAGCACAAACCTAGCACAAGTTGTGGTATTTTTTGGAACTTCGTACGAACAAAAATTTTTTTTAAAAAATTTTGTTTTTTCATTTTTAGAAAAAATTGCACATTTATTCTCGTTATTCGAACGTAGTTTTAGAAGACTAGCCTAGCACAAGTTAGCACATTTTTTGTTTTTTCAAATAAGTGAATTTAAACCGTTAAAATCGCATATTCATTTTTTAATGTTCAATTTTGTTTTTCTCATAAACCGTCTATGATATTGATTTTTCGTTTGCAGCACATTCTAGCACATTTTAATCAGAATCGAAGCAATTTTTTTTTTTTCGATTTTGACAAAATGGCGGTGCTGCGATTTTTTTTCAATCGCGATTTTCTGAAAATCTATCAGCGTTATCGAAATTTGCTTTACGGCACAGTATAGCACAGCCCTAGCACAAACTTATCCATTTGTTATTTTATCAATTTTACTAAATGGCGGTGCTAGTGATATTTTTTTTATTTTTCCTGTAACTTTTTAATTTTTTGATATTTTAAAATTTTATTTACGGCACAAGTCAGCACATGCCTAGCACAATCTAGCACAACTATTATTTTTTTAAATTTCCAAAATGGCGGTGCTAACTTCACACACATCGTTAGTGTCGACTAAAACTCAAATGCGTTCCCTCAGGCGATAAGCTAACAACTTGTCATTCACATCTCTCATTAACATCTGACCCCGCTATGCTTAAATTGATGGAAAGGATCTCCTTTGTTAACCTGCAGTTTTGGCTACCCCATTTTAGTAATACAACCGTGTGTACATAATGTACTTACTCAAAAAATGGTTCTATAAGTTATGGATATTTCATCGGTTGAAACCACGAGCCGTTGACCCCGCGGTGTCAACTGCACAAGGACCTTTTTTGAATTGAAACCATTACAACCGACGAAATACCCTCCTCCGTATAATTATTGAAGTTATTCATCATCATACTTACGAATGATTGGGCCAATAAATCGGGCCCCAACATGGCAAAACATCAGTGGTTGAAGATACGGACCTGACAGAATTAATGTCGGGGGCCCCGAGCGGATTTATTAGGGGCCCCTTAGAGTTCCCTTCTCATCGATTACAGTAGTACTCGTGTACTTAGTCTAACAAATTACGCTATTATATTAAAATGTAGGTAATGCCGTGACCGGGTCAATATGCTTGGGAGTCAGTCTTGGGAATCTTGGTTGAGAAAAAGAAATGGCTGAGGTTTTTGTGTAATCCGTACCTAACCTAATCTCACAATAAAAAGGTAGCAAATGTTGTGTTGATATTGTAAGATGAATGAATGATGAATGAGCCGGTTGGCTACGATTTTTTTTATCATAATTGAATTTGACTTATTAGGATTTTTATTCATTGTCTTTTGAAGGAACATAGGTGCCAATGGGTGCAGTTGTTCAAGATTAATCATCGGAAACAGTCGTACAACACAGAAAAAGCTATTTAGTCTTAAAAACACTCCTTCAACTTTATCACAAACAAAGTAATCTTAAAGTAAAATGTTCTAACTATAAAAACATTTACGTTTATTTTTACCAGTATACACATGTAACAAATATTGTAAAGCCGCGACATGTATTTTCTCTCCACCGCCGCCAAATCTCTGTATCTATAAATAAATGTTAACAGTTACCTCTAATTGGCACTAAGCTGTCTCACTAGTCCTAAGAGAGTATTGAGTATTCTAACTTTGTGTCGTTGCTATCAAATTGAGATACACAGATCTATTGAATCGGCGATAGTATACAGTCAATCACACTATAAACTATACTTTTCTATCGTTATGTACGAGCTTGTTTGCACAAAGACTACACAGCATGTGTCCATTGGGTATAGCTGTGAACTTACTCGTAGGTAATACATTTGGATGAAAACAACGAAATAAATCTTATAAAACATTCAGAATAGCGTTTATTGTAAGCTCTTTCTAAAATGGCGTCGTTTCGAGAACAAAGTTGCATTATTTTTAAGGTTAAAGGTTTTATTTTTATAGGGTTAGGCGGTCAATATTCCCATTATCATGTTCTGCAATTACCGACAGTGGCTTAATTTATCGGTACATATTAGATTCTAAACCATTGATCGTTTGCTAAATAATGTACTAATACAGCGGGAATAACATTTTAATACTTTCTTTGGAGAGTTGGTTCCTTAAAAAAATATTTTAAAATAACAATTCCGAGATTCCAATTCAAGCTACAAACTAATTGGTTAAAAAATTACAAAATATTCCATTTAGAAAAATTAGGCTAAAATTTTATCGTCGATTAAATAAAAACAGGCCCCGCTACAAATTCCGCTGGTGAATTTCCGTAAGTAATTTAATTCATAAGGCCCTATACCGAGCCATTTAGCCATTAGGATGTAGATCACGTATTTTTTTTTCTCTATCACGACCGTATCGGAATCGCTTAAATGGAATATTTAACAACTTCCAAAAGCGTTACGTATAAAGTAGTTCGGTATTTTGAATGAGAACACATTTTGGTTAAAATAGTTCGTGTTTTGTATGCCGATGTTATAATCATCATCATCATCATAATCAGCCTATTGCAGTCCACTGCTGGACGTAGGCCTCCCCCAGGGCACGCCACAAGACTGCCATGGGGGTATTTGCCGATGTCATAATATGTTATCATAAATTATAGAAATTAGAGAGGCACGAATTTGACCGAGTAAATTTTAGAATGCCCGTTCTTTTTGCCCCTGTGCCCGTACATGATTTCCTGTGCTGATGCGGGGCTTCATTAGAATACATCACCTGCATATTCTTCCGTGTATGTCTACTAAGAAACTCAGGGCCGTTCGCTGAGGCGATGACCGTCATTGATAATAATATTTCGCCCCGCTACTATACTAAACATGACTGTAGAATCTCTTTTGTGATCTCGCAGTTCTGGCTACCTCATTTTGGGTACTAAGACTTGTGTATATTATTATGTATGTACAAAATCAGCCTGTGCTCCATACTGGTTGTTTACATAATTAGTCTTTGTAAATATTATATATTTATGATACATGTTACAGTGTCCGTCAGTATTAAGCGTCGGACGCCACTCCCAGCCACGCTTATGCGGCATTCGAAGCTCAAATCACGTCCGTGCGAGATTTTCTCTCCTTCGGTTGTTTATTGAACTGTTGAAGCCGGAACCGGAAGGGTTTTATAAGTTTCCTTATTGACATTAGGGTAAACAAATACTATGACGTCAATGGGTAAAGTCAATCCATCAGACAGGGGTAGTACCTACATCTCTCTCTCTATCACCACCTCATAGAATCTAGGCAGCAATGTTGACGATCTGCCTCATTCGAAGTCATTGTCTGTCAGTGACCTTGCCTGCGATGCCATAGGTCCTGGTTTCGAATCCCGGGAGGTGCAAACATTGATATCATGAATCTTTGTTTCCGAGTTATAGATGTTTCTATATCGTGTATTTATATACTGTTGCTTCAAGAGCTTAGGGATCTTAGTGTGGGGCTAGGTTAATAATAATAGTGTTGTGAATATCCTTTTCTTCTTTTCTATTGTCATTGTTGGCAATATAGAAGGATAAAGATCACGAGGGAGGGATAGTAGATAAATTCCTTGGTATTGTTGCTGTCTATAATTGGATATTTCTTTCTTAGATGTTATATAAAATCTTGTGTCACAGTATTTGTAACTAAACTCTCTCGAAATGGTCTCTGAGCTCTTGCTAGTCTTAATGAAAATATTTGGTATATATGTTGTATGTATCTTTTTAACGAAACCTAATCTGAGAATACCTACTTCTAGTCTAACGCGGGCATTATTATTAATGGGCTCAAATCACTATCCAATTTTATTTTGCTTTACTCGAGAAAAGGTTTCAGAAAACCTTATCACGTCACTGTCGATTAACTCCGTCGAACTACGATTAGCACAGGCATGATTTAATATATCCTCAATTTTTGCGAACCTATTCGTATGAAAAATGGAATCAGAGCACAAAACAATTTGTCATTTTAATGTTGCCAACGGCTATAAGCATCAAGTGGATTAAACATTCAGAATGTTCACTCGTGATAGTTAAGACTATAGTACCTAATTTTATTTCGTTTTAATTTATTTGCAGAAATATAACTACATATTTATCTATCTATCTATCTATATACATATAATAAAACTGTAACGGATCGATGTTTGTGCACGCTAATCTCAGAAATGACTGGACCGATTTCGATGCAGTTTTCAGAATTTCGCTTAATATATGGGCTACTTTTTATCTCGGGAAAATATTTTTATCTCGGATAATTTCGACATTTTGTTTTCCTGCAGTCCACGCGGACGAAATCGCGGGCGTCCACTATCTATACATATAATAATATTTTAATATATCCCGATGAAGGGCAAGAGAAATTAAATCTGTTTACAAATTATTATATACATGCAGCTGTGTATATACGACTGTGTTCCCAAAATGGGTTGCCATAATTGCAGAATCATGAAAAAGATCCTATAGGCACGTTTTTATAGTTAACCACGTTATTAAGTTATTTTATTTGGAGTGATAAACTTGGAAACTTGGCTCCTAACGGGTCACCGATCGTACCAATTTCACCTGTTTAAAGTTCACAATGACATAGTAAGTAACTAACTATGTGTCAAGTATTTCCAAAGCGTACTCTCTGCACGACCTAATCTATGTCCACACTATGGATACACCACAATTTATAACTCTTGTCATCATATCCCTTTGTATAGGAGGCACAATATCTAGGTAGCCGTGAGGAAAGGAATGCAATTTGTTTTCGCACAGAGCTCCGTAAAATGCGCTCACAAAGATGTACCCAGGGCTCGGAAATTGATAGGCGCCTAGGTATGCAGATATTACTTGGAGACATATTTTGCCTATGGTAAGAATTTGAATGTCAAAACTATTAATATGGGCACTTAGATTAATGATAGGTCTTCGCGGAGCAAAGCGAAGCGAATCATTATTCTAAGTATGGGCATCATGCTTAGATAAAGTAACGTTATTTCTTGATCAAATCGATATGGGTTCATCATTTACACGTTTGCTCCAATAGGAAGCCTTAATTTTTCATGTGATGAAGTCTAACAGCTATTGGTGGGAGTGTTGAGACCACGAATGTCGATGCAAAATGATGATACATTGTCTAAGTACCCAGGCTTTGTAAAGTCTAAATAAAGTTAATTAAATGAATTCATTCCTAGTAAACACACGTGTTTGTACATAGTAAATACCACGGTCATGCTTGTCGATTTATCATTATTTTATTTCAAAATATAACTATCAATTATTTCGAAAAATACTATTTGGTTAAAAAATTTCCTCCACTTTACATCAGACCTAGGTAAGATTCTATAATGTTTAAACTTATACAGAAACGGTAGGAGGAGCTGGTGTAATTATTTGTTTATTTAAAAATAAATTAAATACTCGTGTCCTTGTGATGTTTTTTAAAATACAATGGCTACATGGCCATTGGTCTCCTTTGCCTTTTCTTCGTAGTGAAATAATAATAAAAAAAAACATATAGGTACGCGCGTCACACTGTATGAGTATGCGCTGTATTCGGTTTTGTTCTACCCTCAATAATAAGTAGTATCTACATTAATATAATAAAATAAAAGCAATTGTCAGTAGTAAGTTATTGGGCACACCATCCCAATTTTTGGGTGTGCCCAATAACAGCAATTAATTTTGATTGACTTACATAGCTCCCTCGTCGAAGCGTGCCACCATTGTATCACATCACCCATGTTTACATTTCTGTAATTTTAAAACAGTAATAGTTATTTTATGTTAAAATTCAGAACAGCTATTAAATTACAACATAACATCTATTACGATATCAGCTGTGTAGAAAGAACTAGAAATTTGTATTCCAAATTGCTCACGCCTTTCACAGTTAAATAAAAAAAGATCTGTGATCAGATTGACTCGAAGACATTTATTTCAACTATCAAAATTTAGATCAGATCGACTCGTCATTCTACAGAAAAATATAATCTCATCTTTAAATAATAATCTGCGACCAGATAGGCTCGAAGACACCAGAATTTCAAATTTAGATATTCTGATCAGATTGACTCGTGTCGTTCCACAGAAAACAAATATATTTTTATTATTACCATATTTCTGTGACCAGATAGGATCGAAGACACCAGAATTTCAAACTTAGATATTCTGATCAGATTGACTCGTGTCATTCCACAGAAAACAAATATATTTTTATTATTACCATATTTCTGTGACCAGATAGGATCGAAGACACCAGAATTTCAAACTTAGATATTCTGATCAGATTGACTCGTGTCGTTCCACAGAAAACAAATATATTTTTATTATTTTAATTATTACCATATTTCTGCGACCAGATTGGCTCGAAAACATCAGATTACCTCATGTCGTTCCACAGAAAACATATATATTTTATTATTTTAATGATTACCACATTTCTGCGACCAGATTGGTTCGAAGACACCAGATTACTTGTATCGTTCCACAGAAAACATAAATTATTTTAAAATTTCAATGCTTACTATATTTCTGCGACCAGATTGGCTCGAAGACACTAGATTGACTTGTGTCGTTCCACAAAAACATTAATTATTTTTAAATATAAATTATTACCACATTTCTGCGACCAGATTGGCTCGAAGACACTAGATTACTTGTATCGTTCCACAGAAAACATAAATTATTTTAAAATTTCAATGCTTACTATATTTCTGCGACCAGATTGGCTCGAAGACACCAGATTGACTTGTGTCGTTCCACAAAAACATTAATTATTTTTAAATATAAATTATTACCACATTTCTGCGGCCAGATTGGCTCGAAGACACCAGATTGTCTCGTGTCGTTCCACAGAAAATAACAATTCTGTAACGATATTGGCTCGAAGATATCAGAATTTCAACAATTAAAATTCATGTCATTCCACAGAAAACAGAAATTATATTTTAATAATAAAAGAACACCACAATTTTGAAATTATTAAATTTCTTATCAGGTTAACTTTTATCTTTCTACAAAATATAGGTACCGCATAGTGTTACATTTATAATTGAGTTCTGAAAATGCTTTTAACATAAAATAACTATTACTTACCTAAAGTAGGGATAAAATTCTGGACAGATTGTCTCAGGTTATTCCACAAATTTACGCATAAACACTAAATCCATCAGAAATTTATCAATAACTTGTATACTAGACTTCTAACACGTCAGTGGTAAAAAATAATACATCGAATGAATAATGAATGAAAAAAATAGTGATGGGACAGACGAGTAACGTCCCGCATCGAGTTGGATACTCGGGAACTCAGGTTCTGAATGGTTTTTAGGATGTCAACGAAACATATTATATAACTAATGAGCAAAGATAGATTAGCTTAGAATCACTTTAAACATCAGTTTAGTGTAAACATAGAGTACCTATTTATCTATCTACATACCATCAGAATATAAAAATATTTTTGAAAATGATTTTCTTTCATCACTAGCTATATCATTTTAATTCATTGTTATGGTCTTAAGTGCCTACCTACGTCATATACCTAAGTCCAACCTCCAAATCGAGTTTAGCACCTATTCGAATTTTAACTCGAGTTATTGCGAAGCAGCACATTATGATTGCACATCACTAAATACTAATATTCTACTACGTTGCAGTTTTATGTAACATATCAGGGAGAGTCAATTCTTATAAATTTTTAAGTCGAAACGCCACAACTAACGAACGTTAACGAAATGCGGTGCAAGCAATATATGCTTACCGCTTGAGTAATAAGGTATATTTTGGCAGGCATCGGTCACGAGTATGATAGAATTAAACAAATATCTGTCTTGTGCTGAAATGTATGTCTAACTTTGTTTTGAGTGTCTACAACGGTTCCGTTTCGGCTTCATGCTAACTCAAAACTTTTCGAGAATTGGCCCCAGAGCTGAAGCAAGTACAGTCACGTACACGAATAAATGTCTTCTAATGCCGTAGGAAGCGGGGTAGGTTTAATTAATAATTCTGTTACACCGTTATTTTTCAGATATGACTTTATGTTCAATCTTGTGACTTACAACTGTATTTCTAATGCGTATACGTAAAAATATATTTAAAATTATCTACTTACATACATATCATATTATCATATCGTATTAAATGAAGTCGGTGAAAAAGTCATCCCAACGACTATCCGTATTAGAACCCAGTATTCATACTTAGAAAGTACCTACCATCATCTTTGTATTATCTTCGCAATTCTACAAGCTGTTTTAGTTTTATCTTCGACTGTACATAAAACTAAAACAGCTTGCAGAATATGAAACTCTCGCCTTTGTGAGTTGTTATGACGCGGGCAGGATATTGTGAAATCGTAAAACGATATCTAAGCAAGTAAACTAAATCGTATGGCTTTGCTTGTTGATGGTTACTACTTTATCGTATTATAGTATGAAGCAAGAGCATCATCCTACAAATCTACCTAAGATACATATAATGAAATTGTAACGGATCGATTTATGTACATGGAAAATATATTAAAAACATTATAATGGGTGGTCCTTATTCACGTAAGAGTTGTTTTTCCATTTTGTCTGTATATCTGTATGACCGCATGTCCGTATGTCTTCATATCTGTATGTATGTATGTATGTTTGTGCGCGCTAGTCTCTTTCAATGCAGTTTTCAGGAAAATATAGTGACAGGTCCTACACATACCTACACATACAGAAAACATAATAAAACGAATGAGCGCACGCGGACAGAGTCACGGGTGTTCACTATAATTATTATAAACGCGAAAGTTTGTAAGTATGGATAGATGTTTGTTACTATTTCATATAAAACCTACTGAATGGATTTTAGTGAATACATAGGTAGATAGGTACATAAAGATCATACCCATTATTCCTAAGGAGGTTGGGCAGAGGTATGCGAATTACACACCCACTTTTCATCAGTTACCCTATCCCTACGTGGTAAGTGGTGAGCCTACCACCGCTTTTCGAGCACCAATATGACAATCTAGCGACCAGTAACGAATCCAAGGAAATATTTTCGTGCAAAATAGGTATTATAAGCTATTTAGCGTCAGAGCCTCGTTCGTTAAATAGCAAGTGAGGTTGACTTAGGGTCCCAAAGTATGAGTCGAAGCCACTTACAACCCTTTTTAATGAAACTTTACATTAATATAGCGTATACATCGGAATAATACATGATGAACTATGAAAGCCTGCGCTAAGTTAATAGCAATTCATCTAACATCCCGGTTATTGTTACTTTTTGGCTGGGGCTCTTTCTCATTTAGTTGTTTGTGCACTGTCATTGCATTATCTAAACAATAGTTATCCTAAGGATAGCGAGAGTGATAATACATAGTTATGTATACCTTTGTTATCTATTTTTGTTAGTGGTGGCGATGCTATTAGTCTCCTCTGTTATCTAGAGCTCATAACTTGATAAACATAATGGATATTAAATAAGTATAACATTTTCTTATGGGAGATGATTCTAATGTCGTGAAGATCTATTTATCTTTGTGATGATGATGATGACTAACCTCGTCTGCTTTGCAAAGGGTAGAATCATTTTGCTATTTAGATATTCAAGTTGTTTGCTCTTTGCATTCGAGACAATTTCACAAAAAGCACTCCGTGGGAATTGAACCCATAACCTCCGGGTAGAAAGTTAAACTCTTACTACTAGACCACAGAGGCTGTAAAGTATTGTATAAAATTTAGGTTTCAAACCATTTAATTCACTTAGGTTCGATTAATATTTACTTACGGATCTCTAAAACACGTGCGCTCGCGTCAGCAATATTGGTAATGCAAAGGTTTCGATTGATATGAATTGAAAAATGAATTATGATTTGTATTATTTGTAATGACATATGACTTTTCTACCTTAAACACCAATATTACAATAAATTGGAACACTTTTTAAATTTTTCATCATTCTTCGGATTAATTTTGAATCCTCGAGTTCACTCGTCGAAAAAGTGGTACATACCTACTTATCTGCTGAGTCTAGCAAGAACCTAAAAATGTCTGACTCCGAGCGTGAACATGAGGTGGTAGCAGCTGTTCAGCCTAAGAAAAAGACTTCAAGCAAGCGCAAGAATTCAACGGAACCGAGTTCAAGGTAAATAACATTTTGTTATCTAAACGCGGTGTCTCGGTTCAATTCCTAAGACAAGCCTACCATAGTGATAAATAACTTTGTTTATTCCAAAGATATTTTAATTCATGTTTCATAAGTCACGATAAACCCTCGGGTTCGATTACCCGGTACGGTTATTCATTATACTTACCTAGTGCGTAAATACTTACATATTATAGGGTTTCTAAAGAAATTCTAGAGAAAGGTCAGGTCAAGAGTACCCTTAACCGACGAGCGTGCATGAAGAATATCATGAAAGCTGATGAAGCGAAAGAGGTGTGTCAGGTTCGTAGCAAATGGAGATCTGTGATCTCTGCCTACCCCTCAGGGAATGAGGCGTGATTTTTATGTATATGTATGTATGTATAGAGTTTCAAAACACAGATGTCCCTGTTTATTTTTAAGTTATAATGTTTATATTTGTAACGTACATGTTAGTAAACTATTCTGTTTTTCTTATAGTGACTCAAAAAAGAAGACAGCGCCGTCTAGAGGGAACGACGACATCTTCGGGTTGGAGGCGGGGACGTCATTGACGACTACATCCTCGAAGGAGGAGTTGACGTGCTCGCTGGTCAGCCTCGTCGCAAACGGGAAGGTGCGACGTACATCGTCGGTCACAGGAACACATTACGTGGAAATCAAGGTGTACGATACCGCTGATGCAGCCTCCCTTCGTCCGACGGACCGCTGGAAAAAAGCGTTGATCGCGCTGAAGGTGCAGCTGAACAAAGACTCTCCGCAGTGGCGTAAGCTGCAATCGTTTATGCACGTCACGCATGAACTTTTTAATGAATCGGAGCCCGTTTTTTATAGTTCTAACATTAATTTTAAGTAGGTTATGTTTTAAATATATGTTATCTTTAAGTACTTACTTATTACTTTTTCTTTAAAATAAATTCCTAGTTTTTATATGATATAGTTTACTTTTTAAAAATACCTAGATAACTTTGACCGCTAACGAATCCAAGGAAATGTTTTCGTGCAAAATAGGTATTATAAGCTATTTAGCGTCAGAGCCTCGTTCGTTAAATAGCAGAGTATACCATGGGCAAGTGAGGTTGACTTAGGGTCCCAAGGTATTAGTCGAAGCCACTTACAACCCTTTTTAATGAAACTTCACATTAATATAGCGTATACATCGAAATAATACATGATGAGCTATGAAAGCCTGCGCTAATTTAATAGCAATTCATCTAACATCCCGGTTTGTGCACTGTCATTGAATTGTCTAAACAATAGTTATCCTGAGGATAGCAAGAGTGATAATACATAATTATGTATACCTTTGTTGTCTATTTTTGTAAGTGGTGGTGATGCTATTAGTTTCCTCAGTTATTTTCTTATGGGAGATGATTCTAATGTCGTGAAGACCTATTTATTTGATGATGGTTCTTATTACTTTAACCTCGTCTGCCTTACAAAGGGCAGAATCATTTCGCTATTTAGATATTCAAGTCGGTTAGAGCAAACACTCTAACCAACCAGAACAATATCACAAAGAGCACAGAGGCGGTAATGTATTGATTGTACGCAATTCGGAACTAGAACTTTCTAAGGTTCTTTTGATTGCGTATTGTTTCTGAAAAGGGTTTAATAGTGTTTGTAATGGATTATTAGCTGTAACTTATTTCATAGTTGATGCGATCAGTATTAATGTAGGTATATGAATTTAAAAATGTAAACGGTTAGCATAACGTCTTTATCATTTATCAACTTTGGAGGATGTTTGTATTTTTTAATAACAACAATGTATGATCTACACAGACAAATAAAACTGTAGTGTCTGTTTGCAATATGAAACAACTTTTTAACTAAATGCGTATGGACGTATCTCATGTCTGCCCATATGGGTATCGTAAGAGACGATTAAGGGTAAGGATGGTACATATTTACGCGAGTTGGTTTTTACTTGGAAGTACTATCAACCAAGGCGCCGCTGACACGATTCTAAAAATTTTTCGTTTGCAAGCTACGATAGTTCCTTGCAATACTCTTTACTGCTGCATACCAATCTGTTCATTGTATCAATAATTTTAAAAAAAGTTACATAAAATGAGCCTTTGTCTTGAGAAACCCCAAACAACAGGAGAGGGTGTAAAAATCATTGTTAAGAATATTCTTATGTTTGACATCTGTGCTAGTCAGCCAATATTTTTATTGTTTTACATTTTGTCAATAGTAAAAAAGTCTATTGTAATGTTTTTCTGACTTTCTATTGAAGGGTGGTTTACTAACGCGCTGCAAACTAAACGAAACCTTAAGGTATGTCAGCGGCGCCTTGGTTGATAGTACGTAAACCAAGAACGAACCGAAATATGTAGAAGATTTTGAAAGTATTAGGTTAGCGATACAGTGCAACCTCAAAAACGTTGCACCTATCATAGTAATAGTTTGAATCCAAAATTAAGCCTTACATTTATATATCTAAAGTGTATAGGTATAATCGGGCTATGTGAAAGAAAATAATTTCAAAGTAAATAAGATTGGCTAACGCGATTATAACACGCAGGCTTATTGAAATAAGAATGTAAACGGTTAGTATAACGTCTTTATCATTTATCAACTTTGGAGGATGTTTGTATTTTTTAATAATAACAATGTATGATCTACACAGTCAAATAAAACTGTAGTGTCTGTTTGCAATATGAAACAACTTTTTAACTAAATGCGTATGGACGTATCTCATGTCTGCCCATATGGGTATCGTAAGAGACGATTAAGGGTAAGGATGGTACATATTTACGCGAGTTGGTTTTTACTTGGAAGTACGTAAACCAAGAACGAACCGAAATATGTAGAAGATTTTGAAAGTATTAGGTTAGCGATACAGTGCAACCTCAAAAACGTTGCACCTATCATAGTAATAGTTTGAATCCAAAATTAAGCCTTACATTTATATATCTAAAGTGTATAGGTATAATCGGGCTATGTGAAAGAAAATAATTTCAAAGTAAATAAGATTGGCTAACGCGATTATAACACGCAGGCTTATTGAAATAAGAACTATTTTTCTATACAATACTTTAGTAGCCATTGGCGCCAGTGCTCGGGGCAGCCCGTAGAATTCTAGGAAACTATTTAGGTAGTTATTTTGTAGTGCGATTATTTTCTTTATGTTTAAGATTACTAGGTTCATTTTTCTATAAAAACCTTATAAAGTGACAACTTTGTACCGCAAATTCGAAATATGAAGCATGGCTATACGTGAGTTGTGGTGTATGATTTTAAATCTTATTTATATAGCAATATGATATGATTATGATTATTGATTACATACCTTAATTAAAATTTTCTACAACATAGGTACATGAAAGAATTAAGTGTTTAATGTGTTTAGCTGCCCAATCTCCATAATGTTCCTTATCACAGTCACGATAAAGATTAATTTCCTACGTAGTTAAAAATACTTCAAAGTATCTAGAAAAACCGGGTTCTTACGTCTGGTACGAATTAATGGAAGTATGTACATTGAAGCCTTGTTACGCAAATCGATAAATATAACTCATGTCTATAAGGTTTCCGCGAGGTAGGCAGAAGCGCCTCCCGTGTCCTCTAACATAGTCTGAAAATGGCCACAGCGAGCTTGCAACGGTCTGTCGAAATACTGTTCGCCGATAGAATAGTTCGCCGAAGGTGTATATGTTTGTCAGTCTTTCACAACAAAAACTATTGAAGCGATTTGAATAAAATTTGGTGTACAAATAGTCTAGAGCCTTAGAAAGGATCAAGTCTACCTTTTATTGCGGTAGATCACACCAAGTTCCAGGTAGCAGAACTAGCTAGTTTTTTATATACGAATTATACTTATAATAGCCTTCGCAAGTTCTAAACCTGTTACCTATCGTTTACCTATTATTTATTAGTCTGAAAATTTAGATTGATGCTAGAAATTAGCCAAGTCAGACCTGAGACTACAATGTACTATTCAAAGTTATAAGAAGAAATGATATTTTATGATGTTACAAATAAATTTCAGGACTGACCATTGAACTTGGCAGAGATGTGATTTATCTTAGATAAAAGTATCTGAAATATAGATATAAGATACAAAATACGTATAGGAAGGGCCCGGTGGCGGACGATCCCTCAATAGACAAAATACGTATTTACATCTTGTATTTGATTGAATTACTTTTTAATTTGAATCTAATTTAGATACTTTATTCTAGTATCTTAGTATTTTGAAGATACTGCCCCTGTGGAGCGACTCTTCTCCTTTGGGAGCATGATCATGAGGCATCATCAAAGGAAGGTGAATGATAATATGTTTGAGGAATTAGTTTTACTCAAATCTCAATTAAAACATAAAGATTAAAAGTATAAATTTTAATATCTTCATATTTTGTCTTCTCCCATTTGTTTGACCCTTGTTATCAACGCGATCTATTCGAAAATAGTTTTCTCGAAAAAATAAATTTCAGTTCAATTAAATGATGTTTTCTTACAAAAGTATTTTATTGTTTAGAAGTATTTGAAAGATAGGTATTTTGTATCTAGTACTTCAGATACCTTTTTACAAAAAATATTTGTATCTGGTATCTGCAATGCTTTTTTGAAAGTATCTTGCATCGTGTATTTCCGATACTTTGTATAGAGTATCTTATACATCACTGGAACTTGACATCCATTTAGATTTCACTTCTTTGTCGTTAAAACTTGGTTCTCATTTAAATTTTAAAATTTTTGCTCTCTGTGTTTTACTGATCCTAGGGTAAGCACGAACTCCAAAATAGGATTGTTAGTGGAAGCGAGATGTGATTATGTGTATCTGATGGAAGTATGAACGCCTGGACTAAGTCTATTAGTAATACGACTAATACTCGCGAGGAATATAACATTCTTATTAAAATAAATAGTTATCCTGTTATAATTGTTATTGCTTTCTTTTCATCATACTAAGTATGCATTAAGAAAGTATTACAAATACAGTAGATATATAGAAGATAAAATGATAAAACCGTAAAACATGCGTTAGAGCATTAAAGCATACCTATTTCGTCAAACAGAACGTGTTCGCCACGCTCTGACCTAGCGTTATGAACGGTATGAATTAGACCCCTTGTAGACCTGACCGGACAACGGACCGCGAAAAGAATGGGTGCTTGTAGACGTTAATGGATTTAAACCCGTTTCATGAACAAAAGAAATGGTCTAATGTATTCTACATTAGATAAGTTAAACTTTTGGCGACGTCTTTAACATCAAAAATTGATCAACTGTTTTCAAATGCATGAAATACTTATAAAGATAAAGCTTATTTTGAACTAAGAATAATTTCATAATAACTGAGGTGTTAAAGTTTATTTTTCATATAGGTACTTTCCACCTACTAATTGTTGTAAATAAAACTCATTCTTAATATTCGATATATTATTATCGCATGTATGTAATCTCTGATATGCCATTCATCCGTTGAAAAGATTTATAAGTGTACAAGGTTTCCGTTTTGTGGCGGTCCGTCATCCGTTCAGGTGTATAAGCAGCCTTTACTCGATACTTTTTTCGATACCAAGTACTTTAGTATCGATACTTTAAAATGAAGTATCGAGTAGGTATCGGTCAAAAGTACTCATATCAGTATGTCAATATAGTTATTTCATTTCAGCAATAATAAAAAAATAACACAATTTAAATTTAAGTTTTTGAACGCATCCTAGTCCTAATTTGGTGTAGTTGAGTTGGCAAGCTTGTTTGCCCGAAAAAAAACCGTCAGTTGCCGTCATCTGAAGTCGCCGTAATCACGTCGTAATCCCTGGTCACTGCGCCGCCATAATATTTTGTCGCTATGTCAGTGACTGACAGTTTCAATGTTGATCTGTTCCGCGTCCTGCTGATCTTACTAGCCGGTATTTCAGGTGTTTCTTTGGTTTTTAATTTCGTGAGTTATTGAAAATGGGGCGTCCGAAGTCTAGTGTGTGGAAATATTTCAAAAAAATTATAATAAAGAATGCCAATAATACTTGTTACGGTTTTTACTCTAAATTTTACAAAAACTATTCGATACGAGTAAGTATCGATACTTGACAACCGATACTGTATCGAGTAAAAGTATCGATGACTCTATGGTATCGTTTCATCCCTAAGAGTGGGGCATGCGTGTGAGCGGAGCTATGGCGTTAGATTTTTATTTTTTTTATAGACACTCAACTGGCTGCAATCGCGAGCACCATCATCACCACCATCGGTACTCAGCCGTCCCCGACGCCGTTTGGCATGAAGGCATGTGAGCTGATTATTCAACTGCCGTCCAACGCCGTTCGAGCGTCTCCGAAGCAATCGTAAACGTTTCGCTAGATTCGATTGTTATTAGTAACATCCATATTTCATAGACATAAAGGCTTTTTTGAGTGGTGTTAGCTGATTCCGTGTCGATAAATGTTGGAAGACCTTAAACGTTAACGCTGTACCGCGTGTTAATAACGTTCACTGTTTGCTGCCGCCTTTAACTAAATCTCAGCTATCAATATAGATAAATAAATGATGTGTCTAGTACCTATAGGATTTAAACATAATCACGATGTTGTGAGAGACAATAATGTTCATCAATAGTCATAACTTATTGAGATAACGTCCAACGCCGTTCAAACGTCTCCGAAGCAATCGGAAACGTTCCGCTAGATTCAGCACCGTACGGATGCAATCAGCTAATCGGCAAACGGCTCGTTTCACCGTCGACTGGCGTCGCAACGCATCGTTCGAGCCGAACCGATGCGATTGTTATTAGTAACATCCTTATTTCATAGACATAAAGGCTTTTTGAGTGGTGTTAGCTGATTCCGTGTCGATAAATGTTGGAAGACTTTAACTAAATCTCAGCTATCAATATAGATAAATATATGATGTGTCTAGTACCTATAGGATTTAAACATAATCACGATGTTGTGAGAGACAATAATCTTCATCAATAGTCATAACTTATTGAGATAACGTCCAACGCCGTTCAAACGTCTCCGAAGCAATCGGAAACGTTCCGCTAGATTCAGCACCGTACGGATGCAATCAGCTAATCGGCAAACGGCTCGTTTCACCGTCGACTGGCGTCGCAACGCATCGTTCGAGCCGAACCGATGCGATTGTTATTAGTAACATCCTTATTTCATAGACATAAAGGCTTTTTGAGTGGTGTTAGCTGATTCCGTGTCGATAAATGTTGGAAGACTTTAACTAAATCTCAGCTATCAATATAGATAAATATATGATGTGTCTAGTACCTATAGGATTTAAACATAATCACGATGTTGTGAGAGACAATAATCTTCATCAATAGTCATAACTTATTGAGATAACGTCGAACGCCGTTCAAACGTCTCCGAAGCAATCGAAAACGTTCCGCTAGATTCAACACCGTACGGATGCAATCAGCTAATCGGCAAACGGCTCGTTTCACCGTCGACTGGCGTCGCAACGCATCGTTCGAGCCGAACCGATGCGATTGTTATTAGTAACATCCTTATTTCATAGACATAAAGGCTTTTTGAGTGGTGTTAGCTGATTCCGTGTCGATAAATGTTGGAAGACTTTAAACGTTAACGCTGTACCGCGTGTTAATAACGTTCACTGTTTGCTGCCGCCTTTAACTAAATCTCAGCTATCAATATAGATAAATATATGATGTGTCTAGTACCTATAGGATTTAAACATAATCACGATGTTGTGAGAGACAATAATCTTCATCAATAGTCATAACTTATTGAGATAACGTCGAACGCCGTTCAAACGTCTTCGAAGCAATCGGAAACGTTCCGCTAGATTCAACACCGTACGGATGCAATCAGCTAATCGGCAACGGCTCGTTTCACCGTCGACTGGCGTCGCAACGCATCGTTCGAGCCGAACCGATGCGATTGTTATTAGTAACATCCTTATTTCATAGACATAAAGGCTTTTTTGAGTGGTGTTAGCTGATTCCGCGTCGTTAAATGTTGGAAGACCTTAAACGTTAACGCTGTACCGCGTGTTAATAACGTTCACTGTTTGCTGCCGCCTTTAACTAAATCTCAGCTATCAATATAGATAAATATATGATGTGTCTAGTACCTATAGGATTTAAACATAATCACGATGTTGTGAGAGACAATAATCTTCATCAATAGTCATAACTTATTGAGATAACGTCGAACGCCGTTCAAACGTCTCCGAAGCAATCGAAAACGTTCCGCTAGATTCAACACCGTACGGATGCAATCAGCTAATCGGCAAACGGCTCGTTTCACCGTCGACTGGCGTCGCAACGCATCGTTCGAGCCGAACCGATGCGATTGTTATTAGTAACATCCTTATTTCATAGACATAAAGGCTTTTTGAGTGGTGTTAGCTGATTCCGTGTCGATAAATGTTGGAAGACTTTAAACGTTAACGCTGTACCGCGTGTTAATAACGTTCACTGTTTGCTGCCGCCTTTAACTAAATCTCAGCTATCAATATAGATAAATATATGATGTGTCTAGTACCTATAGGATTTAAACATAATCACGATGTTGTGAGAGACAATAATCTTCATCAATAGTCATAACTTATTGAGATAACGTCGAACGCCGTTCAAACGTCTTCGAAGCAATCGGAAACGTTCCGCTAGATTCAACACCGTACGGATGCAATCAGCTAATCGGCAACGGCTCGTTTCACCGTCGACTGGCGTCGCAACGCATCGTTCGAGCCGAACCGATGCGATTGTTATTAGTAACATCCTTATTTCATAGACATAAAGGCTTTTTTGAGTGGTGTTAGCTGATTCCGCGTCGTTAAATGTTGGAAGACCTTAAACGTTAACGCTGTACCGCGTGTTAATAACGTTCACTGTTTGCTGCCGCCTTTAACTAAATCTCAGCTATCAATATAGATAAATATATGATGTGTCTAGTACCTATAGGATTTAAACATAATCACGATGTTGTGAGAGACAATAATCTTCATCAATAGTCATAACTTATTGAGATAACGTCGAACGCCGTTCAAACGTCTCTGAAGCAATCGGAAACGTTCCGCTAGATTCAGCACCGTACGGATGCAATCAGCTAATTGGCAAACGGCTCGTTTCACCGTCGACTGGCGTCGCAACGCATCGTTCGAGCCGAACCGATGCGATTGTTATTAGTAACATCCTTATTTCATAGACATAAAGGCTTTTTTGAGTGGTGTTAGCTGATTCCGTGTCGATAAATGTTGGAAGACCTTAAACGTTAACGCTGTACCGCGTGTTAATAACGTTCACTGTTTGCTGCCGCCTTTAACTAAATCTCAGCTATCAATATAGATAAATATATGATGTGTCTAGTACCTATAGGATTTAAACATAATCACGATGTTGTGAGAGATAATAATCTTCATTAATAGTCATAACTTATTGAGATAACGTCGAACGCCGTTCAAACGTCTCCGAAGCAATCGGAAACGTTCCGCTAGATTCAACACCGTACGGATGCAATCAGCTAATCGGCAAACGGCTCGTTTTACCGTCGACTAGCGTCGCAACGCGTCGTTCGAGCCGAACCGATGCGAATGGTATAACCAATCTGGTACAGAATTGTGGTAATCATTAAAATAATAAAAATATATGTTTTCTGTGGAACGACATGAGGTAATCTGATGTTTTCGAGCCAATCTGGTCGCAGAAATATGGTAATAATTAAAATAATAAAAATATATTTGTTTTCTGTGGAACGACACGAGTCAATCTGATCAGAATATCTAAATTTGAAATTCTGGTGTCTTCGAGCCTATCTGGTCGCAGATTATTATTTAAAGATGAGATTATATTTTTCTGTAGAATGACGAGTCGATCTGATCTAAATTTTGATAGTTGAAATAAATGTCTTCGAGTCAATCTGATCACAGATCTTTTTTTATTTAACTGTGAAAGGCGTGAGCAATTTGGAATACAAATTTCTAGTTCTTTCTACACAGCTGATATCGTAATAGATGTTATGTTGTAATTTAATAGCTGTTCTGAATTTTAACATAAAATAACTATTACTGTTTTAAAATTACAGAAATGTAAACATGGGTGATGTGATACAATGGTGGCACGCTTCGACGAGGGAGCTATGTAAGTCAATCAAAATTAATTGCTGTTATTGGGCACACCCAAAATTGGGATGGTGTGCCCAATAACTTACTACTATTGTCTCATGACTTGGACAAGCAATTGTCTTGGTAGCTTGAATTCATGTTTATCATTATATTTGTGCTATTTTGTTATTATTAGGTACTTAAAAACAATGTTTGTGTAATAGAATGTTAGTGACGTGAGAAACTTTACAAAGTGAATTATGGTGTGTAAAGTGAAAGTGTTGGGGGAGGCCTATGTCCAACAGTGGACTTCCCAGGGCTGTAAATGATGATGATGAAAGTGAAAGTGATTGGTTCTTAATGTCTTCTGTGAAAGATGTGTCCACGTGGAAGGTATGCTGTTTGCGTTTTGTTGATGGTATAGGTAGAATCATTTATATAGGTTGATTATTAATGATATTATTAATGTTACATTCTTAAAAAAATCTGGAACAAGTAATATTCCATTAGGGAACCTTATTATTAGCCCTACAAAAGTACCCAATAATCTAACCTCGCTTACAGCGGTTGCAGGTAGGTTAGGTAGAATAAATAGATGCGGACTTGCTTTTAAAAAAATATAATATATATACGACAGAATGGTTTAAAAATGTAGTTACCTACTTATGTTCCTATCATTTGCTTCATCCTTTAGGTCTTGGGAAATATGTAGTATCGAAAAATCTCAAAGCTGAAAACTGCAAACAGATAAAAAACGCTAAATAGTTGAGTTGCGACCGAAATGAGTGGAAATAATTTAATTACGAAACTACTAAGCTCGTCACAACTCGAGCTCGAGTCATACTCGAGTACCATAGTAAATGAGCAATTCATGCCATCAGACAAACCAAGCTACTGCCCTTAACTTCATCTGTACAAGGTTCATTATTGCTCAAGGTTTTCGCGTTGTAACTGCAAATCTACGTTGGTTTCCCGAACAAGCAGACCTAACTGTCATTGTCATGCTCGGCCTTTGTATACCTCGACAAGGATTAGAGCGGACGTGGGCGAAAATTGTACTAAATTACTTCTAAGTAATTTCAATGGCAACTTCAGTGTTACTTGTAAAGTGGCGCCGCCGGCGACGGATGTGCTTCTTGCGAAAGTTGGTACTGAAAGTGGGATAACTTAATCCTCTCATGTCGCGCAATTGACTTACCAAATCCCAAATTGTATTTAAATCTATTTTGGATACATGGCTAAACATAAAATGGAGATTGAAGACTTTGATTATTTTCTAGACATGGTAATGAGGTTTTAAACCCATTTAAAGATTTAAAATACAAAAGTAATTTATATTATAGTTAAAACCACCTTTTCTAAATATATTTACAATTCAAAAAGCTATTCAAAAAACTTGCTTTTAGAGATAGAACAAACTCAAATGTGAAAAATGCTACGTATTACTACGAGACACAATCGTAGCATCTTATCTTACTACGAATCTTTCGTAGCAAGCAATCGGACGAGCTACGAATTCGACAAAAAAGATATTCGAATCGAAATTGTTTACGATAAATTGTATCTTTAGCACTAGTTTAGAACTTGTAAAAGCTATAGATAAATACATCTTTAAATTATCTGATCTGACGCCAACTTTGATTTATTTAAATTCAGATTCGAAAGAGAAATTTTGTGTGTCTACCTAGAAGCCCTGAAATACTGGGTGGAATTACTTAGGTATCATGAATTTTGAAGCTCTTTGAAGACGTTTAGGCAAACTAATGTATAATTAAATAAGAAATAAACCAAAATGGAGTAGGTTTAAATAAATTGTGTCCTACATTGAGTAATCCGAGGCTCACAGTGACCATCACATAGATATAAACATACTCAAACTTCTCCTAAAGTGACAGATCAGTGTCGCTACAATCTATGTGGGTTATATGACGTGAGAAGTTTACGTTTCCATCCGCACGATCAAGTAGTGTCTTATAGTTAGTGTACCATTCATTACTCTTGTGGTTTTACCCTTAGCTCACATGAAGCTGTAGGCAAAAATGGAGTCAGTATTTTAGTCTTATAAAGCAATATCCTATCACTGTTGATTATGCTCGTATTATAAATATTACATTATATGACCTATATACAAGTAATATTACGAGTAATTTGAAACCATAATAACACAAAGTGATCATGATTATTACAGGTGAGGGCTCCACGTTTACCACAAGCTTCTTGGGGGGCTACTCATTTCCATAGGTCCAAACTGCATTAAATATAAGGATCCTTTTGAGAAGTTTATATCTCCGCTCAATTTGGACAAGTTTTACCCCTTCAAGTCCAAAATAGGTCACTAATCTTCGTTTCTCTAATCACGTCTTCTGACAGAGGCGGTAGTGTCTTCGTAACTTTAGAACTATTTCGCACACTTTATCTAGTTTCATACAAATCCGTGAGAGTTGGGTCATTGAAACTGGATGTAAGAACTAGGTTAAACCCGGACGGATTATCTAAATCCAGTAAACCAATATTTTAAACAAGGACTTAGGTTCAAAAGTAGATTAGAGCTTAAAGGAGTTTCGAGTTTGTTTAGAACCAACTGATCTAAAAATGTACAATGTCCGTGTTATAAAAAAGAATTAGAACATTGTTCAAGTTAAATGCTAATTTTGATAGATATTCCATACATTTTGCTGTCAAGTGTCATTTTTAAACATTGTCTAACTTTAGACGATGTTTTGTAATAACGCATCAAGATTAAGTTGTCAACACCTTCTAGGTAAATTCCTAATTATGATCTCTTATCAAATCTAATAAAATTATAATACTCTCTTTAATAAATATGGAGTAACGAAATATTTTTAGATTTTACATTGAGACATGCCATTTATTTCCTTAACATATTTGGACGATGTAAAATTGTATAGGTACAATAACCTAAACTCCACATTATTAACCAGCATGCCTAATGAAAGACAGACAGTATTGACGAGACTTCGGCGCTAACACCTTATAATTTCTGTTTTTCCAAGCTCGGAAACGTTTCCCATTGAGTTTGTTACCGGTAGCTAGTGTTTCATTTGTATGCGACGGTAGGCTCATCACTTCCCAGGTAGACTTAATAATATTCACTGGTGAAAGATGAGTGTAGAAAATTATCACACTTTTGCCCACTTTTTTACTACGATTTTAATATCATATTTCATGTTACAATAACTCAAAGTCACGACAAACAAAAAACAAAACCGTCATAGTATAGTATGTTTGAATATACTAGATTTCTGCAAAATCAGGGGCTCGTTTTAAGGGTTGCCTGCTTTTTATTGTTGAATGCAAAGTACCAGTCATACCCTACAGTCTGTAATAAAAATGTGGAAATACAAGATGCGGTGTAAAATAAATCTAAAAGACAAATTCTTGAAATTTGCAAGTCAGCCATTCTGCTTACGGCACGACTAAGTGGGAAAATAAGCGCACGGTGAAAATATGGCCAAGTTCTGAAAAAAATAAATAAATTGCAAGATCTTAGAATAAAATGACACAAAATCTGCAAAGATATAGCAGACATAGTACGAGCACATTTTCTAATATATATCTAATATATATCATTTTATAATAGATATCCTTATTTATTTATTAAATTAAAAAGCCAACATAATACATAACAGGTTCCTTATCCATTTTCTCAACTTAAAATTCTCAATTCTTCATCCGTATGAACTACAGAATGTTAAAAAAGTTACATTCGCACTTATAATGTTAGTTTGGAGAGTTAGGATTTGTTATCACTTCCAAGAAACGTAATGAAAACACTGTGTTCTTTCTAATGGTATAATTACTATATAATTGCTTCTCCAAAAGTTACACTAATTTACACTTTTTTTCTGAGCGTCCGCTCGACACCGCTCATTGACCGAGAATGTGCTTGCCGCCAAAACCCCATCCCTGACATTCGTTCTCCTCGGACGTTGCTATGGCGGGCGGACCTTATGTCACCAGAATGGTCAGTGCAGCTACTTTTTACTTGAAATTAACCTCGAAAAATAATCAAACCTTACACTCGACCATCCTGATGACGTGCGTGTCCCCAAGCACGTGTCCGGTGAAACCAAAACCTTACACTCGGCATTTGTGGACATACTTAGTGAATAAGCGGTGAAACTCATTTTACCTAATACATAGATAATCTAATATTTCAAAAAATAAAAAATATATTTATAATTCCTAATAATAGTAATATTGAATATATTAATACTATATCTACTTAACCTTTACATATTCGAATTATCATTACATTTAAATGTGTAATAGCTGTGTATACTTAATAATTAACCTGTTCATACTTTTAAATACTTTCTAATTTATAAATTTAATTAGCTCAATAACATAATATACATCCAATATATACATTTGCATCGAATACATTTAGGTAACCTACTTATACATTTGTAGTCTTTTTAATTTATATAACATAGTGGCCCGCCCTCGCTTCGCTTCGGTACATATCAATACATAGATACAACTTTATATGTAGGTACAGCGGTTTTCGTTTAAATTTGGAACTCCCGTTGGTCCCCTTCCCGTGGGAATTTCGGGAAATCCGTTCTTAGAGCTTCCTTGTAGCCCTAATCCGATTTCAGCTTCGTATAAATAGCTGTTTTCGTAAAAAAATTAAATTCCCGTAACTCCCCTTCCCATAGGAATTTCGGGAAATCCGTTCTTAGTGCTCCCTCGCAGTCCCTAATGAACATACAGGTCCAATTTCAAATTCATATGTATCGCAGTTGTCGTAAAAAAAATGAATTCCCGTTTGTCCCCTTCCCGTGGGAATATCGGGAAATCCGTTTGAATTCCCATTTGTCCCCTTCCCTTGGGAATTTCGGGAAATCCGTTTTTAGTCCTTCCTCGTTGTCCCCAATGAACATATATGCCCGATTTCAGCTTCATATGTATAGCGGTTTTCGTAAAAAATATTAAATTCCCGTTGGTCGCCTTCCCGTGGGAATATCGGGAAATTCTTATAGCCTATGTTCATCCAGGTCCAATAAGGATTCTAACGGTGAAAGAATTTTTGAAATCGGTCCAGTAGTTTCGGAGCCTATTCATTACAACCAAACAAACAAAGTTTTCCTCTTTATAATATTAGTATAGACAATCAATTGAATGACTAATTTTACACTTTAGCTTATTTATCCATATACGTCCATATGTTCATTTCTTTCAATAATCATCTAATTTATAAGTTTCATATTTAAATAACAAGTTTAATAAAGAACACATAAACCATACAATATCTTATTAACTAACAGGGTGATTAACCTTATTCTGAGCTATATAACGCCAATTGCTAGAGAACCAACTAGTTGTATTCAATTACCACTCCCATCAGCCGTGTAACCAAGTAATCGATTAACCAAGTAACTCAATAACCAAATATCCATGTAACCAAATATCCAAGTAACCAAATATCCAAGTAACCAAATATCCAAGTAACCAAATATCCAAGTAACCAAATATCCAAGTAACCAAATATCCAAGTAACCAAATATCCAAGTAACCAAATAACCAGGGTAACCTATCCCATTTCCTTAGGGAGTCAGTTACATTACATTGATCCAATTTTCTTGCTCCAGGTCAAGCTAAGAACGCCAACCATTTCCGCGCCTTTTCACACTTGACCTGGAACAAAGAACAACATAATTTGTAGCAACTAATGTTCAGAATCGTCATCATCGTTTATATTATTAGAGACGTCCGCCATGTTTATCTGACTATCATCGTCATCGTCCATTTCTAGCGAAGCTATGTGAATCCACGGACGCATTCTATCGGCGGCAACAGTCGTTTTTCGCCTATTCTTCATCCCTTCATACCCGGGAATAGGAGCCACTTTATAACGATCGTTACCCAATACCTTTATTACTTTGAATGGGCCCTCGTATGAAGGCATGAGTTTAGTGCTCTGACCATTGTTTTGGAACATGACTTTGGTTATTTTTACTAACTCGCCGATTTTATAAGAACGCGCGGGGCGCCTGCCCTGATCATAACGTTGTTTTTGTTCGTTTTGAGCTTTATCAATCCGGCGCTTAACCTCGGTACGAATGGAAGATAAGGACGATTCGTTTAGTTCTACGTTTGATACTTCATTTAATACTGGATTATATTCACTTGTCATTTCCGTTCCGAACATAACTTCCGCTGGTGCCCTGCCTATCGTTTTCTGCACAGTATTATTTAATCCCCACTGGATTCTGCCGAGTTCGCGATCCCATTCCTTCTCATCCGTTCTAACACTCTGAGCTGTCAGTGAGTCAAGAATCGTTCTATTATATCTCTCGACTTGCCCATTTGACCTTGGACTGGCCACTGCATTTAACACATGTTTGATGCCCCGGTCCAAACAGAATCGTCGAAACGCATGAGAAGTGAAACAGGAACCTCGGTCACTAATAATTCGCTCGGGCGATCGAAAAGTGTCAAATATATCCTGTAGTGATCTAATCACATTCTGGGTATTGGTATTCTTGACGGGTCTAATAAACAAAAACTTCGTGAATGAGTCCACTATAGCCAGTATATGAGTATGACCTGTTTTTGATCTTACGAAGGGCCCAAGATGGTCTATATGCAGCGTATGGAAGGGTCTTTGAATTTTTTCGATTGGATGCAAAAGTCCTTCACGTGTAGTTGAAGTCTTTTTCGCATAGGCGCAATCAATACAAGCCTCCACATATTTTTTTGTAAACCTTTTCATCTTCGCAAACCAGTAATTCCTTACTATAATAAATTATATCTTTAGCACTAGTTTAGAACTTGTAAAAGCTATAGATAAATACATCTTTAAATTATCTGATCTGACGCCAACTTTGATTTATTTAAATTCAGATTCGAAATTTTGTGTGTCTACCTAGAAGCCCTGAAATACTGGGTGGAATTACTTAGGTATCATGAATTTTGAAGCTCTTTGAAGACGTTTAGGCAAACTAATGTATAATTAAATAAGAAATAAACCAAAATGGAGTAGGTTTAAATAAATTGTGTCCTACATTGAGTAATCCGAGGCTCACAGTGACCATCACATAGATATAAACATACTCAAATTTCTCCTAAAGTGACAGATCAGTGTCGCTACAATCTATGTGGGTTATATGACGTGAGAAGTTTACGTTTCCATCCGCACGATCAAGTAGTGTCTTATAGTTAGTGTACCATTCATTACTCTTGTGGTTTTACCCTTAGCTCACATGAAGCTGTAGGCAAAAATGGAGTCAGTATTTTAGTCTTATAAAGCAATATCCTATCACTGTTGATTATGCTCGTATTATAAATATTACATTATATGACCTATATACAAGTAATATTACGAGTAATTTGAAACCATAATAACACAAAGTGATCATGATTATTACAGGTGAGGGCTCCACGTTTACCACAAGCTTCTTGGGGGGCTACTCATTTCCATAGGTCCAAACTGCATTAAATATAAGGATCCTTTTGAGAAGTTTATATCTCCGCTCAATTTGGACAAGTTTTACCCCTTCAAGTCCAAAATAGGTCACTAATCTTCGTTTCTCTAATCACGTCTTCTGACAGAGGCGGTAGTGTCTTCGTAACTTTAGAACTATTTCGCACACTTTATCTAGTTTCATACAAATCCGTGAGAGTTGGGTCATTGAAACTGGATGTAAGAACTAGGTTAAATCCGGACGGATTATCTAAATCCAGTAAACCAATATTTTAAACAAGGACTTAGGTTCAAAAGTAGATTAGAGCTTAAAGGAGTTTCGAGTTTGTTTAGAACCAACTGATCTAAAAATGTACAATGTCCGTGTTATAAAAAAGAATTAGAACATTGTTCAAGTTAAATGCTAATTTTGATAGATATTCCATACATTTTGCTGTCAAGTGTCATTTTTAAACATTGTCTAACTTTAGACGATGTTTTGTAATAACGCATCAAGATTAAGTTGTCAACACCTTCTAGGTAAATTCCTAATTATGATCTCTTATCAAATCTAATAAAATTATAATACTCTCTTTAATAAATATGGAGTAACGAAATATTTTTAGATTTTACATTGAGACATGCCATTTATTTCCTTAACATATTTGGACGATGTAAAATTGTATAGGTACAATAACCTAAACTCCACATTATTAACCAGCATGCCTAATGAAAGACAGACAGTATTGACGAGACTTCGGCGCTAACACCTTATAATTTCTGTTTTTCCAAGCTCGGAAACGTTTCCCATTGAGTTTGTTACCGGTAGCTAGTGTTTCATTTGTATGCGACGGTAGGCTCATCACTTCCCAGGTAGACTTAATAATATTCACTGGTGAAAGATGAGTGTAGAAAATTATCACACTTTTGCCCACTTTTTTACTACGATTTTAATATCATATTTCATGTTACAATAACTCAAAGTCACGACAAACAAAAAACAAACCGTCATAGTATAGTATGTTTGAATATACTAGATTTCTGCAAAATCAGGGGCTCGTTTTAAGGGTTGCCTGCTTTTTATTGTTGAATGCAAAGTACCAGTCATACCCTACAGTCTGTAATAAAAATGTGGAAATACAAGATGCGGTGTAAAATAAATCTAGAAGACAAATTCTTGAAATTTGCAAGTCAGCCATTCTGCTTACGGCACGACTAAGTGGGAAAATAAGCGCACGGTGAAAATATGGCCAAGTTCTGAAAAAAATAAATAAATTGCAAGATCTTAGAATAAAATGACACAAAATCTGCAAAGATATAGCAGACATAGTACGAGCACATTTTCTAATATATATCTAATATATATCATTTTATAATAGATATCCTTATTTATTTATTAAATTAAAAAGCCAACATAATACATAACAGGTTCCTTATCCATTTTCTCAACTTAAAATTCTCAATTCTTCATCCGTATGAACTACAGAATGTTAAAAAAGTTACATTCGCACTTATAATGTTAGTTTGGAGAGTTAGGATTTGTTATCACTTCCAAGAAACGTAATGAAAACACTGTGTTCTTTCTAATGGTATAATTACTATATAATTGCTTCTCCAAAAGTTACACTAATTTACACTTTTTTTCTGAGCGTCCGCTCGACACCGCTCATTGACCGAGAATGTGCTTGCCGCCAAAACCCCATCCCTGACATTCGTTCTCCTCGGACGTTGCTATGGCGGGCGGACCTTATGTCACCAGAATGGTCAGTGCAGCTACTTTTTACTTGAAATTAACCTCGAAAAATAATCAAACCTTACACTCGACCATCCTGATGACGTGCGTGTCCCCAAGCACGTGTCCGGTGAAACCAAAACCTTACACTCGGCATTTGTGGACATACTTAGTGAATAAGCGGTGAAACTCATTTTACCTAATACATAGATAATCTAATATTTCAAAAAATAAAAAATATATTTATAATTCCTAATAATAGTAATATTGAATATATTAATACTATATCTACTTAACCTTTACATATTCGAATTATCATTACATTTAAATGTGTAATAGCTGTGTATACTTAATAATTAACCTGTTCATACTTTTAAATACTTTCTAATTTATAAATTTAATTAGCTCAATAACATAATATACATCCAATATATACATTTGCATCGAATACATTTAGGTAACCTACTTATACATTTGTAGTCTTTTTAATTTATATAACATAGTGGCCCGCCCTCGCTTCGCTTCGGTACATATCAATACATAGATACAACTTTATATGTAGGTACAGCGGTTTTCGTTTAAATTTGGAACTCCCGTTGGTCCCCTTCCCGTGGGAATTTCGGGAAATCCGTTCTTAGAGCTTCCTTGTAGCCCTAATCCGATTTCAGCTTCGTATAAATAGCTGTTTTCGTAAAAAAATTAAATTCCCGTAACTCCCCTTCCCATAGGAATTTCGGGAAATCCGTTCTTAGTGCTCCCTCGCAGTCCCTAATGAACATACAGGTCCAATTTCAAATTCATATGTATCGCAGTTGTCGTAAAAAAAATGAATTCCCGTTTGTCCCCTTCCCGTGGGAATATCGGGAAATCCGTTTGAATTCCCATTTGTCCCCTTCCCTTGGGAATTTCGGGAAATCCGTTTTTAGTCCTTCCTCGTTGTCCCCAATGAACATATATGCCCGATTTCAGCTTCATATGTATAGCGGTTTTCGTAAAAAATATTAAATTCCCGTTGGTCGCCTTCCCGTGGGAATATCGGGAAATTCTTATAGCCTATGTTCATCCAGGTCCAATAAGGATTCTAACGGTGAAAGAATTTTTGAAATCGGTCCAGTAGTTTCGGAGCCTATTCATTACAACCAAACAAACAAAGTTTTCCTCTTTATAATATTAGTATAGACAATCAATTGAATGACTAATTTTACACTTTAGCTTATTTATCCATATACGTCCATATGTTCATTTCTTTCAATAATCATCTAATTTATAAGTTTCATATTTAAATAACAAGTTTAATAAAGAACACATAAACCATACAATATCTTATTAACTAACAGGGTGATTAACCTTATTCTGAGCTATATAACGCCAATTGCTAGAGAACCAACTAGTTGTATTCAATTACCACTCCCATCAGCCGTGTAACCAAGTAATCGATTAACCAAGTAACTCAATAACCAAATATCCATGTAACCAAATATCCAAGTAACCAAATATCCAAGTAACCAAATATCCAAGTAACCAAATATCCAAGTAACCAAATATCCAAGTAACCAAATATCCAAGTAACCAAATATCCAAGTAACCAAATAACCAGGGTAACCTATCCCATTTCCTTAGGGAGTCAGTTACATTACATTGATCCAATTTTCTTGCTCCAGGTCAAGCTAAGAACGCCAACCATTTCCGCGCCTTTTCACACTTGACCTGGAACAAAGAACAACATAATTTGTAGCAACTAATGTTCAGAATCGTCATCATCGTTTATATTATTAGAGACGTCCGCCATGTTTATCTGACTATCATCGTCATCGTCCATTTCTAGCGAAGCTATGTGAATCCACGGACGCATTCTATCGGCGGCAACAGTCGTTTTTCGCCTATTCTTCATCCCTTCATACCCGGGAATAGGAGCCACTTTATAACGATCGTTACCCAATACCTTTATTACTTTGAATGGGCCCTCGTATGAAGGCATGAGTTTAGTGCTCTGACCATTGTTTTGGAACATGACTTTGGTTATTTTTACTAACTCGCCGATTTTATAAGAACGCGCGGGGCGCCTGCCCTGATCATAACGTTGTTTTTGTTCGTTTTGAGCTTTATCAATCCGGCGCTTAACCTCGGTACGAATGGAAGATAAGGACGATTCGTTTAGTTCTACGTTTGATACTTCATTTAATACTGGATTATATTTACTTGTCATTTCCGTTCCGAACATAACTTCCGCTGGTGCCCTGCCTATCGTTTTCTGCACAGTATTATTTAATCCCCACTGGATTCTGCCGAGTTCGCGATCCCATTCCTTCTCATCCGTTCTAACACTCTGAGCTGTCAGTGAGTCAAGAATCGTTCTATTATATCTCTCGACTTGCCCATTTGACCTTGGACTGGCCACTGCATTTAACACATGTTTGATGCCCCGGTCCAAACAGAATCGTCGAAACGCATGAGAAGTGAAACAGGAACCTCGGTCACTAATAATTCGCTCGGGCGATCGAAAAGTGTCAAATATATCCTGTAGTGATCTAATCACATTCTGGGTATTGGTATTCTTGACGGGTCTAATAAACAAAAACTTCGTGAATGAGTGTCGCGAATGAACGCGATTTTTACCTAAGTAGATAATTCTTCGATCCATGAACGCACCGATAAGTGGCAACACTGACACAGACAATGACGAACTGTCACGGCATTGTTGGCGGGTTTTTGCTTGCGCAAATAATATAAATACTGTGCTTGTGTTTCTAAAACCATCGGTAAGTATTTACGATCTCATTGATTATTCTCTGATTCTAATTCGCCGTGTGCGAGAATTTGGGAATATAATGTATGTGGTTTCCAGTAGCGTACAACACAACATAACCTCAATCAGAACGTGACTAACTCAGTTTATATTGCCGGGCTTCGAACCCTAAGTTTAACCGGCATAAACATGTGCTCAGTGTTTGGCTCAGACTCAGTATCACATGTACTCAATGTTTGGCTCAGAACCAGTATCAGATGTGCTCAGTATTTGGCTCAGGCTCAGTATCAGATGTGCTCAATGTTTGGCTCAGACTCAGTATCAGATGTGCTCAGTATTTGGCTCAGATTCAGTATCACATGTACACAGTATTTGGCTCAGACTCAGTTTCACATATACTCAGTGTTAAGAAAGATCAGTTTTTGTGTAGTATCAGTTGTGAGGAAAGGGGTCGCTGTAAGGGGAGGTTGGAGGCGACTGCTCAGCTACAACTCATCATGTTATGAGTGTGTTCATATACATGTTATGTGAGAATAAATTAGCATCTTAGAATAGCTCAGTTCAGGTAACTTACTCATTACTCGTGCTCGATAATGCCATCTAATTATCTAATAATTATGTGTGTATGATCGGGCCACATTGTGAGACGAGTGAGTTTGTGCTCAGTTACTTGCCATGGATATATATTGTGTGTCACAGTATAATGAATATCAGTATAAAATCAACACCTTAGTTTTTAGTGTAACGCAGTTGTCAGTGTAACAAAGGTGTAAGTATGTAGCTGTTTGTCAGCGTAACACAGGTGTAAATTTTACCTAAATAGACTTGGACTAAATGTTCTGACGTTAATTAAGTATAATTTAATTACCGTCTTACTTTCTATATAAATACTAATCTTCTTTTATATATATGTATATTACTATTTCGCCAATATTGTAACAGTATTATCAGGGTATTGGCGACATGGTGGAGGTGCTGGGATATATCTAAACTATACTGGTTACAAACTCGGTTAATTTTTTTAATTTTATTATTACAATTAAATAGGTAATTACACAATATATTTTCTTTATATACAACATAATATAAAATAATTAATAAACAGGAAACATACAGTTTCATATAGAATAAACAAATAATAAACTTATTAAAAAAAAAAAAAAAAACACTTTGATTTAAGGAACAAACAGGGCTCATTTTATTAAACTGCATTAGTTTTATATCTGTTGTTTCAGTTGGAACCATTTATCTCACTTTTCACTCAACTCAGTATAATAGTAGCCTGTGTGCGTTGTCTCTTGAAATACGAAATGGAAGAGGTTTTAAAAACAAGATTAAAATTATTTTGTGATAATGTGAAGTCCCTGATTGATTCTGGTCAATCTATATTACAACAAATCAATGACAATTCTGTCGATATAGATAATGCTGAAATAATTAAATGCAAACTTCAGTCATCGATTGACCGCTTCGTATCCGAGATTTACAATTATTTTAAATTAGTTGAGATACCATCCGCAGATGATATCGCTGTTTACACTCAGGTTCAAATCAGTGGTGAAGAACTAGTAGCCGAACTCAAATCTAAACTTGTTAGCAAGACCCAATCAGGATCAAATGGTGATAAAATAAATGTAACAAGTAAACTGCCAAAAATGGAGTTGGGTAAATTCAGCGGAGATGTTTTAAAATGGCATCAATTCTGGGACCAATTCTCATCAAATGTAGACAGTAGAAACATTTGTGATGTTGATAAGCTCTTGTATCTTCAATCAGTTCTGCATGGGGAAGCTAAAAGAGCCATTGAAGGGTTGGATACGACAAATAAAAATTATCAAATAGCCGTCTCTACGTTAAAGGAAAGATACGGTAAACCAGGAACAATTATCGATGCTCATTATGCAGCATTATACAGAATAAAAATGGCAAGTAAATCTGTTGCTGATTGTCGGCGGGTCTTTAATGAAATTGAGGGCCATCTCAGAGTATTAAGCTCACTAGGCGAAGATGTCAATCATAATCATCTCAGAGTTACAATTATGCAGAAATTTTCAGAAGATTTTATCTACGAATTGAGGATGAAAATGGGATCAGAATCAGATACCATCGCTAATATCCGACGTCATCTAGAACAAATCATCTCAGCTCGTGAGTTGTCTAGTAGATTGAGAGATGAAATATTTGACCGAGATCAGCCCAGTACCAGCAAATCGGAAGGTGATCGGTTTACCTTAGAAACTTTACATGTTAGATCAAACAATCCAATAGTACAGAAAAATGTGTATCCCGCTAGAGACCGGTACCACAACGACAAAGAAAATTTAAGACGAAGCATAGGAAAGGGATTATTTGATAAAAATAGAAACAACTATAATTCAAAAGGAAGATACGACGATTGTAGGAAACGACAACATTCCAAAGATGATGATAGGAAGGAAATAGGTTTTAAAAGAAGAAAGGTTACATGCGTGTTTTGCGGAAAGAGCCATTTCAATGATGAATGCACTGAATTCAGTTCTATCCAAGAAAGGAAGAAGAGGTTAGAAGGAAGATGTTACAACTGCTTGGCTAAAGGTCATATGTCGAAACAATGCAAGTCTAAGATGAAATGTTACCACTGTAGTAAGTATGGCGTTCACAATCGATCTTTATGCCCAAGTAAGCAAGCAGTAAAAGTTGATACATTACACGTAAGTGACCCTAACGGTAACAGAGGGATGACGGTTCTTCAAACAGCGACCGTACAAGTCAACAAAATAGGTTGTGATACGGATACCCTAAATTGTAGAATTATCCTTGATTGTGGAAGTCAGCGCACGTATATTACAAAATCCCTTGCGAGAAAGCTTGCATTACCAGTGTTAGAGGTAAATAACTTGTCAGTATTTACTTTTGGCGCAGATAAACCAAATGATATTGAAAGCCCTGTGGTAGTTTTTGAGTTGATCACTAGAACGAAACATCGTCAGACTTTTTATGCAAATGTAGTTCCTCATATTACAAATAGTGTTCCATCTCTGTCTCAAAATGCAATTGGGCAAATAGAAAATTTGCCTAATCTCAGTAACATAGTTTTAGCTGATACTTATCAAGGGGATCAAGTTGATATTTTACTTGGCAATGATTATTATTTCTCGGCTATTAAAGGAGAAAAGCTACAAATCACGGACAATCTTTACTTAGTGGATTCAATTTTCGGATGGATTTGGTCAGGATGTTACTCTGGAGATAACTATCGTAACTCTGATAGATTATCAGTTCTTACCTATTTTCAATCAAACGTGGAATGCAGCAGTTTTTGCGAACCCGATCTTCCGTTGAGAATGGACAGCATGAAAAAACTATGGGACCTAGAATCAATTGGTATCACAGATTCTCCAAAGGCCTCACGTGATGATGAAGCTGTTAGACAATTTAATGAGTCTACTAAATTCTTCGGTGATCGTTACCATGTCAAGTGGCCTTGGATCGAATATCCTCCAGAAATACCTTCAAATTTTGGTCTAGCTTATGGCAGGTTAATTGGTCTTCTAAAACGGCTTGACAGTGATACCGTTCAATCTTATGACAAGATAATTCAGGAACAATTAAGTTTAGGAATTATAGAGGTTGTGGCAGAGCCAACAAGATCAGTTGAACATCCAGTCCATTATTTACCTCACCATTGCGTCCGACAATCAGATAAACTGCGTTTGGTTTATGATGCATCAGCCAAGGTGAAAGGAAATAAGAGTCTTAATGAGTGCCTCTACCGTGGCCCTTTGATGCTTGAAGACTTGACAGGTCTTTTAATAAGGTTTAGAGAACATAAAATCGGAATAGTCGCAGATGTTGAAAAGGCTTTTCTACAAATAGGCCTCCAGGATGAAGATCGCGACGTCACTAGATTCTTATGGCTAAAACATTTTAAGAACGGGACTAATAAGGAAAATATAATACATTTTAGATTCTGCAGGGTGCCATTTGGGGTTATTTCAAGCCCATTTCTATTAAATGCCACGATAAGATACCATTTACAAAAGAGAAATAGAAATATTTATAAACAAATAGCTGAAGATCTGTATGTAGACAATCTTGTCACCGGAGCCGGATCTTCAGATGACGCTGAAAGGATATTTTGTAAAGCGAAGTCTGCCTTTATGGATTTGTCCATGAATCTCCGTCAGTGGAATTCTAATTCATCTCAGTTTAAGGAGAGGATACCAGAACAGTTTCGTGATTCGCAGCAGAAAACTATGAAGGTCTTGGGCTTGGATTGGAACCTCTGCTCCGATGGACTTGGTCTCAGATTTTGTCCAAAGGATACAGAATTAAGCAAAGTAGATACTAAACGTGATGTGCTCAGACTTGTTGCATCAGTATTTGACCCTTGCGGGTTAGCAGTTCCATTAATATTACCAGCAAAATTATTTCTTCAAGATTTATGGAATCAAAAGGTAGACTGGGATATAAAATTATCTGATCAGAATATGGAAGAGTGCAAAAATGTTTTAAGAAGTCTTAAATCTATAAAAAACGTGAACGTCTGTCGTTATTTCTGTACGAATATTGACCACAAACTAAGAGACAGGCAACCGTCATATGAATTACATGCCTTTACAGATGCATCATTGCAAGCTTATGCAGCTGCAATATATCTACGCTGTATTTGTGGTACTGATATTGCAGTAAGTTTTGTGATAGGAAAGTCTCGGCTCGTGTGTAAGAAAGAACAATCAAATCTTCAAATTCCAAAATTGGAGTTACTTGGAGTTTTGATAGGCAGCAGACTAATTAAGTATGTCCATAAAACGTTGAGGATTAATATAAATAATATATATTTATGGACTGATAGTCTAATTGTTGCAAGTTGGTGTCGTTCTGAAAAGCTACTTCCTCCATTCGTCTCCAGAAGAGTTGAAGAAATAAAGAAGGGAATTAAAATCTTAATCCGATATGTTCCCTCAGAAGTAAACCCAGCTGATGTTGCAACAAGACCCAACGCCTCAATGGATAGTGTGAACCGTTGGTTGAAAGGACCTGATTTCTTATATAATAATTCTACGTTGTGGCCTCCAAATGCTGATAGTAATACAGACATATTAACAGTCACACAATCCATTTTCTGTGGGCAGGACCTCTCGGACCAAGAAGCTCCTCAAATTCTAGACGAAGATATCCAGTCAGATGAAGCACAACCAATTTGTTCTGAGAAAACAACACTAGATGACTTGGAATTGATACGGCAAGTACAGAGAGAGTGTTACGCTAAAGAGTTAGAAGGAAAAGTTACTGATGTGGTAAGGTCACTAGATGTATATAAGGATCAAGAAGGCTTTCTGCGGTGTAAAGGAAGATTAGGTAATACTAATTGGCCTGATGAGCAGAAATACCCAATACTTCTTCCGAGGGGCCATGTATTAACATCTAAAATTATAAATGATATACATTCCAAAAATTACCACGTAGGAGCGTCTCATACTCTGTCCTTGCTCAGGAAGAAATATTGGGTACCTAGAGGGAGAATGGAAGTGCAAAAAGTGATCAAACAGTGTGCTTCTTGTAGGAAGTACGATGGTGGGCCATATAAGTTACCAGCTATGGCTGCATTACCCTCAGAAAGAGTGACATATAGCGATCCCTTTACTTATTCTGGCACGGACTATTTTGGTCCTATTTCAATTGATGTCAAGGGTACCATCGAGAAACGTTGGATCTGCCTGTACACCTGTTTAGCAGTTCGTGCAATACATTTGGAGGTTGTGAATGATTTAACATCAGAAGAGTGTTTGCTAGCTTTGCGTCGATTCATATCAACGAGAAAGGTCCCAGAATTCATTATCTCAGATAATGCATTACAGTTTAAACTCACAGCTGATGTGTTAACCAATGGATACTGCATTACCAATGGTATAAAATGGCGATTCATTCCAGAGCTCGCCCCATGGTTTGGAGGTTTTTATGAACGTCTCATAGGTATAATAAAAAATTGTTTGAAGAAGACTTTAGATAAACATCTATTAAATCAGACTCAATTGAACACCATAGTAAAAGAAGTTGAAGCAGTGGTAAACTCACGACCATTAACAGTAGTAGGTCCAGAATTGGAACATGTGCTCACTCCTGCAGACTTCTTGCATCCAAGTGGACCCACTCACTTTATTCCATCGAATAACGAGTTTCTTGAAACAGCAACATCGATAAAAAGTAATTTGATCGAAGGATGGAAGCGAGGTCAGCAGATTCTTAAGGAATATGTCGAGATGTTTTGTAATCAGTACTTAACCAGTTTAAGAGAACGAAGAAGTCGGAATCGGCAACCTCGCGTAGTTGTGGATGCTATTCCAAAAGTTGGTGATATTGTTCAGGTTAAAAGCGATGCCGGTAGAGCACGATGGAAAGTAGGTCAAATATCAGCTATAATCAAAGGCAAGGATGGAAAAGTTCGTGTTGCAAAAGTTTGTATATCAGCTAACGAAACTCTGACCAGATCAATTAGTCATTTATACCCACTTGAAATTGTAGACGATGAAGAAAATCAGTGTCAGTCTCAGCAACCTGACTCAGCACAGAACTTTCGCGAACTTACTCAGCCAGCAAATTCAGAGATAGGCACACAGGCTACTTGCGGATCAACTGAGTCAGCACCCAACATCTTGCAAGACGCTCAGTCAAGACCGCGACGACTTGCGGCCGAGAAGGCAAGGTCGAAGGTCAAGCAGTGGACTTCTCAGCTTTACAACATGTTTCGATCTCCGTAGTTAAATATTATTTTCATATATATAAATCTCGTCAAATAATATTATGTAACGATGATTATAACTATAGTAAACTGATTCACATGAAGTTAATTTATTTTCTTTGTCCAATTCCGCTTCACGGGGAATGTCGCGAATGAACGCGATTTTTACCTAAGTAGATAATTCTTCGATCCATGAACGCACCGATAAGTGGCAACACTGACACAGACAATGACGAACTGTCACGGCATTGTTGGCGGGTTTTTGCTTGCGCAAATAATATAAATACTGTGCTTGTGTTTCTAAAACCATCGGTAAGTATTTACGATCTCATTGATTATTCTCTGATTCTAATTCGCCGTGTGCGAGAATTTGGGAATATAATGTATGTGGTTTCCAGTAGCGTACAACACAACATAACCTCAATCAGAACGTGACTAACTCAGTTTATATTGCCGGGCTTCGAACCCTAAGTTTAACCGGCATAAACATGTGCTCAGTGTTTGGCTCAGACTCAGTATCACATGTACTCAATGTTTGGCTCAGAACCAGTATCAGATGTGCTCAGTATTTGGCTCAGGCTCAGTATCAGATGTGCTCAATGTTTGGCTCAGACTCAGTATCAGATGTGCTCAGTATTTGGCTCAGATTCAGTATCACATGTACACAGTATTTGGCTCAGACTCAGTTTCACATATACTCAGTGTTAAGAAAGATCAGTTTTTGTGTAGTATCAGTTGTGAGGAAAGGGGTCGCTGTAAGGGGAGGTTGGAGGCGACTGCTCAGCTACAACTCATCATGTTATGAGTGTGTTCATATACATGTTATGTGAGAATAAATTAGCATCTTAGAATAGCTCAGTTCAGGTAACTTACTCATTACTCGTGCTCGATAATGCCATCTAATTATCTAATAATTATGTGTGTATGATCGGGCCACATTGTGAGACGAGTGAGTTTGTGCTCAGTTACTTGCCATGGATATATATTGTGTGTCACAGTATAATGAATATCAGTATAAAATCAACACCTTAGTTTTTAGTGTAACGCAGTTGTCAGTGTAACAAAGGTGTAAGTATGTAGCTGTTTGTCAGCGTAACACAGGTGTAAATTTTACCTAAATAGACTTGAACTAAATGTTCTGACGTTAATTAAGTATAAATTAATTACCGTCTTACTTTCTATATAAATACTAATCTTCTTTTATATATATGTATATTACTATTTCGCCAATATTGTAACAGTATTATCAGGGTATTGGCGACAATGAGTCCACTATAGCCAGTATATGAGTATGACCTGTTTTTGATCTTACGAAGGGCCCAAGATGGTCTATATGCAGCGTATGGAAGGGTCTTTGAATTTTTTCGATTGGATGCAAAAGTCCTTCACGTGTAGTTGAAGTCTTTTTCGCATAGGCGCAATCAATACAAGCCTCCACATATTTTTTTGTAAACCTTTTCATCTTCGCAAACCAGTAATTCCTTACTATAATAAATTATATCTTTAGCACTAGTTTAGAACTTGTAAAAGCTATAGATAAATACATCTTTAAATTATCTGATCTGACGCCAACTTTGATTTATTTAAATTCAGATTCGAAATTTTGTGTGTCTACCTAGAAGCCCTGAAATACTGGGTGGAATTACTTAGGTATCATGAATTTTGAAGCTCTTTGAAGACGTTTAGGCAAACTAATGTATAATTAAATAAGAAATAAACCAAAATGGAGTAGGTTTAAATAAATTGTGTCCTACATTGAGTAATCCGAGGCTCACAGTGACCATCACATAGATATAAACATACTCAAATTTCTCCTAAAGTGACAGATCAGTGTCGCTACAATCTATGTGGGTTATATGACGTGAGAAGTTTACGTTTCCATCCGCACGATCAAGTAGTGTCTTATAGTTAGTGTACCATTCATTACTCTTGTGGTTTTACCCTTAGCTCACATGAAGCTGTAGGCAAAAATGGAGTCAGTATTTTAGTCTTATAAAGCAATATCCTATCACTGTTGATTATGCTCGTATTATAAATATTACATTATATGACCTATATACAAGTAATATTACGAGTAATTTGAAACCATAATAACACAAAGTGATCATGATTATTACAGGTGAGGGCTCCACGTTTACCACAAGCTTCTTGGGGGGCTACTCATTTCCATAGGTCCAAACTGCATTAAATATAAGGATCCTTTTGAGAAGTTTATATCTCCGCTCAATTTGGACAAGTTTTACCCCTTCAAGTCCAAAATAGGTCACTAATCTTCGTTTCTCTAATCACGTCTTCTGACAGAGGCGGTAGTGTCTTCGTAACTTTAGAACTATTTCGCACACTTTATCTAGTTTCATACAAATCCGTGAGAGTTGGGTCATTGAAACTGGATGTAAGAACTAGGTTAAATCCGGACGGATTATCTAAATCCAGTAAACCAATATTTTAAACAAGGACTTAGGTTCAAAAGTAGATTAGAGCTTAAAGGAGTTTCGAGTTTGTTTAGAACCAACTGATCTAAAAATGTACAATGTCCGTGTTATAAAAAAGAATTAGAACATTGTTCAAGTTAAATGCTAATTTTGATAGATATTCCATACATTTTGCTGTCAAGTGTCATTTTTAAACATTGTCTAACTTTAGACGATGTTTTGTAATAACGCATCAAGATTAAGTTGTCAACACCTTCTAGGTAAATTCCTAATTATGATCTCTTATCAAATCTAATAAAATTATAATACTCTCTTTAATAAATATGGAGTAACGAAATATTTTTAGATTTTACATTGAGACATGCCATTTATTTCCTTAACATATTTGGACGATGTAAAATTGTATAGGTACAATAACCTAAACTCCACATTATTAACCAGCATGCCTAATGAAAGACAGACAGTATTGACGAGACTTCGGCGCTAACACCTTATAATTTCTGTTTTTTCCAAGCTCGGAAACGTTTCCCATTGAGTTTGTTACCGGTAGCTAGTGTTTCATTTGTATGCGACGGTAGGCTCATCACTTCCCAGGTAGACTTAATAATATTCACTGGTGAAAGATGAGTGTAGAAAATTATCACACTTTTGCCCGCTTTTTTACTACGATTTTAATATCATATTTCATGTTACAATAACTCAAAGTCACGACAAACAAAAAACAAACCGTCATAGTATAGTATGTTTGAATATACTAGATTTCTGCAAAATCAGGGGCTCGTTTTAAGGGTTGCCTGCTTTTTATTGTTGAATGCAAAGTACCAGTCATACCCTACAGTCTGTAATAAAAATGAGGAAATACAAGATGCGGTGTAAAATAAATCTAGAAGACAAATTCTTGAAATTTGCAAGTCAGCCATTCTGCTTACGGCACGACTAAGTGGGAAAATAAGCGCACGGTGAAAATATGGCCAAGTTCTGAAAAAAATAAATAAATTGCAAGATCTTAGAATAAAATGACACAAAATCTGCAAAGATATAGCAGACATAGTACGAGCACATTTTCTAATATATATCTAATATATATCATTTTATAATAGATATCCTTATTTATTTATTAAATTAAAAAGCCAACATAATACATAACAGGTTCCTTATCCATTTTCTCAACTTAAAATTCTCAATTCTTCATCCGTATGAACTACAGAATGTTAAAAAAGTTACATTCGCACTTATAATGTTAGTTTGGAGAGTTAGGATTTGTTATCACTTCCAAGAAACGTAATGAAAACACTGTGTTCTTTCTAATGGTATAATTACTATATAATTGCTTCTCCAAAAGTTACACTAATTTACACTTTTTTTCTGAGCGTCCGCTCGACACCGCTCATTGACCGAGAATGTGCTTGCCGCCAAAACCCCATCCCTGACATTCGTTCTCCTCGGACGTTGCTATGGCGGGCGGACCTTATGTCACCAGAATGGTCAGTGCAGCTACTTTTTACTTGAAATTAACCTCGAAAAATAATCAAACCTTACACTCGACCATCCTGATGACGTGCGTGTCCCCAAGCACGTGTCCGGTGAAACCAAAACCTTACACTCGGCATTTGTGGACATACTTAGTGAATAAGCGGTGAAACTCATTTTACCTAATACATAGATAATCTAATATTTCAAAAAATAAAAAATATATTTATAATTCCTAATAATAGTAATATTGAATATATTAATACTATATCTACTTAACCTTTACATATTCGAATTATCATTACATTTAAATGTGTAATAGCTGTGTATACTTAATAATTAACCTGTTCATACTTTTAAATACTTTCTAATTTATAAATTTAATTAGCTCAATAACATAATATACATCCAATATATACATTTGCATCGAATACATTTAGGTAACCTACTTATACATTTGTAGTCTTTTTAATTTATATAACATAGTGGCCCGCCCTCGCTTCGCTTCGGTACATATCAATACATAGATACAACTTTATATGTAGGTACAGCGGTTTTCGTTTAAATTTGGAACTCCCGTTGGTCCCCTTCCCGTGGGAATTTCGGGAAATCCGTTCTTAGAGCTTCCTTGTAGCCCTAATCCGATTTCAGCTTCGTATAAATAGCTGTTTTCGTAAAAAAATTAAATTCCCGTAACTCCCCTTCCCATAGGAATTTCGGGAAATCCGTTCTTAGTGCTCCCTCGCAGTCCCTAATGAACATACAGGTCCAATTTCAAATTCATATGTATCGCAGTTGTCGTAAAAAAAATGAATTCCCGTTTGTCCCCTTCCCGTGGGAATATCGGGAAATCCGTTTGAATTCCCATTTGTCCCCTTCCCTTGGGAATTTCGGGAAATCCGTTTTTAGTCCTTCCTCGTTGTCCCCAATGAACATATATGCCCGATTTCAGCTTCATATGTATAGCGGTTTTCGTAAAAAATATTAAATTCCCGTTGGTCGCCTTCCCGTGGGAATATCGGGAAATTCTTATAGCCTATGTTCATCCAGGTCCAATAAGGATTCTAACGGTGAAAGAATTTTTGAAATCGGTCCAGTAGTTTCGGAGCCTATTCATTACAACCAAACAAACAAAGTTTTCCTCTTTATAATATTAGTATAGACAATCAATTGAATGACTAATTTTACACTTTAGCTTATTTATCCATATACGTCCATATGTTCATTTCTTTCAATAATCATCTAATTTATAAGTTTCATATTTAAATAACAAGTTTAATAAAGAACACATAAACCATACAATATCTTATTAACTAACAGGGTGATTAACCTTATTCTGAGCTATATAACGCCAATTGCTAGAGAACCAACTAGTTGTATTCAATTACCACTCCCATCAGCCGTGTAACCAAGTAATCGATTAACCAAGTAACTCAATAACCAAATATCCATGTAACCAAATATCCAAGTAACCAAATATCCAAGTAACCAAATATCCAAGTAACCAAATATCCAAGTAACCAAATATCCAAGTAACCAAATATCCAAGTAACCAAATATCCAAGTAACCAAATAACCAGGGTAACCTATCCCATTTCCTTAGGGAGTCAGTTACATTACATTGATCCAATTTTCTTGCTCCAGGTCAAGCTAAGAACGCCAACCATTTCCGCGCCTTTTCACACTTGACCTGGAACAAAGAACAACATAATTTGTAGCAACTAATGTTCAGAATCGTCATCATCGTTTATATTATTAGAGACGTCCGCCATGTTTATCTGACTATCATCGTCATCGTCCATTTCTAGCGAAGCTATGTGAATCCACGGACGCATTCTATCGGCGGCAACAGTCGTTTTTCGCCTATTCTTCATCCCTTCATACCCGGGAATAGGAGCCACTTTATAACGATCGTTACCCAATACCTTTATTACTTTGAATGGGCCCTCGTATGAAGGCATGAGTTTAGTGCTCTGACCATTGTTTTGGAACATGACTTTGGTTATTTTTACTAACTCGCCGATTTTATAAGAACGCGCGCGGGCGCCTGCCCTGATCATAACGTTGTTTTTGTTCGTTTTGAGCTTTATCAATCCGGCGCTTAACCTCGGTACGAATGGAAGATAAGGACGATTCGTTTAGTTCTACGTTTGATACTTCATTTAATACTGGATTATATTCACTTGTCATTTCCGTTCCGAACATAACTTCCGCTGGTGCCCTGCCTATCGTTTTCTGCACAGTATTATTTAATCCCCACTGGATTCTGCCGAGTTCGCGATCCCATTCCTTCTCATCCGTTCTAACACTCTGAGCTGTCAGTGAGTCAAGAATCGTTCTATTATATCTCTCGACTTGCCCATTTGACCTTGGACTGGCCACTGCATTTAACACATGTTTGATGCCCCGGTCCAAACAGAATCGTCGAAACGCATGAGAAGTGAAACAGGAACCTCGGTCACTAATAATTCGCTCGGGCGATCGAAAAGTGTCAAATATATCCTGTAGTGATCTAATCACATTCTGGGTATTGGTATTCTTGACGGGTCTAATAAACAAAAACTTCGTGAATGAGTCCACTATAGCCAGTATATGAGTATGACCTGTTTTTGATCTTACGAAGGGCCCAAGATGGTCTATATGCAGCGTATGGAAGGGTCTTTGAATTTTTTCGATTGGATGCAAAAGTCCTTCACGTGTAGTTGAAGTCTTTTTCGCATAGGCGCAATCAATACAAGCCTCCACATATTTTTTTGTAAACCTTTTCATCTTCGCAAACCAGTAATTCCTTTTAATCCTATCGAAAGTTTTCTCAAAGCCTACATGCCCTATGTCATCATGATTACGCTTGCATATTTGCCATCGTGCGCCCTTCGGGACTACCCATCTCAAACATTCCTTGTCGCCCCCCAAGCATCTATACAGCTTATTGTCTTTAAGGACGTAGTTACTCTTAATATGTTCGACACCTTTGGGATCTAAGTTACTATTTACAATATCACGAATACGCAACAACTCCGAATCGCCCAATTGAAGTGTCAAAAGCCAATCTTCATTATTGATTGCCATTACCGAGGGGTATCGTTCAGGACAAATAGTTTCCGCATCAACCACCGCATTTCTAGATAAAGCGTCTACGTGTCCCATTTTAATTCCGGCCCTATAATCTATCGTGCACTCGAATTCTTGTAAGGCTAGCCACCACCTGGCGATCCTTGGTATAAGATCGCGTTTTCCAAAAGTGGAGCGGAGTGCGCTGCAGTCAGTGACTATCCTAAACGGTTTCCCTAACAGATATACCCTAAGTTTTTTCAATGCACATACTACGGCTAGGGTTTCGAGTTCGTAGGAATGGAAGTTCCTCTCCTCCGGCGTAGTTTGGCGACTATAGTACACAACTGGATGAAAGGAACTACCACTCCCCACTGGACGTTGGAGGAGAATTCCACCGACGCCTAACTTACTGGCGTCTGTGTGGAGTTCGGTCTCCCCGGAAGGATCGTAGATCGCTAGTACGGGTCTTTCGACTAGCTTGGTCTTTAAAGTTTCAAACGATTCCTTCTGATCCCTTCCCCACTCCCAGGTTGCGTTCTTCTTAAGCAATCTTGTAATTGGCTGAGCTAGTTGTGCGAAACCCTGGATAAATTTCCTAAAATAACTTACTAGGCCTAGAAATTGCCGAGCGTTATGTACATTTTCAGGTTGCGGAAAATCGATTACACTTTGAATTTTAACTTTACCCGGCCGCATACCCGCAGCACTAATTTCGACACCAAGGTAAGTAATTTCGTTTTGTAGGAAACTGCACTTAGAAAAGTTAAGCTTTAGATTAGCCTTTTTTAATAGTAAAAGAACCTCCTCTAACCTCTCCATGCATTCAGCGGGGGATTTGCCAAAAATTAATAAATCGTCTATGTACACTGTAGCCTTATTGAATCTGGCCGAGCCCAGAACATGATTCATCATGCGCTGGAATACTGCTGGTGCGTTTGCCAGGCCGAACGGCATACGATTATACTCGTACTGTCCGTCCGGCGTGACGAACGCAGTCAGATGTCTGCTACTTTCCGCGATTGGTACTTGGTAATACCCAGACATCAGGTCCAGCGTGATGAACCATGCTTGGCCAGCCAGCCTAGCAATCTCATCTTCTATTACAGGTATAGGGTAACGTTCCTTCATAGTAATCGAATTCAATAATCGGTAATCTACGCAAAGCCTGACACCGCCCTCTTTCTTTTTTACTAGGATTATCGGACTGGCGTAGTGTGAAACCGATTCTCTAATGATACCTGCCTGTAACATCTCATCTACCATGGTGCGGACCTTCTCGCGTTCATGGTACGACAGTCTGTAAGGGCGATATACGACCGGTCGGTCACTACTCAGTTCTATCTTCATTTCAGTCGTATTTGTGCAACCTAAACTAGCTAGATCGTACGCAAAACATTCCTCGTGACGCTTGAGAAGTTCGATCAAGGTGATCCTATCGTTCTCGGAAACGTTTGTACCTAGTTGAAGTTGTTTCTCATCTAAGAAATGTGTCGAAAACTCCTTTTTGTCGGTATGACTGCCATTATGTATTAACGATGCATCTACCTCCGATAATTTATCTACTGCCTGCACATGTTCTGCTCGCGTAAATATGAAATTCTCTTGCAAACAACAAAATTTACTCGTAGAACAAGGAATAATCATTACAAAAAATCTACCTAGTCTCACTTCATATACTCCACCGCATACTACAAACTGGTCGTTAGGTTTCCCCACTACGTTAGTATTTAAAATCACACTACCGCTAAAATCTGTCTCTGTAGCGGCCCGTACACTAGCTACCCCATAAATTACAGTATGTGCTAAAATTCTTGCAGGTTCTAATTTTTTTTCATCATGCAAATGAAAATTCGGAAGCTCGCTGTCTACATGCAAAAATTGCAGTTTTCTTGCATCTTTGTATACCACTATATGTGACTGCTCGGAGTAAGTCTGTCCTACAAGCATGGGCTTTTCGAGGAGGTAGTTGCTTACGACTCTAGTCATTACGGTGGCAGTCACACCGTCAATTGTCACGGTTAACTCTATAGAACCTATTGATTTTACGAGATTATTTCCGAAACCCTTCATCGTTAAAGGGGCATGATCGTGTTCGAGCCCAAGGCTCCCGAAATCGGATTCGCGTATTAATGTTACCTCGCTGCCAAGGTCGATAAAGGCCTCCAGTGTCACACCATTAACGTTTATGGGTTTTATGAACTTGTTACACGGCTTTGATGGTTCAGGAACCGCTATGCGCATGGCCTTAGCTACAGTATCGACCTTTGGTAACCCGGCCTCTGACTTTTGTCTACACATTTCAGGCTTATGTCCTATCTTTTGACATATACTACATTTGACTAGAGGTTTAGGACACCGTGAGAAAATGTGGCCTTTTTCCTTGCAGTTATAGCAAAATATATTAGGATTTACCTTCGAGATACCCACAGTTTTATTATAAGCTTTATCGTCTCCCCCGTTTACATTTCTATCTCTATACAAAGGATATTGAACAGATGGTTCTTTATTACTACTCAACAAAAACTTAAGTAATTGATCGGGTTCCTCACAACGTAACGCTAACGCACTCGACCGCATTGTTCTATCTACGATCCCGTGAATGAGGCAATCCACGGCTCGCCTACCAGTGATTTCACATTGGTTGAGTAGCGCTAACTTTTCATAAAAGTAGTTTTCAATAGGTTCTTGATGCTTGCTTTTTCGCTTTAACATATCTTCTAATAGTTGTCCATAGTTTTGTTCTGACGGGAAGGCACTAAGCAACTTAGCTTGCCACTCATCCCATGTGAATAAAATAGTGCTAAGACTCTCATACCATTTCTTAGCTAATCCCGTTAATTTCTGCATAGCAAAGTGTATCACAGTCTTCTCGTCCCAACCGTAAACCTTAGAACATTCATTAACTTTCTTTAACCATACGTCTATACGTTGATTCTTTTCAGAGGGATTAAATTCTGGAATAATGTTTTTGTGGTCGATGCTTCTATTAATCGAAATTGGGTTCTGGTTTGGCGGTTGAGACGGTAAGACGTCCTTAATGGACTTAATAATTTCAACAATATCTCTAGATGAAAAAGTAGGAGTACATGACCTTTTTAGGCGTCGATCGATGCTCGTGGAGTCCCTTGGTGCTCTGTCACGCCTTGTTCGGACATCCGATTCGCGGCTGCGACTTCGGGGCTCATGGTGGACCCCCGACCTCGACGTCCGACTTCTGCTGCGACGCCTACGGTTGCGCGGTGAGCTGGGGCGTTCGCTTCGCCGGGACCGTTGATCAGCGTCACGATCCTTTTGCAGCTCTTCTTCCATCTGTCTAATCCGCTCCTGTTCTCTTCTTAACGCGAGCTCCCGTTCCAAAAGTCGACAGCTACGGCTACTACTGCGTCTTCTTAATCGAGCACTCGCATCGCTACGTTTGGAACGGGACCGCTCCCGCCTAGGCGTTTCCAAGCTGCGGTTTCCATTCCCACTTTTATTCTCCATTATCTGAAAACTCGCCCCATAAATAATATGAGTAAGCATATACTTAAAAGCACAAAAAGAAAGAAAATACAAAATGAAATACCAGATTGACGTTTTATTATTAAATATCTCGGTAAAACGGTAAGCCGTACAGCAAAACTGATGAAATCTTTACCCCCTTACACGCCACGTGCGGGGCAGACAGTACATTTCCCATAACCAAATTTACTTAAGGGAAGGTAATTTTTTTTTATTCGAAAAATTCTTAAACTGCCACAATGCTATCAACCGTTTATATTCAAAATAATGTTGGACCTACTAATACTACTGTCAATTACTACATTAATTCCCATACAAATATATTGTTCAACAGTTTTAGTTTATTAAGAAAATTGCTAGCATTAACTGGTTTCAGAAAAACTTATAACCGACAAATTCGATTAACCGAAAATATGTGGGTACTAAAATTTTAAATGTAGGCGATTACTTACAGAGTTTCGTTATCCCACTGGCTGACTTGTTATCACTTCCAAGAAACGTAATGAAAACACTGTGTTCTTTCTAATGGTATAATTACTATATAATTGCTTCTCCAAAAGTTACACTAATTTACACTTTTTTTCTGAGCGTCCGCTCGACACCGCTCATTGACCGAGAATGTGCTTGCCGCCAAAACCCCATCCCTGACATTCGTTCTCCTCGGACGTTGCTATGGCGGGCGGACCTTATGTCACCAGAATGGTCAGTGCAGCTACTTTTTACTTGAAATTAACCTCGAAAAATAATCAAACCTTACAGATTCATATAGGGAATAATACAATTATGCACCAGAAAACATTCTATGCAAAGGAGGATACTGAAATAAAAAATTACTAATGCAGACTTTCTATTCTTCTATGCTGCTCTGGGAGTGAAAAAAAGTGTAATGCTACAGCTTCTTCTCTTCCCGGGCATACTGTACAAGTCAGTAGAGGGACAAGAGGGCCTTGGTGTTTTGTCGGCGATGGGCTGACCACCTGTCACTACTAACCGAACACTTGTACATCTCAGCTATACCCTCAAAATTGGTTAGAAGTAGCACCATGTGGTTCTATCTTGCTCTGCCTACCCCGTAAGGGATAGAAGCGTGATTATATGTATGTATGTATGTAATGCAGACTATGCGTATTTATTGTTAAATTATGTCTATGCCTAGTCTGCATTAGTATATTTTAATATATTCAATAAAAAAGTATGAACAATTCACAAAACTTGGCGCATTCTCCCTATTTACATTTACAAGTACAGCCGACCTCACCTCGGTCCCGGCTTATCTGAAACGAGTGGCCCCAGACGCCTCGATAGAACCTTCTGGCAAATAAATGTACTTAGCACTAACCGGTTCATTTTTATAGGTGCAAAGCTTTTATTTATTTCTGGAAAGCGCTTATTTTGCTGTTTTGATTGTATTTTATGGCGTATTATTAAGATTTGTCGCGGTTATGCTAAATGTAGGAGGGAGCTCTCCTTTGAGATCTTGCAGTTCTGGCTCGGGAATACAGCCATGTGTAGGTATTAAGATTTGTTTGGGTTAAAGTTTGGTATACTGGGAGTGGTGATAAAGGAGTTCTGCACGCGTAATACGAGATGGATAAGAGCGATATAATCTCGTATCAAAGAACGGGTCAGATAGGTAATAAGTTTATATTTAGCCTTAGTTAGAAGTTAGTCATAATGAGCGCAATCTTGTGTCATAGAGCATTTTCTAAATTTTGATTATACTAGGCTGAATGTGTAACAAAAGAGGTACGAGAAGCAATAAATATGGAGAAATTTCTAAACTACGCAGGTATGTTCATACAATCTTGAAAAACTATTATTTTGTATATTCAATTTATGAAATAAATACGACAATATCTTAATCCACTTTTGTTCAAAGACAACTAACATTATCTATGTTGCTAGAAAAAAAGCTATGGTGACAATCAGGGGTCACAATGGACATTACCCGCGCCGGCGTCCGTACTATGAATTATTTATAAAGTTTACAGCTCAACTTTGTTACAGTGCTTCTATGGGAACATCTAATTATGTGCTACTAATGTATTCATTTTTATAACTTTACTTGTATACAGGATGTTTGTGACAGCCAGGCAAATATTGATACCATGACTTCAGACCATGATTCTGAGATTGAAAACACTGAAAATTTTCGCAAGAAAATTCCAAGATTTTCCAAATTTTTTAATATATTTTCAGGAAAAAAATAGTTAAGTTCGTTAAATTAGGCCTCAAACAATGACTTAAAAATAAAATTTTAACCAAAAGATGATTTTCAAAAAAAAATACTTAAAAAAATTTCATACATATAATCACGCCTTTATCCCTTACTTACAGGGTAGGCAGAGCACCAAGGGCCGATAGGAACACATGGTGCCACTTCTGACCAATTTTGAGGGTATAGTTGAGATATACAAGTTCTAATGTGATACAGATATGAAGTGTCACATGTGATCTAAAAATAGCAGTGTGTCATACAATTACCAATAAGCCCATTTATTTAGTCACAGGATCGCCCGATACAATTGGCGCGGTGAGTAAAGATTACTGATAATCAAATCAAAAATACATTTCCTGCGAGTAATAACACTGTCGTATAACTCAACACAATGGTACTTGTTCAGCATTTCAGCATTTGCATGGCTGTCACCCTCACCCTGTATACCTAGCAGCTATGTCATTCCATGCTGGATACTTAGATAACATCGTTTGGCATCGACGTTCATTGTCGCAACACTGGCGCCCAGTAGCGGCTGGCGTGCATCGAAAATGAAGGCACCCTATCGAGAAATAATGTTTAATTGTCTTAGGTATGTAATAAAAAGTGGTTAGAATTGATGGTGTAGGGTCCGATAGTGGAAAATTTTGGATTATTCCTGTGAAAATTGTCTGTGATTTTCGCTTCGCTTTAGTTGGAGAACGCCAGTAAAAAATATAATCATTGTTAAATAAAGTAGGAATGAGCTAAATTAAACTACGTAAGAGATTATATACTTTACTATAATGTATGGTATACTTAGGGAAAATAATAAATCCACAGTAGGTACATAAAAATATTTAAAAAATACAGAGCAATAAAACAAGGGGAAAATCATTATGTAGTCAATTAGGTTAATAAATAATAATAATAAATAAATATTTACACACTGCACAACACATTAACTTATAATAACAAAAAAGTCGATCAGTGGGGTAAGCACAAAAAATTTGCGAGAAAGAAACGTTAACGTAAACGTTAGAAAAATCTATGAGATTTAGCATAAGCGCCTCTATCGGAGATAAATAGAACGAATACAAATTCAAATTCAAAATCATTTATTCGACATGAAAGCATTAACAACTTGTTTGTCGATTGTCTAATTATATGTTACTTTCTATGTTCGCACCCCAAAATGAAACCGCAAATTTCCCTTAAGACATTGGATACATGGAAATAAATTTCTCGGCATTTCTTTCGAAATAAACAAAGTAAATTTTTTAACGTAGCTTCCTTCAAAAACAATAACATGTTTGACAAAAATAACGCAAATTATTATTTTACGCGAATATTCAAATAGAGATAGTAATAATATTAATTGTATTAACTTCAATTTTTAACAATTAAGTTAAATAGCATTATGTTTTAGAACGCATCATTCGATCCTTTTTACTTAGAATGACGTCATCCTACAATCGTAGCGAGGGCTCGATACGATTACGTTACTTCACGTTACTTTCTCGATTCAAGTTTCATTCCAAACTAATGAGTAATAAAGAATGTCAACCTATCTTTTTTAAAGTCTGTTAACAAATAGTATTTTGCTACGCGCCAGTTAGTGTGATGCTGTTATTTTATCGCCTGCCTTGGTTATGCCACCACACTGTCTATAACGAAATTATAATCTCGGCTGATGTCACCCACACGTTATCTCTATGAAAATATGTCGCAGTTTTCTAGGGAGCATTGTTCGACACGACACAATCATAATATAGTTTTTACGACAGTCATATTCGCTGCTGTGATCCTAGAGGACAAGAGTTTTATGTCGAAGCTGTACCGCTGCCGTAACGATTATTCTGTGACGTAGTGACATCTTCAAGTATTGGGATATTACAGGCGTATTACATAATTATAAATTTCATTTGACCACCTACTCTACTTAGTTCTGTAGGTATTGTTATTTTATATTGTGACATTAAAGGAGCCGCAAGGCTCCTTTTTTCAAGCGATGCTATTGCCCCCGATATACCTGAAACCCTGACAAGTCTCCTGGACAAACATCCTTCTCCAGCAGCATCCCCTAACCTCCCTGACAGCCCCAACCCAACAGATGCGGCTCTCGTTGTCTCCGCCGACACAATTCGCCAGGCCGTTTTTTCCTTCCCAGGAGGCTCCGCCGGCGGCTTAGATGGTATCTCGCCTCAGCACCTCAAAGATTTAATCTCTGGAGGCTGCGGTGAGGCCGGCGAGGCCCTCACGAAGGAGCTAACGGCCATGGCAAATCTAATGCTCTCAGGTAAAGTTTGCGCCGACGTAGTCACAACCCTATACGGAGCAAACTTGTGCGCACTGAGGAAAAGAGATGGCGGAATCAGGCCTATCGCTGTAGGCACAACCTTCCGCCGTCTCGTTGCCAAAATGTGCTGCAGGAGCGCCGCCGATGACCTAGCCAAACATTTTCAACCACACCAATTGGGCTTCGGCTCGAGGGGGGGCTGCGAGGCCGCCGTACACTCACTTCGCGCCTTCCTATGCGACCAGGGTGACGGGGTGCTGCTGAAGGTGGATATAAAGAACGCTTTTAACACTGTTGATAGGGGCGCCCTCTTGACACAAATAAAATTTAAAACCCCGTCTATTTATAATTTTCTTTGGCAGTGCTACAGTGCACCCACGAATCTGCTCTACAAGAATAATTTACTACTTTCGGCCGTAGGCTGCCAACAGGGCGACCCCTTGGGGCCGGCCATTTTTAGTTTGGCTATCCATCCAATTATTGAAAAAATGAAATCTAAATTTAACGTGTGGTATCTCGATGATGACACCCTGGGAGGCGAAGCGAGTACTGTCCTAAGTGACCTAAAACTACTGAGGCAGGAACTGCAGCTTATTGGGCTAGAACTCAATACAGCCAAATGTGAGCTATATGTTTCTGCTTCAAACCCAGTTCGCTCCACCATTATTTCGGATTTTAACATGCTTTCCCCAAATTTAACAATAGTCGACAGAAGCTCGCTTCGTCTATTAGGTTCGCCCATCATGGACGAATCGCTGCCGTCTTTTGTAGAAGACAAAATTCAAAACTTCGCGGATGTGTCAGATCGCCTTTTTAAAATCAACACCCACATAGCATACTTCATCATTCGGCACTGTCTTTTTGCACCAAAATTCATGTATACACTCCGCTGCTGTCAGCTTTGGAAATTTCCAGATCTCCTATCTATTTTAGACACAAACAATAAAAGACACCCTTTCCTCCATAATAAACTCCATAATAAGGTCTGAATAACCGCTCATGGGCACAAGCCTCTCTACCGATCAGATTTGGGGGACTGGGTGTCCGTAAAATTTCCAGTGTTTCACTCCCAGCTTTTCTATCTTCAGCCCATAGCGTTCAAACCTTAGTAGCCAAAATTCTCAAACAACCGCAACCGGAAATACCGTTCACGGCTGAAGCTAAAAATGCCTGGGAATTGGTCTGCCCAAACGGTGTGGAGCCTTCAAATCCTTGCTCGCAACGGCTTTGGGACGAGCCTACTCTGCAAACAGGTACGGAATAATCTCTTAGAAACGTCAGCCAGTTCTGCAGAGCGTGCCCGTCTCTTAGCCTTAGGCGAGTTGGAGTCGGGTCTGTGGCTTCAGGCTCTACCATCCCCCAATATCGGCACCCTCCTAGACCGGACCACTTTCCGCATTGCGACCTCCCTCCGTTTAGGTGCACCATGCAACGTCCTCCATCGCTGCCGCTGTGGCGATGTCGTCGACCAACAAGGCCACCATGGCCTCTCATGTATGAGAAGCGCTGGCCGCATATCCCGCCACGCCAATTAAAATGACGTCATCCGTCGGACTCTTTCCACCGCCGGGGCACCATCAGTACTAGAACCTGTTGGCCTGGTGCGCGACGATGGCAAGAGACCCGACGGCATGACCCTCGTGCCTTGGAAGATGGGGCGCTCTCTGGTGTGGGACGCAACCTGCGTTAACACCTTAGCAGCGTTCCAGGCATACAACAACCAAAAGTGGCTCTGCGGCCAATGCAGCTGAAAACCTCAAACGACGCAAATACGCAAACCTCAGTGGTGACTACCTATTTGAGCTGTTTGGGGTTGAAACCATGGGGCCATGGGGTCCAGGAGCCCACAACCTTTTTAAGAATATTTCGAAAAGGTTGGTCGAGGCATCTCATGACCAGAGGGCTGGCTCATTTTTTGGACAGCGAGTAAGCCTCGCTACCCAGTGGGGCAACGCTGCCAGCCTTTTGGGCACATTGCCAGCGGTGGAGGACTTGCAAGGAGTGTTCTTTTTGTAAATTTTATTTTATTTTGTAGCTCTAGTTTTTTTTTACGTAGGTTTAGTTATTATTGCAAATAATTATAGATAATTAAATGTTAAAGACAGTTACAAATCGAGATCAATAATTTAGCTTATTTGCAGATAAATTTCATCAGCACCGAGAGGCCTATATTCTATTGTAGCCTATTTTAGGGATCTATCTATAGGGACTTATGTGTTACTATCGTGTTTTCTAAACTAAAACTGTCCTGGAAGAAAATTGCTGCAAATGGACTTTAACATAGCTCTGCTATAAATAAAGCGTTTCTTTTTATAACATTTCTTTTTATGGCGTAACCTTTCTATAGTTACGTTGTAAAGTCAGGAAAGGGTTATCGCCTTAGGCAGCTTATAGAGGTTATAAAGGCACGCAACCTTCCGCTTGCTTATCGGTCCGACTTCCTTCGATTTAAATGTGTTATTCAACAATAGTTTTGTATGAAATATATTAGAGAATGCTCTAATTAGATAGGTATTCATACAAATATAGGTATATTATATTTAAATATTGTATGGTACGGTATATTGCTGTCAAAGAAACTTTAGTAAGGAAAAAATGATAGATGTATAATTTTTTCCTATATTCTATCAAATATTAACTAAAAATCTATTATTAACTAAAAATATATAAATTCCAAAAGATGGCCGACTAGCTACAAATGACTGCGTAAAATGTAAAAATTTTATCCAGGTTGTCACTCTCACTACGACGAATATAATGATATCGATAGCTCGAATGTGACAAGCCGTTTAGGCTCTAGCTGGCTAGAGCGTGTCAAAAAGTATACAACATACACTTGAATAACATTTATTTTAGGGCAGTCGGGTAATAAATAGGTACACGTGTAGATACAGGCAGGAGAAGAGTTATCACAATAGTCAATATCATAAAAACTCATGGACAATAAGCAACGTCTCCCAAGAACCTGACGTATTACACTATAAGCACTTGAATTTTGTCTCTCTGCACTCTATGTGTTCGTACTTATTGTGATCCGCTTTGCAGCTGAAACAGCACGGAAACCTCATTCGAACAGGTAGGTAATTTAAAACAGATCCAGCAATATAGCCCGCAGCACCTCAGGTAAACATCACCCTGTATTTTCACCCTTGTAATTGAACAACGCACCCCCGCTGGTTCAGGGGATGCTGTCGAAAGCAATTTTATTATCTACACCCCGTTTTTTCCCACCTGGCAATACTTTAAACGTGGAGTGGACTATGATTTTCAGGTTATGATTGTTGTTGCTGTTTTGTTGAACAATAACCACGCCATTTTCTTTAGTGGTTTCTTGCGCCTGACTTTGCCAGCTTTTGACTCACACTTACGCTATGTTTGATTGATAAATGTTCAAGTTAAATAAGTACCTTAATAAATATCTAAATTATTTATTAAGGTACTTATTAATATTCAATACGCAGCTTTAAAATTACCTAACGAATATATTTATACGCTAAAGCTATGTATTGGAATATCAAAATCTCTCAGTCTTTTACTATAATCTACGTAGATTACCTATATATCAGTAATACACACAAACCTATAAAGGTTTATAGGCAATTTAATAAAAAAATGTATCATATATTGTACTTACCTAAATAAATAAATAAATAAAATAAATAAAAATTCAATCAGTGACAATGTTCAGCCCCGCTCAGCCATTTTATGGTTGTTCAAATATACATACCTTCCATTGGAAGCACACTTTTGTCTTTTACTCTTCTTGATCTCATTCTCCAACATTAGGTAGGTATATTAAGTTTTGAGTACATGATTTTTTCTTGTGCCAAAATCAAGATTGTGGATAACTGTACATTTATAATACTATAACATTCTGCGTGAAGCTCGATTTAGGAATAAAATTGCGACCAATTAAGTAAAGTAAGAGGGTCGTGTCTTGGATTAATAACCTTAATCAAAGGTGAGGATGGAGTCGTTAAAAGACTGTAACTTGAGCAAGTGAAGGATTTTCCTGTAGCCCTCTGTCTATGTATAGTTGTATGGGATTGGACGTAATTAATTTGTGTTAGCTCGCACGTGTCAGATAATAAAGCGGCTGTCAATGTTGGGGATATGATATTACGAATAACTATCTAGTTGTTTTCCGTGGCTATGTTTCTTAAATAACTGTAAAAATAAATAAATATGTATGCAATTAGAATATTAAATAAAAAACTATAACTCATAACTTTGTCGAAACCAAAAGAATACCTCACGTTATTTTCAGTCAATAACATGACTTTACTTTTTATAAGCTCGCCGAGTATACAAAAATGGCTATAGCCGTAAAATAAGTAGCACTAAAATGTATCAGAGCCCGTCAATGTTACGGCGTCACAATTATTGGACTAGGGTCCTGTGCCATAAAAATAAACGACCGATTTTATGGTGTCTGTGGGCACAATTTTATGATGTGGGAATTTCAGTAGCTATGTACTGGTTTGATATTAAGTTGTCTGTTTTTATTAATATTATCTATAAATATACAGGGTGTAACAAAAAGGGTATTTTAAGCGAAAAGCTACGTAAATAGCCCACTGTAGAGAACCTATCCACAAAATTTGAGACACGAAATCACATGTTTATTTTTCAAGATTGTATGAAAATTCCTAAGATATTTAAAAATTCTCCATACTATCGGGAAAAATAAACATGTGATTTCAAGTCTCAAATTTTGTGGATAGATTCTCTACAGTGGGCTATTTACGTAGCTTTTCGCTTAACATACCCTTTTTGTTACACCCTGTATAATTGTTTATATGATGCAGGATGTAATAAAAGAGATACGTCATGCTAAAAGCTATTTATTTATTTATATTAGCTACACCAGTAGAACAACATATGACAGCTATGAAAATAGCCAATTATAAATAACATATCCGCAAAATTAGTGACTAGAATTCCCATGTTTATTTTTTCTGATAGTTTGGATAAATTTCTTATAGTTCACAAAGAACTTATCCACAAAATTTGAGACTCGATAATTAGATTTCTATTTTTCAATATTGAATGAACATTAGCTTATTCAATAATATGCACAAGTAAATAGGTTTTGATGAAACAATAGGTTCAAAGCGATTTAACATTTAAATATAAAGGCAAATATTTTAATATCCAATCAACACAGTTTAAACTTTCTTCTGTCCTTTTGGTTAAAAAAATGGATTAAACATCTCGTTACGCCAACCCGTCCAAATACGTCCGAATGATGGAGTAGTTACAAAGTGGAGTTGATATGTGACCACGAATGTGGGCTATGTAACATTTGCCAACTAGCATACGTTACTCGTACCCTCCTATGGCAGAAGCCTTGTTATGTGCCCTACGGGCGACGTCTAGCAGTAGACTGCAATAGGCTGATATGTGTATGTCAACCCCGCCGCTGGCGTGTAGGTGGGTACAGATAGGGCAAGCGGTATTCCTTACTATTTTCGTCCACCAACCATTGTTAGAATATCTTGGGGGTTAGATAATGAACAATGGGCTAGTGCGAAGTTCGTTAAGCTATCGAAGCAATTACCTACACCAATATCGGTTATACTTCATCATGACAGAAACGCGCATAATGAGGGTTTTCCATTAGAGAAAAAGCTTCACATTGCGATTTCCGTCCTCTCTTGTAAAATGATTGTACTGTCTAAAACTCCTCTTCTTGTATTTGCTTCATGGTCGGAACATTCGCTGGCATTGTTTGGACGTAACGATCCGTATGTCGGTGCATTTTCAATCAGATTTATATCGGAGAGGATTAAATTTTTAACGAATGTTGTAGCAAGCCAATCGCGTCTTTGTGAACAGTAAGCCCGCCGAATAATAGCTACCGGCCAGTTGATTGGAATCGATTTTTAAACAATGGAATGTAGGAAAAAAACTTGCATTGTAAAACGCGCTTTTTAGGTACGTGATAGTTCATTTAAGTACCTACGAGTATATACAAAGCTCTCAATCGGTCGAAATTTTGCAATTTCGCGAGATAGATTATAATCTTACGTTTTTTTTTACTTATACGTTGCAATACATTTGACTTATTGCTGTTTTGCCTTAAATCACTGTTAATTGATTGAAACACATTGTTGACCTTAAATACCTTATAAATTCAAGTTTTCAGTAAAATATATTCTTAAATCTTCTATGCTGCTCTGGGAGTGAAAAAATAACGTATAATACGACAGCTGCTTCTCTTCCCGGGCATACTGTATAAGTCAGTAAAGGGACAAGAGGGTCTTGGTGTTTTGTAGGCGATGGCTGTCACTACTAACTGAACTTGTACATCTCAACTATACCCTCAAAATTGGTCAGAAGTGGCACCATGTGGTTCTATCAGCCCTTGGTGCTCTGCCTACCCCGTAAGGGATAAAGGCGTGATTATATGTATGTATGTATATTCTTAAACGCTGTATTGTATTCAGCTTTCTTATTTTTCCTTAGGTTGAGATAAAATTTTATAAATTAAAATTTTATATACGATCCTTAAGCTCAGCTTGATGAAAAATATCTATAACAATGAAAGCAAAATAAAGCATTAAAGTACAGCGCAAACATCAGATTTTTAGACCAATTTCATTCTGCAAATAGAAGGTACTGTAAAAGCTAGTCGCGTAGAGGCTATTAAGTGAATTTCCCTTATTTGCGCCTTTTCCCATACATTTCAGTGTGTTTAAAAGGCTTCAGTTCAATTATCATCAGGGTAACTCTATTAGTGTCGGTGCACTCTATTCCATTCAAGTGCAAAATGAAATTCACTTTGAAGCAAAAATAGCCGGATGCTGCTTTTAAGCACTAAAAATAAATCGAGTTCGATGCCCGTTGGAAATGACGGGCTGCTCATCAATTGGTTGGATGGTTTCCCTGTAATTTAGTGCAAATGCTGAGAGCAGATAGCAAAATCTGGAATTTTCCATACTGCCTAGAAATTTTGCGTACCTATTAATGAATACATTTCAGCGCTTTATCCCTTTAATTAATTGGTTAGGCAGGTTCTGTTACAACTATAAAGGAAGATGGTGCTGAAAATCTGTTCAGTATTTTTTTCTTGGCAGACTAACAAACATGTAAATTTATTACATTATTATACAGTATTTACGTCGAAGAACTGATGGCCGATGGAGTCGGAAAGTTCTAGAGTGGATACCACGTATAGGCAAGCGCAGCGTGGGAAGGCCACTCGCGAGGTGGAAGGATGACCTGGTCAAGGTTGCGGGCGTCGGTTGGATGCAGGCTGCTTCCGACCGGTCGGAGTGGAGGTTGTTGGGGGAGGCCTATGTCCAACAGTGGACTTCTCAGGGCTGTAAATGATGATGATGATTTACGTGGTATGTATAATATAATTCTTACTCTTATGCTTTATTGTACACACAGTGAAGTAATTAGGATAATTAATTATAATTAATTAACTTAGTTTTTCACTGGTGCTCATATTATTCAATATTTCAGGCAATATGTAACATGCCAGAGTTTACAGTTCATCTTTGACACATAGTAAAACGTAACTTTTTGGTTTTATTTTATGCAATTTCGCTTTGCGGTTTAGTTGATTTAAATGTAGTGCGGTACTATGCTTTTGTGGACTGCGGATATTGTCAATGTAACCATTTTATTAAAGTCATTAAGCCATTTTGAAGAGCCCTTAAAACATCATATGAATAGAATAAAATTAACTAGCAGATAGAATAATTAAAAATATATATAGTTATCATTACTTTCAATTGGACCATGTTCACCGTGGTAAGGAGTGAGCCTGCCGCTTTTCGGGCACAAATACTCAATCTAGCAACTAGTAACGGATTCATTGGGAAAGCCTCTTTTGATAAAGCGTGCTTACCATGGGCTGTTGAGGTTGACTTTTAGTCCTTATGGTAAAAGTCGAACCCATTAACAAGCCAATTTATAATCGACAATAAAATCTAGAAATTACAATGGAACTGGAAAAATTGTCTTAAATTATTCAGGGATTACACAGGTATATGAAAACATGAAAAAAGTATCTCCCCCATCGCAGGTGTTCTTACGTGAAATAATGACTACTTCATTATTTCACAGCCATAACATTTTTATTACAATCCTTATTCAAAGGATGAAAATATTTTTTATATCCATTACAAATATTCGAGGTTGATTCTAGCACTCTTTAATTTTACAAAGTATGATGTTTCGTTAGTTTATTAAACTATAATGTTGTTTGTATGATGCCATGTAGTCTGTTCCCTTTCTGTTTTATATACCTTTAAAAAATGCAAAGATCCCAATATGAAATTATTAAATTTGGTAAGAAACTATAAGAAAAGTTTTTAAATAAACCATAATTGACACCATATAAAAACCAGGGCTTTAAATTGCATAAAACCTGCAATAAACGGCTGAAGGCCTATCGAGAAAATTGAAACACAGCCCAGAACGGGATGGCCATGAACGAAGCGATAGAGGAGATGTGATACAAACATACGTATACACACGACTATGTTCTCAAAACGGGGAATTTATCACAAAGGAGATCCCAGAAACTCGTTTAGAATAGCGGGGGCCAGATGCAAAATATTAGTGATAAGTTGCCAGCGTATCAGAAGACGCCCCAAAATTCTCCACTCGACTTTTTGTTACAGAAATCTGGTAACAAATATAAAACTGCGGCCTCGCGTATAAACCAAGCACTACTTAACATTTGCTTCACGCCTTATTTTACCCTATTTAACCCCTTTGCAATTTTTAATTAACAAATTAAGTTGTTATACGAAATGATATAATCGCTACTTACGTTACTATTTAATTAGGAAATACGAATTTCCAACTAGAGTCCCACCACCCTATTCTATTTTATTATTTTTTATTGCGCCGACACCAAGTAAATGGTAACAGGGCAAGAAGAAGAGTTGTTCTGCCAACTCCTTTCTGTCGTTCTTTCACGAGGATAGCAGAGCTCTTCCCAAAATTACGAGGCCACTTCCACGTGATATATTTCGGCTATTGTTGGCCCCAACGTTGGCATTTGTTATTCCAACGTCTTCGTTACTTAATGTGGCCTAGATAAATATTTTGAAGACACTTTTTAAGGTAATTTGGATGGTTGGATTTTGACCGTGTCAGAAACTGAAATGATGGCTAAGTATACTGAGATAGACACGTGAAGATTTAATGATCACATTACTCCATCCCACAATGCCATCATTAGGGTCTCTTATAAGAAAGATTAAAATAAACTCCACCTTGGCCATGTACCTACTCGTATATACAATACAGCAAATAGGTACATTCTTGCAACAAATCCATGCTTTACACAAGGAGAAGCCTCTAGAAGATATATAAGCTAGGCATCTGTATAATACAAAAAAAAAATATATAAAAACATCGGCCTAACAATTTATTTCGTAAATGATAAGAAAATTTTTATAATAGCAAATACACTGTTACCTTCAGTTTTCACTCGGTTTAAACCGTGCCAATATCCGTTTAACTAAGTTTCGGATAACCGGCTCCAGAACAATACTACAACTTGTAAGCCGAGTTCTAGTAGAGTCGAGTTTAATTAAAGATTTTCGTGTTAGATTACATAGAGAATGTTGTCGCAATAATAAATGCGAAATGGTATAAACATCTCAGTTACAGATGGGGCTTTCAGTTACTAAACCGACAACTTCACAGTCTACTCAAAACTGGTTATGGAATCAAGTTAAAATAACGATATTATGGAACGGGTAGATAGACTATTCATGAAAATATTTTTATTTTACTATTACTCCGTTTTTTAGAGGAGTCGGAGAATCAAACGATATCCTTATGATTGTAAAATAGGTATTGCAATGTTTGTGATTCCTCCTCGCAAAGACTATCGAACGGACTATAAAGGCTCGAGCACACCGGATGCGTATGCGTACACGTAAGCGTAGACGTACACGTACCTCTGAGTTGTAATGTATGGAACTGTATAGGCACGGGCAGATCGGATGCGTATGCGTAGACGTAAGCATAGACGCAGACTAAAACTCACAGTTATATACTTACGCGAAAAATAGTTACGGGCATCAGCTAGCACATAGTATAGTAACCACACATCAGAATATAGTAGTAGTACAGGATAGTAGGAAATTTGTTAATGTATTTAATATATTTACTCTCGAGCGGGTGAAGTCGCAGGCGTCCATCAGTATAAAATTCCGCCCAGTGACCGCTGGAGTCACTGCTCTTTTCCACATCATTTGCATTTCACTGCCGTCGTTACCGGTACCTTGAAGGGACAAATTGTGCATAAGATGCAATGGGGACGGTTCCGGAGCAGACTGTACAAATGATCGTAGCTAGACATGCGATAGACGATGGCAAATGCTATGCGAGTTCGTTGTACCTATTAGACAATGTCAGACGGACCTCGTATTGTGTAAAAAAAACCTTCCAATAAAAATCGTATTGAAATAATATTATATACGTACACAGCTTTTTCCACAGATACATTGTCATGGTGTATTGAAGTTAGTTCTTTGTAATAAAGAAATTCGTTTTAAATGCGACTAGGTCGTAAATAGTCTAAAGGCCATAAATGTTTTTATTGGTAACTTCTGTGACTATATTATTTAGCAAGTAAATACCGTGAGAGGCAACTAAATCTTGACATATGACAATATCAATATACTGATTCTCACAAATAGTAATTGCCCCCGCCCAAATGCCCATCTGTATCTGTATCTCATATCGCGCGGCATGAGTAAGCAAACAGCGCATTTGAGCGTATATAAGCGTCGGATCTATCCGTTTCCGCTACATCTACTCCGGGGCATGACGCTTTGTTTTTGATGGGAGGGCTCTGTCACACCGTATCTGGATTTCTGGATTCTTACTCTTATTAATAATCCACCCTCTTAATTGTACAATACAAATAGACACGGCTGTATTCCCGAAATACGGTAGTCACTATCATCAATCGACTTTGCATAGCTTTTTTGTAAATGTTCATCAAATGTCTTCCCAAAACGGGGTAGTCAGAACTGCAAGATCATAAAGGAGAACCCACAGCCACGTTGAGCATAGCGGAGAAAGATGTAAACGACCAGTGATCTTTATTGTATACAAAAGCTCGTAGATCGTAGCAGTCGCTACGAAGTACCCGCACTCGCTTTTACTGCCAATTTCTATTACTGATTGTCACGGACAGTTAAAACCTTTTTGTATTTAGTTATCCGACCTCCGTGGCATCCGCTGTCTAATATAAAAAACTATATGTCATTGTCATTCTTCTGATTGCACGATCGATATTTCCGACAACGAGTTTGATTTATTATAATTATCCAATGAAATCTATCCCTAAGATCCACTGATCTTGAGATATTTTTTGCATATATCTCAGATTTAATCAATTGTTTTCATACAAAATTTCAAATTGAGAATAAAAAAATCCGAGATTTTGATCTCTCGTATTGGAATTGGCTGTTAGTTATAGATAAGTATTTACTGTTAATATTCATGGTAAAATAGATATTTATAGGTATAATTTTAGCATATTTATTGTATAAGTAGTTGTCAGTGACATTTACATCCTGTAGGAAATTATATTGAGCCGGTCCTCTTGTTATAATTTCCCAGAAATGTGCCTTGAACCACACATGGCTGAAGATTCGGAGAAACATGGTTATGTATTTTACGAAAATATTTATCTATGAAACTTTTTAGAGCAACTATGCCCATCTTAAGATTTATAGGTAGATATGAACGACGTCAAAAAGCAATATACATTGCTGTAGTTATAAAAAATAAAATAAAACCTTGAGTAATGTAGTAATATCGTCAGTGTACGAGTAAGTGCTTTGAAGTTTACATAGGAAAAGGCTGTAAATTCAGGAGATGTATGTGGCAACGTAAACGGGCGTCTAGTTGGTAGAAGCATTACAATTTTTATTCAATGTGCTTATCGGTCGGATGGATCTTTACAAAGACAAAACCAGTTGTAAGACCAAACCAATAGCGGGATATATCACAGGCTCGCCCACGCACTTAACGGACAGACTACCGACACATCTACTCTCGCCTATGGCTCTCGTAAACTGATGTGGTGCGTACGAGACAGTGTTGTCTGTGCTAGAGAGAGAGAGAGAATAAGGCATACACTACATCCCTTCCTTACTACAATTTTTATTTATCTAAAGTGTTAATCAAGGTACAAATTATAATAAAAAATGTAAAACAACAAAGACATATTCCAACTGTAAATCAAGACACAAATTTATAATCAACAAATGCAACACAACTATTAAACATATTCTTTTTGGGGTCTTATGGTTATTTAGGTAATTACTAAATAATGATCAATTCAGAAATAAAAGACTGCTTTATTCCTCTGAACTTTCTTCTTGATCTTCAATTTCTCCTCTCGGTACGATAGCCTTCCATTCTCCTTCAACCTTTTTTAAGTGAACGACATTCCTTCTATAAGATTTCCCTGTTTCATCATTTCTTACAATGCAATCCCCTGCATTTGCACTTTCTACAGTATGCGGAGTTGGATTAAAATTTGTCACCAATTTATTTGCTTTATCCATATTTTTTACATAAACTTTTTCACCTTCAGTTATCCCCGTCTCGACAGCTTTCCGCTTCTTATCTCCATACTCTTTTCCTAGTTCCTTCTGAATTCTGTCTTTATCCCTTACATCTGAATCATTTATTTCCTTACAGGCCATATCCAATGCGGGAATTTTGTCCCTGTTTTGCCTTTGAAAAAATAGTTCTGATGGTGTTCGACCAGTAACCGAGTGAGGTGTACTATTGTACATCATTAAATATTCGTATAAACATCCCTTTGTATCTTTATGTTCTATTTGACTGATCCGCAATCTCTTTAAAATATCCCTATTTTGTCTTTCGACTTCCCCATTCATTTGCGGCCAGTATGGAACAGTGTTGTGAAGGCGTATATTGCATTCATTGCAATATTCCCGAAATTCTCTGCTCACAAACTGCTTCCCGTTATCGGCTGTTATAGAAACAGGAAATCCTAGCCTGCTGAAAATTTCTTTAACTATGTTTATTATTTGGATACTAGAGATTGATTTTGTTATTTTGACCTCTTTGTAACGACTGTAAAAGTCGATGATGACAAATAGATAGTCATTATTTGGAAGGGGTCCTAAAAGGTCCATAGCCACATCTATCCACGGTCCCAAAGGCAGTTCTCGTCTCTTCATAGGTACTGGTGGGTTAGGTAAAGCAACCAAGGTACACCCTTTGCATGTCTTAACTAAATTTTCTACATCCTTGTCAATTCGTGGCCACCAAACTTTTGCTCTCAAACGACTTTTCATCGCTACAATGCCTGGATGGCCTTCATGTGCAGCATCTAACACGCTTTTACGGAGACTATGTGGTACTACAATTTTGTTTCCTCGTAATAAAATGTTCTCATAAAAACAAAATTCATTTTCAAAAATCTTATAGCCTTTTACAGAATCGTCCCAGTCGTTATAGTAGAGCCCTTTCCTAACATTGCCAATTTCCTTGTCAACTTCAGATGCTCTTATGATTTCGCTCATTGGTATTGCCTGTGGTCGCGCAAGGTTAACCACCTGGCACACATGTGTGTCTGAATCGTTCGAAGAGTTATTTGTTAATTTACACAATCGTGATAAAGGATCGGCGATGTTCTGTTTTCCTGGCTTATATATTACTCGATACTTGTACGATTGGAGCCGCAATACCCAGCGCTCTATTCGCGCGCATGGCCTGGATTTTCTTCCAAAGAGAACCTCTAGGGGTTTGTGGTCTGTGACCAGGTCAAAATCTTTGCCAAACAAAAAAATGTTGAAATGTTCAACCCCCCACACTAAAGCCAAAGCCTCCTTTTCAGTCTGGCTATATCGTCGCTCGCAATCTGTAAGCGTTCGATTTCCGTATGCAATTATTCGTGGTCCATTTGAATCAATCTGAACAAGAACAGCTCCTAATCCGACTGGGCTTGCGTCAACTATTACCTGGGTTTTATCTCGGACATCGTAATATCCCAACGATTGAATTTGTGTTAGAATTTGTTTCAAATTTTCAAAAGAATCTTGCTGTTCCTTTAACCAGAATGTCTCAATATTGGTATGTTTACTCAGTTTTTTCCTAAGTAACTCTTTCAAAGGTTCTGATGCAGTAGCCAAATTAGGAATCCATTTATTTATGTAATTAAGAAGACCTAGGAAACTTTGAAGTTCTTCTATAGACTTAGGAACACGGAAATCCTTTATACTCTGTACATATTTTTCCAGCGGTGTTACGCCATTAGGTTCTAGGTGATGCCCGAGGAAATCTACACTCTGCGTCTTAAATATGCATTTGTCTTCGTTAAGTAATACGTCATTGTCCTTTAATATCTGCAATACTTTTTCCAGTCTGGTATCATGTTCCTTTTCATCACTACCGTAAACCAAAATATCGTCAATAAAATTTATGACTCCATCGCACTTAATTAGCATTCTCTCCATAATCTTCTGAAATAATTCCGGTGCACATGTGATACCGAACATTAACCTCTTGTAGCGGTATAACCCATTTGGAGTTATAAAAGTGGTTATATATCTGGAGTCCGGGTGGATCTCTACCTGATGGAAAGCATTCTTGATGTCAAGTTTAGTAAAGTAGTTAGCCTTGTTTATCTTAGGCAGCAACTTGTCCATCGTAGGAAGAGGATGATTCTCTCTTAATATTGCGCTATTTGCGCGTCTCATATCCACGCATAATCTTAACTCTCCATTTTCTTTCAGTATCGGGACTATGGGAGAAACCCATCTAGAAGAACCTCGAACCTCTTCTATTATATCTTGGTTGAGAAGTTCCGTGATTTTATCATCAACCTTCTTTTCTAAAGGTAAAGGTACTCTTCGGCATGGTTGAGAAACGGGCTTAACAGAATCATCTATTGGAATCTCTACGACGACGTCCTTGAATTTTGAGAATGTTTTAGTCGAGTTTTCTATCTGATTGATACCAATACCCATACGCAATACCCCCAGTTTTATAGCTGATATTTTTCCCAATAAGTCTCTAGTGCCCCCGCTTATAACATAAAAAGTTGTAAAGTCTTTCTGACCATTCGCTGCCATTTCAGCTTCAAATGAACCTTTCACTTTTAAAGGACACTGACTGCCGTAAGCGAGGAGAACCTTACTAGGGTCTTTAATTTGATTTTTTACCTTTACGCCACCATGTTTTAGCTTTTCCCATGTTTTGTCCGTCAGAAGGTTAAGATTACAACCAGAATCAATGAGCATGTTAACGCCCACTCCGCCGACCACACAACTAATAGTCGAATCATTATTTATTTGGAAAACATAGTCTACTTCTTCATCATTAACCATATCTACATTTCTATCATGTCTAACCTTTGCTCTCTTCTTATCTCCTGTATATGTGTTATCACGAGTATTTTCACTGAACTTTCTTTTTTGTGGCGTTGTTTCAGGAACTCGAGATTTACAATGAGCTGAATAGTGGCCAATCTTTTGGCACGAATGACAGGTTCTGTTCTTAGCTGGACAATTATCATCGGTGGATTTATGAAATTTGCTCCCACATCTAGTACATCGTAAATTATTCCGTGAGGGTATTCTAGTTGTGTTAGAATAGTTATGTTTCCGACTATAGTTTCCTTTATTGTCGATTCGATTGACATCTTGGTTTTTTATTTCATTGCCTCCGTTACCATATACTTCTAGTTGATAGCTCACTAACTCTAAGGTATTTGCAGTAGTCATTATTTCATCTAGAGTCGCTTTATCCCCCATTGTCAAAATCTTCTTTCGCAGTTCATTTGACGTACATTTTTCCGTAATTTGATCTATAATAAAATTATCCGGCTTGTCAAATCCACATTTGTCCGCTTGGTTACGCAATCTTACTAAAAACTTTTCAATTTTTTCGTTAGTTTCTTGTTTTAATTGTCTGAACACATGCCTCTCATAAACTTTACTTTGTTTAGGCAAAAAATAATCGTCAAGTTTTTCCAACGCGATTTCGAATATGTCCTGAATTTTTGCAGCAGCATCCGACGCTGTATGTGCATTTGTAGCCGCGTTAGCCTCGGGTAAATTTGAATAAATTTCCTGAAGTTCTGGTCCTCCGAAATGCAAAAGAGTCGCTCTCTTCCTTACAGGGCTTTGGATATCAGAAGCCTCTAAATAAATTAACAATGACCTTTTCCAGCGTTCCCAACGGATGCCAACAGAGGAAGTATCGCCTTCAATATTAAGTTTATCTAGTCCAGGTATAGAATTAGCCATGATATTTTGTCCTATTTTCTTTTTTTTCTTTTTTTAATGGGTTGACCTGAAATGCGAGAGAAAAAAAATTCGAACAAAATGCTACACCATTTTTTTTTTAGTATCACATAACCTACCAATTTAATGGCAGCATAATCTATCAATTTAATGACAGCCAATATAACCCATCAATTTAATGACAGCATAACCTACCAATTTAATGGCAGCCAAAATAACCGTCAATTTAATGACAGCGTAAAATAATATATTTACCAATTTAATGGCAACCAAAATAACCTATCAATTTAATGACAGCATAAAATCTACCAATTTAATGGCAGCCAAAATAACCTACCAATTCAATGGCAGCATAAAATTACCTACCTACAAAATGGCAGCAATAATAAAAACGGGCACCAATGATAGAGTATTAGTAGGTACACAGCCTACAAACTTAAAAACAAAACAATAACATAATGTACTACCATGTACCTATTTGTTATCTTTCATTGCTAACTTTCCCGAAACGAAACATTTAGTAAAACTAATGTGACAATATAAATAATTTAAAATATGTAAGTACCTAACATTTTATTAAAATTTTACTAATATATTAAAATTCGATTTAATATGATCTATATAAATTAATATCAAGTGAATGTACCTCTATCTGCCTAGTGTGGTGAGTACTTGTCTTGTACTAGGCACAACATGCAAACGCAGCATCGCGTTTCAACGAAGCATACAGTCGATTTGGATAGTATTGGATTTGGCTGTATGATCCGACCCTACCATCGCCTGACAATTTTTTAAGAAACCTAAAAATTGTATATACTCTGTGGGATACGAATGGCGGCAAAAGCGATTTCCGCAAAAGCTAATTTGTAAAATATGAAATGTTAATTCTATACATAATGATTCACTTTAGCCCGAAATTAGAGTATTCTACACATGTTAAATATCCATAAAGCACGAATAGCAAGATTTAAAGTCCGACCAGCGCCAATTTACGAATAAGTTTTAGTATGTGATTTAAAGAAAACAGCGGTATCTATTTACCTACATTTTATCCTGGCCGGATAGCTAGACCGACCATCATATGTAGTACTTACCAAAGGTAGTACAACTTATTCAACTATGCTCATTTTACGGATGTAAACAAATAGGTACATAAAACTCGGCGCTGCATACGATTGATTGTGTTTGCGCTCTGATCTCCATTTTTATTTATTTATTTTTTTCCTTTATAAAAGAATTCAGTCAGTTACCTTTTTTCTCGTCGCCACTTGTAAGACCAAACCAATAGCGGGATATATCACAGGCTCGCCCACGCACTTAACGGACAGACTACCGACACATCTACTCTCGCCTATGGCTCTCGTAAACTGATGTGGTGCGTACGAGACAGTGTTGTCTGTGCTAGAGAGAGAGAGAGAATAAGGCATACACTACACCAGTATTTTGAATGCTTTTAAGGATTTTGCCAGAAAAATCAGCTGGCATTCTAAATCAGATTATTTTATTTACATACAAGTTTTTGTACGATATGTTTCAAGTCGAGGATGCATTCGGGCCCCTGAATCAGACCTCTACAAATTAGTGAGCTGAGTATAACAGACGTTCCAAATGTTTCCTAGGCCTTTTCAGTATCAGTACTTGACCCATTGGGCGTTTTTCCACTAGACGACACGGCCACGACAACGACACGACCACGGCTTTTTGGAAGCAAAAATGTATTAGATAGTAGGTATGGCTCGTTTTTTCACTAGACGATACTGCCCCCCATACTACATGATAAAATGTCGAGGTCGAGTCCTTGTCGTATCATTTAGTGGAAAAAATCCCATTATGTAGTCATTTTGAAGCTGTGGATAAATATCAAAATATATTCAGATCAGATAACTCAAGTCATAAATAGCAATGATTAAAGCGGTGACTTAACCTTACTTTTATAAAATTCGACGTCATCAAAAAGTTGGTCTACGCGACCCTTTGCCCAGGTTATCTTATTTGGAATTCCACATCTTCCTCAAGATTTCCGCTGACTTGTGGGAGTAATATTTGAGATTCACGAGCCTGTATCTAACTAACCCTGACGGTCTGACAGATGGAATTTTACGTACCTTTAAGGTAAGTAGCCTACATAACAATTTGAACAAAGTACCATTTGAATGGGGAGATGCAAATGTTTAGGTGTTTTATCTATGTTTCGATATAGGTCTGAAGATGTCAGTGTTAGTGACATAATTGGTGTGTATAACTAGATAAAGATGTAGACTAGATAACGTGTAGATTTGTGACTCATTTAGTATTGACTCGAAAACAACTCTTTATTCTCTTTCCCAACTCCCATTTTACACGAGAAGTATCTACATATCGGTATATACATAATTTATATTATCTAGTTATTATAATAGCTATAGAAAAACGCTCAATAAGAGATAAAAAATATTTATTTATAAGAAACATGCCATAATACCTTGCGGATATCCTTTACCCAACAACGTTACAGGGTGAATTATTAGGAAAACTCTCCTAGAAAATATCGCGTATAAAATCTAGCCCGAGGGCGACATGGTAAGGTTGTTTCTTGTCTAATTAAGAGGATGTTAGCCTATCGTTAATTATCCCTGTTTGTGGAAGTATTTTTTCTCTCCTTTATTAACGATTAACATGTTTATATTACTTTTGCTTTTATGATAATAATAATGCTCTTTTATTGACAAATAAAGGAAATATTATACAGCTTGGAGGTCTGACGAAAATAAGGTCATCATTATGTAAGCAGCTACCTAATTTATTTTGCTGTAGGCTCATTAAAACAAAAGTGCTGATGTGCCAACGATTAAATGACTTGACTCAGTATGAAATACATTTCTTTTCCAAGATATTATACAAAGATACCAAGATACGGTCGGAGGCGCGCGTTGTGTGTCGGCCCGTCCTTTGCATTTTTATTTTAAAATAATAGTTAAACCTAACTTTTCACGGCTAAATCTGCATTCAGTGTACACATAAACTTATGACTAGTGTAGTGACATAAACAGTGTATTAATTTTCCTCGGAATTGTTGAAAAATAAGTGAAAATATACTACAGGGAATGTTATTACCGGCCTAGCCCTGACCTACCTCACATAAGGTCGCAGGAATCGATCGTGCGTCGAGCTGTGTACCGTGCGCCCGAGTCATTCCGAAGTTTGCCGATAAACGACGGACGCGAGCGCAGTAGCTACGATGAGCTTGCAGCGATCATCGTCTCATACCACACTCACAGGAGGAAGCGGTAGCGATAGCGGGTCAGTACCAAAAATAACTTCTCAAGAATACGATTCTTATAGCAAAGTTAAAACAAGAAAACGCAAAGAACGCTGTGAACAAGAGGAATATAAAAATGACTTAGCAAGCTTTCGGTCAGAAATAATGATGTTTTTTCAAGAATTTTCTGAAACTCAAAATAAAAATTTATCGGTCATACGAGCGGAAATAAGTGAAATTAAAGACGAAATCAAAGCCATAAAATCGGTAACTGAAAATTTTTCAGAACAATTACAACAAATAAATGATGATATTAAAACTATGAAATATGATAATTCAATGACCCAAAAAAAGTTAGAAAAACTAGAAAATGAAATATTCCAGCTAAAAGATGCTTCTGATAACTCAACCTCTAAATCGCTTTCTCCTAACCACGAAAGCCTCATCCTAGAATTAAAGGAACGTTCCGAACGCGAGAAAAATGTCGTGATCATAGGAATACCCGAAAAAAATGATAAAAACTATAATGCTCGTCGTAATTATGATATCGAGGAGTTCTCAAAATTAACCACCTCAGTATTGGCTGATATTCCAAATCCGATAAAAGCTATACGACTTGGCAAATATTCTCCCGGTAAGGATCGCCCATTGAAAATCTGTTATCAGAGAAGTGAAACCGCAAAACTCATTCTGCAAAATAAATCAAAATTCCCCGATAACATTAAAATATACTCTGATCAAACTCCAGCCCAAAAGCAGTACTTACAGGCTATCAAGAAAGATCTAAGTAAGCGCCTAGCAAGTGGCGAAGACAATTTGATTATCAAATATATTAAGGGAATCCCCCAGATTATTAAAAATAAAACTAGCCAAAAAAACTGAATAGTACCCCACCACTAGATGAAAAACGTGCAGAAAGGCTAAACCACTACTGAATATGACGATATACCCCTGAGGCCATCATCGCTACGATTCTTTTATGCCAACCTAGGTAGCATTCGTAATAAGAACAAGTTTGATGAAGTAAAGTGCATAATAAGAACCATACCTAAGACTACACACTTACTGGTATTTACAGAGACATGGATTGAATCTGATGAGGATGCCAGATTGTATCAAATTCCTCACTATACTCATATTTATAATTATAGAAGAAAATGCAGAGGTGGTGGTGTTTCTATATATATTCATGACACACTAAAATTTGATATAACAGAAGATTTGGTTGAAAATGGTAATCATTATTTGTGGATAAACCTAGATAAATTGTCACTAAATATAGGAGTTATTTATAAGCCCGATGGAGATTATGATATTGATGGTTTTCTGGACATATATTCATCCCAATTAGACCAACGGCATCGGGCTATCGTCTTCGGCGATTTCAACATAGATTTGCTTAAGAAAGATTCATACATCATAAAATATGTTAATGAGATGAAGGAATGTGGATATGATATCCTAAACAAAATTAACCCAATTCACTGTACCCGAGAAACAAGCAGCACAAAGACAATTATAGACCATATCAGTACGAATGTTAGAAACCATTCCTTCAATCTCACCATTATAGAATCATCCTTGTCAGACCATAAACAATTATACCTCGAGGTTGGGAAACTTACACCAAGCAAAAGAGCGAAGATTAAGTACCCGGCATTGGATTATGATAAACTCTACAAAAGTGTATCAGAAACAGTGGATAATATAGATAACAATTACTGTATTTTAGAAATGTGTATATTACAGAACATTGAATTATGCAAAACTGAAAAAGAAAAAATACTAAACCCCCCCCAAAATGACTGGATAAATAAAGAAATTATTGATGCAATAAATTTAAGAAATCACATGTGGAAGGAAAGTACAAGAAATCCAAAAGATGAAGAAGTATTGAAACGATTTATAATTGAGCGAGACAAAGTTCGAAAGATGATCAAATCCAATAAAGAAAATTATTACCATGGCTTATTTAAGGAAACATTTAATCAACCGAAAAAGATGTGGGATGTTATTAACAGCCTTGCTGTTAACAGAATAAAAAATGCACCTGCTCCGTCAAGTTTGCTGTCTGATTCTAAATTAGTAACTGACGGAACCCAAATATGCAATTTGTTTAACTCATTCTTTTCTTCAATTGGTGCCGATCTGGCCAATAAAATACCTCACAAATATCATATTTGCGCAGAAAATATTATAACCTATGGCCACGCTTACTCACATGATATAACACTTAATGAAATTAGACCTTGTAGCACAGACGAAATAGATAAAATAATAAATGATTTAGATACTAACACAAGCACCGGATTAGATGGAATTTCCACTAAGGCAATTAAATGTATTAAAAGTCTTATTGTTGAAAAACTGGCTATTACAATAAATATATGTTTTAAGTTAGGAATTTTTCCAGACTCACTTAAAGTAGCAAAGGTCAGTCCTATATATAAATCTGGTTCTAAAACTGACCCAAGTAATTACAGGCCGATATCAGTTTTACCGGTAATATCTAAAATATTCGAAAAAGCCTTATACAAACGACTAAGTGATTATTTGATTGAAAAACAATTTCTTATCGATGAGCAATACGGGTTTCGGCCAAAATCTAGTACATTAACAGCTGCTATAGATCTAGTAACAAAAATTAAAACGCATATTGATAAAAAGAATATAGCGCTGGGTATATTTATTGACTTAAAAAAAGCGTTTGATACTGTGAGTCACCAAAAGCTACTTTTAAAACTACGCGACGTAGGTATCGAAGGTAAAGCACTTGACATATTCGAATCATATCTGCGAAACAGACGTCAGGTCGTTAAAATAAATAGTTATGAGGGTAATTTTCAAAGTGTTTCATACGGAATTCCTCAAGGATCCATACTCGGGCCATTACTATTCCTTGTATATATTAATAATATTAAAAAAATTGAACTATCCGGATATCTCTCACTATACGCCGATGACACATGCTTGTTTTATTTCGGTAAAACAATCGATGAAGTCATTACAGATGCTCAAAAAGATTTAGACTTGCTGACTGAATGGTTTTTACAGAATTTACTAACAATTAATACACAGAAAACATCATATATGATTTTAGCAGCAAAAAACAAAATTGTACCCGATCATGCACCTCTGAAAATAAATAACGAACCAATAAAAAGATCCCATCAGGAAAAATACTTAGGGTTACTCATAGACGATAAGTTAACATGGAGACCGCATATTGAGCATGTTAGATCCAAGCTAACATCTTTAGTAGGAGCACTTCGAAAAGTCGCACATTGTATACCTAAACAGATTAAACACACAATCTACTACTCCTTAGTACAATCCCATTTAAATTATCTAATTGAAATTTGGGGATCTGCTGCACCAACTAACCTTAGTCCATTACAGAGAACGCAAAACAAAATTATAAAATCTTTATTCCATTATCCTTTTCACACGCCAACAAAAGACCTATATATAAAAACTAAATTATTAAATTTATCACAAATATATAAGTATAACACATGCATATTGATAAAAAAAATCGCAACTAACACTATCAAAAGTAATATAGAACTAAACGTAAAAATTAATACTCATAATCTTAGAAATAAATTTAAACTCGACGCAATAGTGCCAAGGACTAATTATGGAAGAAAGACAATACTATTTGATGGAGTACGGTTATTCAATAGTCTGCCGAACAACTTAAAGAATTGTACTTGTATGAATGCCTTTAAAAGCAAACTAAAGTTACACTTAACAGCAGCAAGTACCAGTGTTTAATTTAAGTACCTATAACATTTATAACTATTATTATTTATTCCTTTGTATCTCATTATAAGTGAAATGTAAATTTCTTATGAGAATAAAGATCTTTAAACCTAGATATTTAGTAAGAAATGTCACATAAACAAAGGCGTCACGCGATTTTGTAAGATATTTTCAATCAAATAATAGCGTCATTGAGCTATGTTACCCATATTCTATAATTGTACTATGTTAGTGCCAATAAAACCATCCAATTGACTTCTTCGTAACTCGAGCAATCTATTAACATCAAAGGAAATCTGACTATCACGTACATAGATACATAAATAAACCGGAAAAAAAGTCGTAGCAGGATGAATTTTGGTTTTACCTATGTTTTTTAGTGTAGAGAAGTTTTGAGAAAGATTTCCCAAAATTCACACGAGAATCCAAAATGTTGGGAAGTGTAAAGTTTACGCGGACGGAGTCGCGGGCTGCCGCCAATAATATTGTTAAAGTTTTTGCGAAAGAAACCAGTCTCCAATTTATAATTTGACAAAAATTTGCTACAAATAAGGTAAACATAGTCAAAATTTAGTTTTAACTTTTTCGGTCTAATAAGAAATTCTTGTAAAACTGAATATGAAAGAATTTTCCTGTCTGCTGCTGCTTTAGCCAAAGCGTTTTTTATTTTCGCCAATTAGTAAAAACACGTGGCTTATTATCTTAAGATTAACACTAATTAAGATCCTACAGAGGTGGAGACCTCAAAGCAAGTAGCTCCTTTGAAAACATTACCGGCTTAATTAGAAGCGTTTGCGTTGAAATTATATTAAAATGTTTGTCAAAGAGATTGCTGGCAACTTCACGGAAGCTTACTGAAAATTGAAATTTATAAACTGCCTATACCTTAAACGAACTAATAGATGTAAAATCAACTAAACATTTAATAAATTGCACGTTATAATCGTATAAAATTTGGCATGAGCTTGGAGAAAAGGTGACATCAGTTCACATTTTACCAGTCCTGGATATCTTCTTTAAAACGCCATACACCTTGGTCCCGTGCTTCCCGTATTCACTGCTTACCTGTAGCGATGACAATGTCTCTCCATAATATGGCCATATTATGGTTGGTGGTCTACCCACCGGAGCAACAGTTATCTACCTCATACATCTATATCTGTGATATACACACACACGGTTGTGTTCCCTCCTACAACCACGCATAGCATAGAGGGACAGATGAAATGTAATGACAGTGTGTATAAATTTCATTATAAGAATAATACAATAAATTCACTAAGTACCTAAATATATTAGAAAAAAATGACATATAATTCAAAGGAGTGTGTTGCTACACTTGAAGTTAATGTTGGTTTAGAAATCCCTGTACCAGATTGTACATTAAAGCTTTTGTTTTCGTTAAAATTTTGTACTAAAAGAGACGTCGTTATGCCACATTAGAGGCCCCTTGAGGCATATCATGCTCGTCAATACTCAAGGGACATCAAGGCAGATTATGACTTTCTGAAAGGACAAGAATTTAGTAAATTAATTATATCCATAAGCTCATTATATATTTTGGAGTAAAATATCACCAACCTATGCCAGTGGATATCGTAAGTGGCGATTAAGGGTTTCTGGCATGTATATACTTAACAGCGCCTCGGATTCACAATACATATATATTCCGAAAATCACACTGCTGTCACTAACACGCATATTGCAATAGCCTTGTTGCGTGCCCTGAGGGAGGCCTTCTGTGATGATCTTTTAGGACAGATACTTTGGTTGGATTGGTACATACATTATATACGACCATCATCCCCAAGGGGGTTGAAAAGGATTTGCAAATGACACACCCAATTTTCATCAGTTAGTATTTTAGGTTTCTCGTGGTAAGTGAGCCTACCGTTAAACTTAGGGGACAAATAGGTGCAACAATGAAAGGCCGATAAGGAATCCAGTGGGAAATATTTCTGAATATTTTTAAGGACAGATATTACAAATGATGAAATTGTAACAAGTTATATATAAGTTCGGATACCTATGCTAAATGATAAAATAAATATTACCGATGTCTATTTATATCACCTTTTTAATTAAATTGACGACCATTGAGCTTGCTCTGCCATCACCGCAAAATAATCTACGCCAGTGGCGATATACAGAACTATTATTTCCAACTTCGATTTAAGCACTGAAATGTGGCTACTAGCGACATCACAAACCGCACAATACCGTTTGCTGCTCTGCAATAATCAGATCATGGAAGCCAATTTCCTTTAACAGTGACGGAAGGATACAGATCCTGTATACTAAACCAGAATTAGCGGGTATTTTAATTGCATTTTCAAATTAAATCCCTTTCGGACGGCTTACGTTGCACGTAATTGTATTCTAAAGTTAACTTTACTGAAAATAATTACTAAAATATATTTCACCTCTTTTTGGCATACAGATAGAGATTACCATCCACGTTTTATTTTATTTTGAGCACGGATACAGCAAGTTACTAAATTTTTGAAATAGTTGATATATTGTTTATTTTAATTATTTATAAATCAACTTGTCTAATAATAGTTGTAAAACATTTTTTTTTTCAGAAAGCAAGCCGTTCTGTACATGGTAAAAGCATCTTAGCAAGAGCCCATTACGTCAGACCCACATGATGTCCACAAACCGTTAAATAACCGAACGCATGACACCAAAAATTGTTAACATAATGATGGGAAAATTTAATTTTCATCAGTCATGTCCCGAGAGCCACGAAAAGCCTTTCAATTATGCGGTCACGTAGGTAATTTGCCTAATGATGCCATTTCATGATTATTTGAGTTTGACTGTACCATTCGCGCCATTTCAAGGTGCTAAATGGAGTTTTCGTGTTCAGACCACTTCCAACTGATTAAGATCTTCAACTATTTTGGTTTGAGCTGCGCTTTTAGCTTTGGGATTTCCGCGCTGGTATAAAGTTGTCCAAGTTGTGTGGTGAAAGAGTTTTTTAAGTTTATTATTAGAATTGTTCACGTAAGTGTGTAAGGAAAATGGTCAATGGGTTCTTCTTCGAGCAAGTCATTCTTTGGTGATTTGCGTGGGAATATTTAAAGATGGTATTTTATTCAAAGTCACGTTAGAATTTAAAAATATACTTAAAAATATTTTTTTTTTTAAAGAAGAGGTACATCGGAGTGCAGTACTTACAGAAAAAATCGAAGTTTAAAAAAATGAGGCCACGTAAATCAAAAAACATTCCACGGAAATAATTTTTTAATTCAACTTCCTGGAATGAGTTATTTAATATTACTTTATAGTAAAAATAATTTACTTCTTACCATGTTAAATTACATATTGTACCTACATGGATTATCTAAATAAAAAAAACTGTAATGTGATAAAAAAAAAGAAAATCAGTCGACAATTGTTTATTAATTTGTTAAAGATATTACAAACAAGCGGGTGGGCTGCAAAAAAAATTAAATGTCGAAATTACCTGGGATAAAAATATTTTCCCTGAATAAATTGTAGCCTATGTGTTATTCTGTATGTAAGCTCTATTTCAGTAAAGTTTCATCAAAATCCATTCAGGAGTTTTTGCCAGAATGAGCAACGAACATCCTTACATATATTTTCACAAACTTTCGCGTTTATAATAGTAGTAGTAAGATCCTAGTATTAGTTTATATACTGGACAGCAAATAAACCATGCCACCCGTCACCTTGGAACTCTAATTCATTTTCTCAAAAAGTATCAGACTTACAGCTATCAAACTTATGTCTACAGAAAGTGCATTTAATGATGAATAGAATGAATAGAAACACATTGAGATTTACAAATTTGTTAAGCGATTATTAAGGAGTTTACAAAAAGGAGTTGTTTCCCAGTCTGGTTAAGCCTCAAATTAAACAAAAAATTAAGCAGAAAACAAAACAAAAAATAAATAAAAAAGTTAATGCTTAGTATACAGTGTTCCCTTCCCTTGCTCGAATAACTGCCAGCATCATCATATTCTCTAGTGTACGGCTATCAATATAAAATGGGATATAGACGTGTAGGTATATATTTATTATGCTAAATATAGGTATAAAGATATAAAAGTATTTTTAAATATATTTTTTTTTTTATAGTACCACCTCTATTAGGTACGTGACACCAAACTAAACAAACCTGTGTTATATGTACGAATAGTTAAGGATTTATATACTCGTATTTAGCAGTTGAAACGGGCGATAGACTCTAGTACTAGTGTAAACAGAAGTTGCTTTACTCAAGTTTGGTTCCGTGTTAAATACTATGTTCTGGGAACTTGGTCTATCGTCCATGAAGTTGTTATATTCAGATACTGAACCCAATTCTGCACGATAAACCATCCTATTTAAACTGTGCTAAATCACTTTGCTATATTACGTGCCAAAACGGTCAACATCAAACATTAATAAAAAAAATTGTTAAACGATTATTTATTACACAGTTAACAAAAAGATTTTGAATATTAATCTTATATATGAAAAACCGAACCATTGGATAGGAGGTTCTAAGAAAAAAAATAGTATAAATTGATATTCATATTTCAGATCATGAATCAGTTCAGATTTTACATGAAATTTTTTAAACCGTTTTAATTCAATAAAATTCCTTACATGATGATCTGCTTAAAAATATTAATTTACCCAAACCATTTTTCGTTGGACATTCAAAACGCGAAATAACGACACTGTAATGGAATCACCTCATAGCAATCACATTAGCCAAATTGTGTTCAGAGCCGTCCCCACAATAAAATGAAATTCATTTCTTTGAGTGATCCCTCGGCCATATTTTCTATTTTTATTTATTTTCAATAAAACCGGCAAACGATACCGCAGGTTTATTAAAAGGGGAAAACTTCGGGCCTTATTAAATTTTGCGGTGATCGGGTATGCTTGTTTGTGAAGTTATGTAAGGTATTTTCGGTGCCTTACAGATTTGTTTTGGAAGTAAATTTTTTGCCTATAAAAGGAAAGTAGGTACTTGTTCATACTCAAACTTTCCGAGGGAATTATTAAGTGATAAAGTGAATGAATGGGAAATAACTTTTTGGATTGATCTTATTATTTTAAGTAAAATCGTTATCATCATCATTTAAGTACTCTGCTGAACATGGGTTTCCCGCAATAATAACTAATGCCTAAAATATAACTCAGACAAAATACGTCGTATCGCGGATTTCAATAGACCATAGTAAAATAAAACATAATCGTGCCAGAGCTACGACAATTACGAAGACACTAGCGCTTACGACAAAAAGGCTTTTTAACTAAAACGTAGACTGCTAGTAGGTACATAATAGGGGTGGTGTGTAACCAAGACAAGGGGTGTGGCTTTATCTCTTCTACTAGAAAGGCTGCAGTGATAAATACGTATCACCTATGCGTCAATAGCGTGATACCCAGAAAATAGAATTCCACATTGCACAAATCAGTTGAATACAATAAAACTATGAACTTTATTTGCAGCATTATCTGCCAGTTAACCTATATTGTTTATGGTTAAAGTAAATGCAATTAAAATGAAATACAATTTTTTCTCTTTTTTGTTTTTAGTCCTGGCTACCACATTTCAGGACGCCAGCCGTGTCTACAGGGTGTAACAGAAAGGGTATGTTTAGTGAAAAGCTATGTAAATAGCCAACTATAGCGAACCTATTTCCAAAATTTGAGACTCAAAATCACGTTTATTTTTCAAAAATTGTATGAACATTCTTGAGTTGTTTAGAAATTCTCCATATTATCTGGAAAAATAAACATGCGATTTCTCAAATTTTGTGAGTGGGTTCCGTTTAGTGGGCTATTTACATAGCTTTTCGCTTAACATACCCCTTTTGTTACACCCTGTGTATGTAAATATTATACTTTAATGTTGCATCCTCGAGATTTAATATACAATGTAGTCCGTCTTCCTATGTATTGCATTGCCACACTGTTCAGATAAAAAAAAAGTGAATTTTGTCTATACCAAACGTCAGCTGTCACTTCATTCGTGTTTCGTGTGCGGCATTGCTACTTCGTTATTATTCAATATTTTATCTTTTTTTATCAGTTTAATCGTTTATTCTTTAGATAGTTTCATATTAAAATATGGGCAAAAGAAAACGTGAGAATAAGGAAGAATATTTATTACGAAAGATAAGGCGATATGAAAATAAATTAAGACTTAGACGTGAAAAAGGTAAGTACTTAGATCTACCTTCGCTGTACTTGTTTTTTTGCCATCTTAAAGAGATAATACGAGATATTATCCTGATAGCAAGTTGTTTTTGTATTTCTTAGAGTGGTAACACGTGATGTTATCCAGAAGTACGTTTTTACTTTCTTAGCGAGATAGTACGCGATACTATCCTGAAAGTAATTATGACTTTCTCTCCCCAGAGAATAGAACTTCGCGGTCGCCTGAGTCATTATGCGATGACTATGGAAGTCCAGCTAATTCCTTCGAAGATGTAAACAGTGGCCCTGATGATATAATCACATCGGAAGTGACAACCTCGGAACATAATCAAGTAATAAGATCAACAGTCAATACTATGCCACAACATATCACCACGCAGCCTCCACCTCCGGCGCAAGATCAATCGTCGACCGGTCCAAGTGCAACCGTCGAAACTGCGCCCGATATCCCGATTGAAATTCTACAATTGCTTGGAGAGGCGAAAAAATTAGATCCTGCGTTAGGTACAAAAATACCCGATGAAGTCGCTGAACGTTGGGGAAAGATTCTCCTTGATGGTTTGGCCAAAGAGCAGAAAGAAGCGTTGAAAGAGAAGATGCTTGTACCTGAAAATTTTACTTTAGCCCGAGCACCAAAATTAAACCCTGAAGTGTCTTCAGTATTATCTGACTCAGCTAAAAACCGAGACAAACACCTAGAAGCAGCGCAAAACCAACTTGGTATGGGTATCGCAGGCCTGGTTAATTTAACATCAGACCTTATACACGCCGAATCGATCGACAAGATGGATATTTTAAAAAGAATATCTGAGGTCAGTCAGATATTACTTGATTTACATCATGAAGAAACTTTTAATAGGCGCAAACTTATAGTGCCTCTTCTAGATAAAAATTTCTGGAACATAATAAAAGGTGTAACAAGAGATCACCTTTTGTTTGGCACAACACTTGGTGAAAAAATTAAAACATCAAAAGATATAGAAAAATCTAGCCAACAGATAAAGAAACCTGTTGTACCTAATGCTACTGGCAATCGCCGAATAGGATTCCAACAGGGAAATGCGAGAGGTCCTCCCCGGAAAACGACCAATACGAATATGACGCAAGCACCGAGTCGATATCAGCCGCAGCCATCAACGTCATCAGCGAGGAGGACCCAGAATGTGACAACTCAACGCGGCCACTATGCGGGCAGCCGGAGACCTTACGACAAGAAAAATCGCCGTTAGAGGTAACTCATTCTGGTAGAATTAGACACTTTTATGATAATTGGACGTCTATAACTGACGACCCTGTCGTATTAGGTTATGTTAAAGGCTATAAAATACCATTTATGGGCAAGGTTTACCAAAATATGGAACCTAAGAACCCACCATCTCCTCACGATGATATGGAAATGGCCATTTTGAAACTTATTAAGTTAGGAGCGATATCTAAATGCGTCGATATAAGACAACAATTTATTTCTCCAGTTTTTTTTACACCCAAAAGCACTGGAGGTTACAGATTTATATTAAATTTAAAAGCTCTCAATAAATTCTTACCAATTCGTCATTTTAAAATGGATGACATACGCACCGTTTCCAAACTCGTTTTACATAATTCATTTATGGCAACTGTTGATTTAAAGGAATCCTATTTCTTAGTTCCAGTTCATGAATCACAAAGGAAATATCTAAGATTTCGCTACAATGAAGTCTTATATGAGTTTAATTGTTTACCATATGGCCATAGTCTTGCACCACTTATATTTACAAAATTATTAAAATCGGTTATGTCTTACTTACGGAATAATAATCACACCGTAGTCTCATATTTAGATGACATTATCTGCATCGGTGATACTTACGATACTTGTTCTGCAACTGTTACGTCTGTCATTCAAATATTTGAAAAGTTAGGCCTTGTGATTAATTATGAAAAAAGTAGTCCAAAGCCGAGCCAGATATGCAAATTTTTGGGATTCATTATAAATTCAAAATCAATGTGCTTACAATTGCCATTAGAAAAAATAAACAAAATCACTAAATTGATATCCAAAACTCGATGTAAGGACAGCGTTAGTATTCGAGACTTTGCAAAGCTTATTGGTACTTTATCAGCAGCTTGCCCTGCTATTGCTTACGGCCGGGTATACACTAAACGTTTCGAACGGGAAAAGTATTTAGCCCTCTTAAAAACAAATGACAATTACGACGAGAAAATGTTACTTAACTCCACTTTGCAAGAGGACTTCTCATGGTGGAGTCATATATTGAACAAAAATATGAATAAGTTTCGCGATGGCCATTTTTACAAAGAAATATTTACGGATTCTTCGCTCACGGGCTGGGGTGCAGTCTGTGAGGGTGAAGTTACCAGAGGTCATTGGTCCCTAGAAGAACGAAGATATCACATAAATTTTCTTGAGTTATTAGCCGCTTTCCTCGGCTTAAAAACCTTTTGCAAAAACAAACGAAATATTGACGTACTTCTCAGAATAGACAACACCACTGCCATAGCCTATATCAATAAAATGGGAGGTATTCAATTCCCCCATTTAAACAATATTACGCGAGAAATATGGCAGTGGTGTGAGGAAAGGCAGATTTACATATTTGCATCGTATATCAGGTCAAGAGAGAATACTGATGCTGATCAAGCTTCTAGATATACCAACATCGATACGGAGTGGGAACTTAATTCCACCTTGTTCAGGTCTATCACCAATAAGTTTAGTCAACCTGATATTGATCTATTTGCTTCGCGTCAAAATAAAAAATGTAGTAAATATTTGTCTTGGCAACGCGATCCAGATGCTTATGATATAGATGCATTTACAGTGTCATGGAAACGTTACTTCTTTTACGCCTTCCCACCATTTGCGCTTATACTGAAATGCTTAAGAAAAATAATTAACGATAAAGCAACTGGAATAGTTCTCGTCCCGTATTGGCCAAGTCAACCTTGGTACCCGCTGTTTAGAAGATTGATTATCTCAGAAATAATTTTTTTTGAAGCTGATAAAAATAATTTGTTGTCTCCTTACAGGGAACCTCATCCCATGTGGAGAAAACTTACCCTGGCTTGCGCGATACTATCAGGGAATCGTACTTGAGGCGAAAAATTCCAATTGAAACCATAGAAATTATGATTAAATCTCTCGCCAATAACACTATCAATCAATATAATGTTGCACTTAAGCGCTGGTATTCCTTCTGCTCAGAAAATAATATAGACTATCTAGATAGTTCGATAACATCAATTCTAAAATTTCTGACTGATGAGTTTCATAGAGGCGCCAGTCTTGGGACTTTAAACTCATTTCGCTCCGCGTTAAAGTTGATATTATCGAAGGAATCTACAGAAAATGATTACATTTCTAGATTTTTTAAGGGTGTATTTAAAATCAGACCAAATTTCCCTAAATATAGCACTACATGGAATCCTAACTTGGTGTTAGATCATCTCTCGAAATTGTATCCAAATGAAGGACTTTCTCTTAAAGATATTTCTAAAAAATTAGTAACGTTACTTGCGTTGTCCACGGGACAACGGATGCAAACGTTATCCTTGATCAAAACCAAGGACATTAATGTTACCGATTCCTGTATACTAATTACAATTAACGAGATCATAAAGACATCAGCACCAAATAGACAGAATCCTCGGTTAATTATACCTTTTTTTGTAAATAAGCCATCTATATGCCCCGCAACAACTTTGATTTGTTATATGGATAAAGTAAAACCATTTAGAACTACCGAAAATAATGATAGACTAATCCAAACCTATAAAAAGCCTATACATAATTGTACTTCGCAATCAATCAGCCGTTGGATAAAGGAAACTCTCGGTGATAGTGGCGTTGATGTTAATATCTTTTCTGCATATAGTATCCGACATGCGTCTACGTCGGCTGCTCATAGAGCAGGAGTCTCGATCGAAATCATTAAAAAGACTGCCGGCTGGTCAGGAAACTCGGTTTGTTTTGCGAAATTTTATAATCAACCTCTTGTTACTTCCATAGAAGATAAAAGCTTTGCTGAAGGTGTATACAAAATATAACACTGGATGTATGTTATAGCTACCATTTGGTTAATATTTTTACTTTGCCTAGATAATTAAGACTACTTTAAGTGTTTATGATTGAAATACATAATTAACAAAAATTTCAGTGTATATTTTTATTATTTCTTTATTGAAAAGTAAATGTTCCGTTTCACAAAATAATGTACGCTAAACATCTACATTGTATATTAAATCTCGAGGATGCAACATTAAAGTATAATTTATGGTTAATTGAACTTACCTTAAGTGAACTTCAACCAAAATTATACGAGATGTTGCATCCGAAGAGATTTAACACCCCCCCAATCCCAGTATTATACAGTCAAAAATATTTAATAACCCTGTTTATTTGTGAAACGACACGAGCTCTAAAACGAATGAAGTGACAGCTGACGTTTGGTATAGACAAAATTCACTTTTTTTTTTATCTGAACAGTGTGGCAATGCAATACATAGGAAGACGGACTACATTGTATATTAAATCTCTTCGGATGCAACATCTCGTATAATTTTGGTTGAAGTTCACTTAAGGTAAGTTCAATTAACCATAAATAATATGATAACTTACATGAAAATAACAATTCTCCAGTGGAAACTAGCAGTTTTCGTTCCCATGTTGGTACCTACCCTGTGTATGAAATAGCGTTGTTATGACAACAATAGGTATCAGAAATAACAAAGCTTGCAGCAACATTTGTATCCTTTTGCAGCTCTAATTAAATTATTCGCAATGAAATACTTTGGCGCGTTAAGCTTTCCCGGGAATATTCACCTCTTTCTTGTTTTAATCTTGGAGGAAATGTGGGTATATTTATCAAGGAATATTAAATAGGGTAATAATGGAATAACAAATGTGAGTCCCGGAGGCGACACGCCGCGATCTCTTAAACTGGATATTTGATTTTGTTTCATGTTTTTTTTTTGTAAACGTTGAAATTCTGGACAATCTCTTTTGTTTATTGGAGTTATTGTTTTGACTGGGGAGTAATAGAATATAATGTTATTTTAGCCTAAATTAGTAGCAATCTGCAGGTTTATTGGAAAACGCCTTGTTATATAAAATAATATATAATAACCTTTTATTATTTTCACATACATAATTATAAATTATAAAAAATTGGCCGACCTCTCTATAAACGCTTTAGCAAAACGAATGCTTGCAGCAATCAATCTTCATATAAAAGAATATTCGTTTGGTCATTAGTTTATCCATTATTTTATACCTATAGCCCTTGCAAATATATTCATCCTAAGAGATAAGGCCCCATGCATAAGGTAACAAATACGACTGTCGCACCTCACTAAATCGCCCATCTAACACGCAACCATCCAGAAGGCGCGCAAAAATTTTAAGGCAGGGCCACACATGTGTTTATCGCTCAGATTTATCAGTGTCGCGCGAATGCCACGCTAAGCTGCGCGATAAGTCTGAGCGGCGTGACACGCAAGCCTTCACGTCACCTGAGTCGGATGAGAGAAATAAATGTGCGCGTTTCACACCATTTAGTTAGGTGTTGGGCAGATTATTTTATAGGTTTATTAATGGTGACGATTTTTGTTTTTGTTATGCGTAAATTGTCCTTTTTGGCAAAACGCTTTATAAGTAAATGAACTGTTTTTGAAAATGTATTTTCTCAAACGGGAAATATTAAAAAGTTTAATTTTTTATCTGGAAATTCTTTTTTATCTATAAAACATGAGACACTGGAATTGAAAGATATACAGGCACGATATTACTTTTAGAATAAAATTAACGAGATATCTCGTTATTCATAAAACCGTATTCTATGAGAATCTGAATAATAATAAAAATAAGAATTATTTTCATTTTCACATAAAGGACCAAATAAAAGGTTATATGATTACAATACGAAAATATTCCATAAAAGATTTAACAGAAATGATGAACATCGGTGAAATTTAAAGCCTGTCGTATAAAACAACATAAAGGTGTGTCCACATCTAGTAATCTGGCCGGTATCGTTGTACCTTCATATATTCGACATAAATCTTGCATATCGGTATTGTAAAATAATATAATTAAATAGAAAGCAGAAGGATATCACTGGCATATTTACCTACCTAAGTAATTACCTTGAGATACAAATACTATTTAAAGACGTATTAGGTAACTTGCTTCTTAGATCAAACCATGCTTAATCGATGGACGCTAATTTAATTTGATTTCAACATATACGTGGTACCCTACCGTGGTAAGCTACATTATACGAATGTCTGAAGCACTAAATTATATGAAAAATATCAAAACCAGTAAAAATATTATATAATTAATTCTGTTAATATGAACTAAAAGGCTCAAACCTAACAATACAGCGTATTGAATTTCCAGATAGTAACGGATGATATATAATTCAATATACAAACGAATTTCAAAAGAAAAATGCTATACCCGCAGTTGTGGATGCGCGCTAAAATGAAAACAGAATCAGTCAGTTCAAAACCATGTTTCCTATTCAACATGCGATTTTCTATCTGTAGCCTCGGAATTTTTCATCGGCATACAATCCGGATCGGCCCGGGTTTACAAAGGCTCCAGTTTGTCCGGGTCATTGCTATTGTACCTGTGTGCACAGCCTTAATTTGAAGTATCCGCGTAGTTTTCTGAATAGCAATTTTGAAAATTACAATTGAGTTTGGCTTAGCTTTTAGGAATATGTACTGAAGTGTATTTACCAATGGTCTATAAGGTAGGTATATCTGATTCAGCTTATGTCGACAAAAATAAAGAGATAAAGTTTTGTAAATTAGACCAATTTAATGGTTAAAATATTCTGTCACAAACTTTAAAAATGGTGTAATATTTTACCAAGTTCACCTCACAATCAAATCCATGTATCCGTACGTCGATTGAATAAAAATGAATATATTCCGTTTGATTTAATTTTATTCGAAATTAATCCGGAAGGATGAAAGCCGAAGCTCTGCGTTGGTTCGGTTCATAGCCTGAACGCAGGTAGGTAAATTACATTGGTACGGTCCATGTGACTTTCTTTTTGAACTTCCAGTTTGATAGTTTAAAAAAATGCTATATGTCATGTATTAGTAAAACAACTATTATTTCTTAATCTTTATTGTAGGTACATAAGTAGTGAGCATACAAAGTTAACAAAAAGTTGATCGAATATCTACAAAGGTGTGCTTATCTCTAAAAGCAAACCAGTCGTAAAAGAGAAATAAACACAGGAGGTACTACTTGGGAAACTAGGTACTACCTATATATACTACAATATGAAACAATATAAATCAGTGTCAGCTTTTTCAAAACAGTTTTTTTGTTGTTGATATCCTTAAAAAAGATCTTTATAATTGGATTGGTCCATGTATTATTTAATTTTGGTAATCTACGTATTACACATATTCATACATATAAAATATCTAAAATTATTTAAATATTTACCTAATACTTTAACAACAGACTACGTTACCTAGGCTGGCACCGACTCCAAAAAATAAGTGATAATTATAAATATTTAAATAGTTAAAAATGACTTTGTTAAAGTATTAGGTATTAAGTTGTAAATATTTAAATAATTTTAGATATTTAATATGTATGAAGTAGATAAATTAGTTACGTTATTTATCGATTTTTAGTTAAAGTTTTTGTCGTTTGTGTTTTTTGAAGTCGCTTAATATTTTTTTAAGTCAGTTTATTTCTTGATTTTTATTTGTGTTATTGCATTGTGAACTTAAATAGATGCTAGTTTATATAGGTACTTAAAGGTTTCATCGTTACCATCTCAGGAGTAGTACCTACCCGTATAAGTATCACGTTAGCCCTACATATATAGTTTCCATCGACCAATTGCACTACTGTCCCCAAAATGTGAAATTAATTGAAAATTACAACATCACATATCCACCTGCATCATTTACAGCATCTTTTGCTTTGTGACCATATTTATAAACGCAATATTTAAAATAGCTGCAGAACAAAAGTTCTTTTACGCGCATACAAGTTACGAAAGAGTGACGTCATAATTGTGTAGCCGTTTGTATGGAGCGTTTTTTTGGCAAGTCAAAAATTGTCATTTTGAAATCGTTATATCCCGTAAAGAATTCACGCTAACGAAGTTTTTCTTTCGCAAATGTTTCTTTTATTTTATGATCTTTCGATATAAATACAAATAAAAAAACCGTAAACATCCCTATTGACGGAAATATCGGTGAACATACATAAAAAAATATTAGACGTACAGACGAATTGAGAACCTCCTCCTTTTTTGAAGTCGGTTAAAAAGAGGTTGTAAGTTGAAGCATTTATATTGATGTTAAAGTTGTTAAAATATTTTATCTTATCTTTGACTTTCCAAGATACACACAGAATAACTTTGGGCTAAAGCTTCTGATAACGATTTACGGCTCAATAACCCTTGATTACGTTCAAGATTCGTGGAAATCGGCTTTTATCGAATAAAGGCAATTTACGTAATAATGCCTCAATAATATTAACTTCTCATTCTCAGACTTGAGATCAATATTAGAGGATTACGGACCCTATAATGTAAGTATTGAGATAATAAAGAGAGTATTTTGTTAAGACTTTGCTGAATGTACTTAGGTACATTTAAAGACTCGTGCCTGAGCGTTTTTATAATATTTTTCCCGAATTTTAGTAATAAATAAATACCTGAATTTATAAACAATGCTTTCAATCAATCAAAATCAATTCAATCAATTCAGAGCACAATAAATTAAGTTACAAACTCTTCAACCCTAAATTCATATTTATTTGCGATACCTAGGGCAAGTGAAAATTAAATCCGGACCAAAGCGCACCTAAGGATATTTTACGTCAAAAACTACGTAAACCTTTATAACGGACAAGGTGTAAACTGTAACACATTCTTTATGTATATAAATCAGAATCACAAAGGTTCGAGATTCAGCACATGTTTCCATTTCAGCTAGTTGCACCGTGTTTGCGAGCGTGCCCTGTCAGAAAGACTGGGAGAGATTATGTTAGAAAAATATGGTAGATGCGACAATTCACTCACATTAATTAACTTACGTACTTACTTAAAGTTTTGTAGGCGATTGGCTGACCACCTGTCACTACTAACCGAACTTGTACATCTCAACTATACCCTCAAAATTGGTCAGAAGTGGCACCATGTGGTCCTATCGGCCCTTGGTGCTCTGCCTACCCCGTACGGGTTAAAGGCGTGATTATATGTATGTATGTATGTACTTACTTATAGGACGCCCACGACTTCATTCGCGTTAACCTAAAAATTCCCGGATTTCCCGTTCCCGTGGGAATTGCGAAAACTTCATTCTTATTGGTTGCCTACCTACATCATACAAAGAACCATCGTCCATGTTTCATCGTTATGGATTATATAGTTTGCACTTGGTCTACATCTGTTAAGTTTGTCGGTCTTTTATTCCAAGCGCGAGTTTGACTTACTTATGTAAAGTGGTTAAGTCTGTATGCTGTAAAACAGTAACTTCTATGACTATCTACTTTTCGGCATAGATTTATATAATCACATCTGTCACTTCTATCACCACCTACTCTATGCAAGAAATACACGAGGTGGTCGCGCGTCGTGCGACTCCACAGGAATGAGTTATTGCGTGTCGTCAATTACGGGCGGACACGCTGCTCAATGCGATAACGGATCGCTGGAAGCGATAGTGCGGATAGGTCAGATTACAAAAGTTCGTATACAAAAGGTATCTCGTAGTAGTGTGGTGTGAATAATGAAAAGTTATCCATTAATATTAAGGTTGATTAATTTTGATTGGTTGATTGATATATATATAAAACTCATGCCGGAGGTAGGCAGCAGGGCCTCCCGTGTTGACAACATAGTCCGTAATACAAACTGCAGTCACCAACCCGCCTGCCCAGCGTAGTGACTATGGGCAAATACCCCCCATGGCAGTCTTGTGGCGTGCCCTGGGGAGGCCTATGTCCAGCAGTGGACTGCAATAGGCTGATGATGATGATGATGACACCTACCTATGCATGGACAGCTTATCTCCAGAAAATGCCGAGAAACAATACACATAATTAATAAAATATAAGTACGTATAGTATAGTAAAACCTGCAAAGTAAATTTTAAGACTTTTTTGAGGTCAGCCTAACTTTTTAAAGATAAACCTAGAAAAAAAGATATATAACATTTACAGACACATACCATATTACAGAACTATATCTCCGTAATCTAAAGCGCCATGTACATGTTTTCATTGTTCACATAATGCCATTGTGAAGGATTTAAACGTCTGCAGCACCCCAACACCTGCAATATACATGAAGCTTTATTATTAATTACCTTGAGAATTTACAATACAATATATTGAGCTTTCTGCTAAGTTTCTTTTATTCCTTTGTTTATTTCTCAGTTTGTGGGTGTTACTGGCAACTTTTCACGGATATTTTACATCTGGCACCGCTAAGCTGAGCGTTGTTGTAGATCGCGAATGAGATATTATAGCCAAGTTCTAGCTACCCTATTTTGGGAATACTGTCGTATATATACAGGATGGTTTTTCGTTGCCACCCTTAACGAAGGGTACGTACATCAAATAAAGTAAGTTTATGCCAAAAAAATGCTGAGAAACGATGTAAATTTTTTGGATTTTTTTTTAAATTACTAGATGAGGCGAAAATAGTGTCCAGGTCCAGTGTTCATGCTAGTTTATTCATAGAAAGATATTAATTATTGCTCGTGAAAAAATCTTGTTACGTGCGTTTAGGTGCATTTATGTAGAAAAAAGCAGTATATTTACTCAAATTTAGACCCTAATATCTTGGGAACTAGACACTTCCAAGGTATGCTTCCATGGAGAAAAATGATCGTGATGATGAGGAGATTTCGTAGTTTTCGGGAACGTTGATGACCAAGAATCATATACAGGATGATTTTTCGTGGCCACCCTTAACGAAGGGTACGTACTCTATACATCAAATAAAGTAAGTTTATGCCAAAAATAATGCTAAAAATACTCAAGTACTCAAAATATATATTTTTTTTAATTTTAATTATTTGATCGGGCTAAATTTATAGTGTCTAGTATTTATGTTAGTTTTTTTATAGACAGATATAAATTATTTCTCGTGAAAAAATCTTGCTGCACGCGTTTATGTGCATTTATGCAGAAAAACGCAGTCTATTTACTCAACTTTGGATCGTAATATTTTGGAAACCAGACACTTCCCAGGTATGCTTCCATGGAGAAAAATGATCGTGATGATGAAGAGATTCCGTAGTTTTCGGGAACGTTGACGACCAAAAATCATCCTGTATACCTATAGAACTGAAACTACTACTTACTTACTAGCTGTTGCCCGCGGCTCCGCTCACGTGGATGTCGCTTATTGCGTGGAAGGGCTATGAAAGACAGATAGTAGCCGATTCTCAGACCCATACAAAATATGCATATAAAATTCCATAAAAATCGGTCAAGCCGTTTCGGAGGAGTATGGTAATTTTATGTCACGAGAATTTTATATATTACATAGTAATCATATTTTTATATGTATTGTGAAGATTCCCAACAAAATATTTTTCGCTTTTACCGTAAAATATCTGTGAAATATTTCATATTAGTTCTCATGACATAATCGAGTGGCCGTGCTTGATCTTAAATGATAATACTTGGCGGAATTCCAACTAGGTTGTCAAAAAGTCAGACTTCCTTACAAAATCATAATAAAAGTATGATGAGACACCTCATCTCGTACTTGTAATTGAAGTAATACGAGAGCTTACGCCAGCAACCTCATCAGGATCCTGCAGAGTGGTTAATTCATGAAGGAAGGAAAAAGGGGGAGATGCATAGCGCATTATGAGTCGATCACTGGCTAACTTTGTCTCTAGTCTTGTGCCTGTTATTAGCACACCAAACGTTGTTCCTTCATAGTTGCACCCTGATATATAGGTAGTAGGAGGCGCAAGTATTCTGGTTCAGCTGCATAGATATTAAGCCCAAAACCAATGGCTTGAGCAGTCTCATTATTTTCAGTTGAAATTTTTTACCAGAATAGCGTAAACCATAGGTAGTAGTTTTTATAAGGTTTTCAATTAGTTACGATATTAGTCTTTATTGATAAAAGTAACGACTGACGACCGATTGGCATAGTTTTTAGTGACCTTTCCTGCAGCACTATAGGTTCTGGGTTCGACTCCTGGTAGGTAGAAATATTGATGTTATTAATATCGATGTCTGTTCCCGAGTCTTGAGTATTTGTAAAAATTATCCATCCATGTATTTATATACCGCTGCTTAGTATACACGACACAAAGTTTCAGAATGACCCGACTCTATTCTCTAAAAATGTAGCGAACAAAGTGATTATTCTTCCATTATGACTAGTACAGTGTATGATAATTTTAGCAAACAATATTGTCAATGCACAAATTTAGACGAGCTTAAGCTGAGTGCACACATACTGAAAACGGTGCGAGTCGCTCCCGTTTTGCTCGTTGACGCGACGCCATTCCAGCACTAATGCAGCGTGCATTTTTAATTCGTGTCAAGAGTCCCAAGGCGAGTGCGGTGTGTGGCTTCGGGCGCCATGGTGAACTAGGACTTATGCTGGCGATAGTGGGGAAATAGCTTGAGTATTTTTAGCAGATAGTTTTGTTGCACTGTAACGTTGTAGGTATCTTTGCAACAAAGTAAGGGTTAGTGTTGAGTAGGACACGACTTGAAAAAGAGTTTGTAAGAGTAGCCTCTTTTTTGTCCTGAGCCAGTACAATGTCCCACTTCAAATGAGGCGAGGCGTACCTACTGACTGAACCATTTGAAGTTATTATAGTACGAAATATGCGCGCCTCCTGACGCCTCAAATGTCAGACGCGACGTGCTTTTGTCATGGCGCCTCGCCTCGCATGGAAGACAATATATTTCTCTCTCGCTCAAAATGTCAGACGCGACGACCGTGACGTGATCACGTGACGTGCTTGTCGTTTGTCTGCCTGCCTCGCTCGACCGTTCAAGCTCGACCGCGACAAGAAAATTGAAGTAGTACAATTTAAAATTTCGAGGCACTCTTACATTTTGACGTCATGTCCGGGACAAATGAAGTGCCTCTTGTATGTCCTACTCAACACTAGTAAGGGTGAGCCTCTGTTTTCTATGCTGAATTAAAAGTAGTTTAGGATTTGATTTGTTTTGTTATTTACAGACGATAGGTAATGCGTTGAAGAGCATAATAGATTTTTATAGGAATACTAGCGGCCGCCCACGACTTTGACTTGAACTTGAGGATTCCCTTTTTTCCCGTTCCCGTGGGAATCTTTTCTTATTGGATACCTCTTCAGTCTCTAAGATCAGTGGTTTAGGAAAGGAAAACGAATGGATTCTATTCATATTACATGTATACCTATAGATTAGAATATGTATGCTTGTTTCTAATGACGCAGTTGGCAGTGGTCCACTTTGGCTCGACCATAAGACAACTTTTTGCTATTGTAAAGGATGGACTTATACATTGTGAGTTTTAATTTCCTGTATACATTTGAGCTTTCAGTCATTCCTTTCCAGGATTTTCGCGGTTCCTATTTTACAAAGTAACAATATTTCGGAGTAAGATGCCATGAGAAATGTAAAAAGTTAGACCTTAGTTCAGTTTTACTGTAATTTATTGCCAAAGTAGCCTGAACTGGTTTTTGTTGATTTTCTATTTCTTAAGTTCTTTACATGGAGTCGTCGGGTGTGGGATAATAAATAAGCATTCTACTAACTAATATTATGAACTACTGGACGCCCGCGACTCCGTGTGGACTGCAGATAAAACAAAAGGTCGAAATCATCCGGGATAGAATATTTTCCCGGGATATAAAGTAGTCTATGTGTTAATTCAGGGTGTAAGCTAACTCCATACGAGGTGAAAGAGTGACAAACATCCATCCATTCATATTTACAAAATTTCGCGTTTATAATATTAGTAGGATGTGAAAGTTTGTAAAAATCAATAAAAAAATAAAAAAAGACCAATCTACGGATTTTGATGAAACTAGACAGATTTATAGTAAAGTTGTTACATCTATATGATATTGATAATTATGGCTATAATATTAGGCTAGGCTAGTCTAGTTCAATGAACTAGCTTAAGTCTATCTTTTTTTCTGAGTTTATGCATTTGTTTATGAATTATATATTTTTTTTTATAGATTCTAAAAACGTTAATGTGCTAGAAGTAATAGTACCTACCTATTCTGCTTTAAAAATTATAAATTACTCCGCCCCGTCTTGTTCCTTCCGCTGTGTTTTCACTTCCGTCTAGAATGTTTGCTGTCTCGCTCATTAATTAGGTAATGGAAGGTAATGGAACATGTTTGTAGATTATTACTAGCTTAGTCCACTAATGAATTGCAGGTTTGTTTGGTTAATCTACGGTGACGTGTTTCAAGGTGTGGATTATGTTCCAGTCAACTGAATTTATAGTGTAGGCTGTAAACTTTAGATCAAGTTGCATAAAAGAGATATAATAATCTCTTTTAGTCTACTGTGTTATTTGAATGATGTTAATGCCTATGTACGACGTACCTATATACTGGTTCTAACAAGTAATAAAAAAAATGTGTCTACATTACTAAAATAATAATAGGTATGCCAGTTTTAAAAAAAAACATTTTCAGTTAATTTGACACCCAGTAGCAGAAATTGTATTTTTAATTAAACTTTAAACCTAGTTAATTTTCGCAAAAGTTTATTTCTTGAAGATAAATTTAACATTTTATATATTTTTTTATTTGCTAAAGATTTTTTCGTAATTTTTTATTATTGTTATAATACCTTCGGCCATAATAAATTTACTACAGCTGAACCCTCGCCCTAAAAATCGGAATCACATTACTTATTCTAGAATGTTGGGGATAAAATGGCTTCGAATCGATTATTATTCCAAACACCACACGCTTAGATATAATCGTGTCATTTTGAAAAAGCAATATCGTCGCAGACATCATTACTAAGATTAAACTATTTATAAAAACGTAGGTCTATATAAAAACGTATTTGAAATTTTAAAATAATAAAATAAAAATAGAGTACATACGTTCGAATCATTTGTTGAGTTCACTGGAAAAATAATCTATGTTGAAAATATTTTTTTAAATGAAGACTATAATGAACTTCTTAGACTCGTTTCCTAATGGTAAGCAAATTTTTTATTAATACATTTCCAATAACCTCTTCTTCTTTGAAATACTTACAGGTTTTCTTGAATATTCCTATGCAGCCCAAAGCTTACCTATATGTTACCATATAAATAAAAGAATTACTGGAAACTCAACGAGAAATGAATGCTAAACCAGCAGTGAATATTCAACAAGCTTTGGCCTACGAATCGCAATAATTAACAATGCATTGCTTGTTTTATATTAAAACAAAATGTAGCTAGCGAACAACAGATAACGATCTTATATCAAATGTACTCCTTGCCGAAAAATCAAACAAATATTCTGATATCACCATAGCATCTCATTGCATAGTATGCATGATGCTGTTTATCTACAGAGAAAAGCCAGAAACATGGAGCTGTAACCGAAGAATACAAATGATTAATGTCACCTCGACGCTTCGCCATTACTTATAGTTTACGTTGATCCTGTCATTCGCAGCCATGACACTCCCTATCAGGATAACGCGGGAACAAATCCTAATTTATTTCAGCTAAGCGTAGTGATCGTGCTATGCTTTGTCATAAATCCGATGGGCTGCTACGAACCATTTAGGGACGCAGGAGGGTTACCATGAACAGTATTTAGCAGGATCGTTTGTATTATGAAATCGAGGATCTGCTCACCTTATGCCAGTGTAGAAATCTAGCGTCCGCAATGAAAACATCAGCTCCTTTGCTGCATATACATAAATACATTAAACAACCATACATATACATAGGTACATACACATCAGTCCATTGCAATCAACTCCTGGACGTAGGCCTTCTCCAGGGTACGCCACAAGGCTACTGCCATAGGAGGGTTCTGGCTTATAGTCACCACCCTGGGCAGGCGGGTTGCTGATTGCAGTGTGATTTTTAGACTATGTTGTCAACGTGCGTTGCTGCCCATCTCCTGGAAACCCTTAATCGCCTCTTACTGTACCCACGGGCACACATCGATGGTGCTATTCTACTCTGCCGAAACCACACGGCAGAAACAGTCAGCAATATAACTATCTCTTGAAGAGATAAGCACGCCATTGTACATTTCTCCTGTACCTATGTAAATTATTTTTAATTTGTGTGCAATAAAGAATAAGTAAATATGTAACTTTATTTCATAGTACACTATAATACCGAAATATGATAACAATAATGATAACAATATGATAATAAAAACAATAAAACCAGTTCTCGCATTACGTTTAATTTGCCCAGGGGGAAAATCTTGAAATTTTTTGAGCCGAAATGCTACCACTAACAAACCGTTAACAAACGCGGTGCGAAGCAATATATACTTACTGCTTAAGTATTAAGGTATATTTTAGCACGCATCTGTCGCGAATATGACAGAATAAAAACAAATATCCGCCACTTGCCGAAATGTGTCTAATTACGTCACCATAAAGTAATATTATTATTATTGCTTTGTTCTGAGCATCTACAACGGTTCCGTTTCGGCTTCGTTCCAACTCGAGACTTTTCGAGAATTGTCCCCGATCTCATTGCCTACTTTGCATTAAATAAATTGTGTTTTATTTGCTTTTATTCTCATCGCCTTTTAACTTTTTTCCGGTTCCGGGTATTTAGCGTATAAAATATATTTTATTTTTAAAAATATTATTTTTAAATGTTTTTGTAGAACCGATCGATTTACTCTTCGTTACGAAATTTACAAAAAAGAAATCACGCTGAAATTTTTGGTTGGCATTTTCGCTAATAATTATTATAGTACACACAGACACAACATACATGCTTAGTCGATTTATTTACATACAAATAAAAACGGGATAAAAAACATTGCTCAAAAATGTTCCTTTTCATTTTAATTTAACTATAAAATGGTTCCGAAAAATATTTCAAACGCATCCCAGGAAGTTCGTTCTGAATTTTCGGTTAGTCGCCGAAAAAAAATTTTGGACGCACTGCATACTACATTCTCTACTGTCTTTTATATACCCTATTGGGCCATTGTGAACAGAGTTTTTTTGTATACCTTTTAATTGAAATACATTAATTCTAATAAAAGTCATTAGCGTTCTCAAAACGTTAGCAGGATTAAATTGTTTGTCGTTTGAGTAAAAAGTGCTTTGTCGTGTACCGTTCAATTCATGGTTTCATTGATTTCCTTTTCGTTTTACAGCAAATTGCAATAACCGATTTTGAGAGATGTTAAATTGTAATTGAAATTTCAAATTTATGTGCTATGCAAAGGACATATGCAGAACTGTACAGATGCGGGGCTTTACTAGAATAGGTACATTAGCTGAATCTCCTTCCGAGCTTATCGTAAGAGAAGAATAAGAAACGCAGGGGCGTTCCCGTTAGGCGATGAGCTAGCTTTTACACCTGACCCCGCTTTGCTAAACTTGGCTATACGATTTTCTGCATTTCTGGCTATTGCATTTGAGAAAATAGCCGTGTGTACTATAGGTATATGTATGTATGTAAAAAAAAAAAGAAAAAAAAGAAAAAAAGAAAAAGAAATATATTGATCATGTATTATATAGGTATTGTACATCCAACTAATATTATATGTATATGCTAAAGTTTATAAGTATGGATGGATGTATGGATGTTTCTTGCTCTTTCACATAAAAACGGCTGGAGCGATTTTAATAAAATTTGGTATGGAGTTAGCTGACACCCTGGATTAACACATAGGCTACTTTTTATCTTAAGAAAATATTTTATCTCGGATAATTTCGACATTTTGATTTTTCTGCAGTCCACGCGGACGAAGTCGCGGGCGTCCACTATTTCAAATAAAAGGAACTAGGTAGTTGTAATTAATTTTACGTAACTGTGAAAATGCTCGTAAAACTTTATTAACAATTGCGCTAATGTGTTATTAAGATCCTATTAATTTAATTATCAATTTTATTACATATCAGCATATATATTTTATTACTGGGTGTACCGACAGTCGACACTGTACGTACATATTTTAACAAAAATCTATTACTATTCTACAGTAGGATTCAATCATAATTTTAATAATAAAGCTATGTTGCATATTTTAATTTTAGCGTTTTGAATTATTAACTTATTTACCTTGAATAGTTTAGATATAGGTATGTATTATGTATGCAGAAGCAACCCTATTTCAGAATTGACATATACTCGTATATAATATAAATATAAATATTATTTAAGTATGAAAACGCTGAATCAATTTGCACGTGTAAAGCAAGTTTAGAAGAAAAAATATGCTCTCTTACATTTCTTAGTATTTACCATTAATTAATTCAACCTATTTAATATAACACTTACCTAGAGGTCACCGTAGATAATGCCCGGGCAATAAATCGAGCGAGTAGGACGGTTAATTACGTTCCCGGTGCGGTAGATAGGGCCAGCAGCAGCCGCAGACGAGATTAGACTTAAAAAGAAATTAGCCCCTAAGTACCTATTAGAGCGCAAAGTTTCTTATATGAAACAGACTATACAGAATGTATTATCTGTGGTATTATACAACAAACAACAGATTTGCCTATGTACTATCAACCAAGGCGCCCCTGACATGCCTTAAGGTTTCATTTAGTTTGCAACGCGTTAGTAAACCACCCTTCAATAGAAAGTCAGAAAAACATTACAATAGACTTTTTTACTATTGACAAAATGTAAAACAATAAAAATATTGGCTGACTAGCAACAGATGTCAAACATAAGAATATTCTTAATAATGATTTTTACACCATCTCCTGTTGTTTTGGGTTTCTCAAGTCAAAGGCTCATTTTATGTAACCTTTTTAAAAATTATTGTAACAATGAACAGATTGGTATGCAGCAGTAAAGAGTATGACAAGGAACTATCGTAGCTTGCAAACGAAAAATTTTTAGAATCGTGTTAGCGGCGCCTTGGTTGATAGTACCTACTGCACCGCTAAGGCTTCGACAAACAGAAGGCGTAATCAATGTGCGTTAGAGCGTCAGCGTTTTATGTTGTAACGTCGCGTATTTTGAATGTGGCAGCATTGACAAAGGCAGAAATTTCATATGCTAAAAAAATGCACATGACCTGTATTTTATAAAATCATTGTTTTGATTAAACATTGCCTAAATTTAACAGATATTTCATAGTAACATTATTTGTCGATTGAATCGATAGAGGTTCGTCACTGATGCGGTTGCTCTAAAAGGATGCCTTCTGTAGTGTACACGGTTTGGATATACTCGTATGTAGTTGATTTGGATGTATGATCTGACTTTACCATTGCCTGACAGTTTTATAAGACACCTGGATAATGAATGTATCCTGTGGGGATTCGGCGGGAAAAGCTGGAAGGGAGCAGGTGTAATTTTCTTGTGAAAATCAAAAATTATTTGTAAATGGCTTGCATGTGTCCGTAAAGTGATGTTTTCTGGTAGATAGGTTATATTTAGATTACTTTTGATGTAAATCTAGTGTGTGTGCATGGTTTTATACGAAGTTAAGCTGAGTAAAACTTTAGCCGGAATACGATCTCTTCATGGGCCCATGTAAGTTGTTTCTGCAATTATTTTTCATTTTATTTTTCATTGACTAACTTTACACTTGTTTTTGAGGATTTTCCTGACGTTTCCATTCATCATCATCATTATCATCCATCATATTATTTTCAGAAATCATTTACTAAAGGCAATGGCTGTATGGGCTTAGTTCCGCCTGCCTTTCCTTCGGAATAAACTAAACATACAAAAAAAATGTATTCTGTGGGGACGTTATGGCGGTAAAAGCCATCTGTAAGAGCTACATATTTGTAAAATATGAAATAATAAGTTAATTCTATAATGATTTACTTTAGTTTGATTCGCTGTAATGCCGTGGGAAATTAGACCACTACACCTTCATTTTCGCGCGTTCGTCAAGTCATCTGATGATTTCTAACCTCTAATTGGCAGTGTTGTGACAATAAACATTGAACTTGAATGCCAAACAACATTAAATTGTTTAAGCACCCAGGTTTAATCTGTCTATCTAAAGAAAAGAAAATTACAACACACAAAAAGGTTTGTAACAAGGTAAATTATTGGAAAAGAAAATTACAACACACAAAAAGGTTTGTAACAAGGTAAATTATTGGATGATTGATTGGCTTGCTAACATACTCGTATAGTAATAATAGGGAAATTTTTGGAACTGATTGTATTGTCTGGTTTAAAAATATATCAGATTGTCTTCGGGGTAATGAGCGATTTTCTGACAAGTTAAAATAAAAGTCAAAACTTGATGGCGTGAGCGCATCACCTACCCTAATCCCCCCACCTCACCTCTCCCAGGTCGAAGGATATTGTGATAGTTCCTAGTAGACTGTGCACCTATGCACTGGCGACTGCTGGCGACTAAAGCTGGCTACAAACCCAGACTGTTATAACTAATAAATAACATTAATGTAGGAGAATATAGATACCTTTAATTTAGCAGAGATGCAAGCAATTCTTAGGTATCTACCATATCTTTGTCTTTCCTAGCGGACCGATTTCTAGTCGCACGTGTACTGCACACTATAGTCTGCTTAGTCTATCTATAATGCTTAGGAACTATTGATGTCTTTGGTTGAGGGCTGAGGTGGGGGGATAAGGGAAGGTGATGCGCTCACGCCATTTATACGGGTGATTTGTACTAAATTTTTTTACTTTTTTAGTTGTCAGAAAATCCCTCATTAGCTATTTACCTACGCAACTACAATACAAGGCACGTTCATTTGACTTTGACTCAACGTTTTGAGTATATAACAGATAATGATTTCACATTTCTAGTATTACATAATGTATGTGATGTTATATTTACATATTATGGACTAAACAAAAAATCAAATGCAAAGTATATTGATAAATAAAATTAACAATTACATTTATTTACTTATATCGAATAAAAATACTTTGAGGACTATCGCAAAGATTCGATTACAATTTTCTGATGATTTTTGATAGTGTTTGGTATAGGAACGATATCCATTGCGTTTTGTAACAACTTGTTAAAGATTAATTGTCATTATTTTTTAAAAGAGGCCAGAATTTTTTTACATATACTCCGACACCGTTACGTCCACTTGACTTATATATACGCCATTAAAAACCCCAAATTTAAATGCCTCCTTTGTAGAGGCCGTTGGCCGAGGAGCTCGGATTTATTTGCTGCCTTGCATCGTTAGACGAAGGGCGTACTTTGTAGTCTATTAACGTAATATATGGAATCAAAGACTCTTGACTTATGTCAAATAATCCCTCGTTTGAAATATTGTTGTGTATTGCAAAATGTATGTTTTTGAAATAAAGCAATTTATTCGCACAGTATCGCTCTTGAATTACTAGATGAATTTTGCGATTTTGTAATAACATCGTTTTGTTTAAAGCTTTAAGCTACGTTGATGATAGTTCTATAACTATCTGTGTTTAACATTCTCCATGAATACGTCTACATGGAATAGAAAAGAAGAATCAATAAGCGCCGATTAATCCAACGGTCACATAATCTATCGAATCACAAAATTGATGCTGTCTCTATTTTGATCAAGTTTTAGAGAAAGACAGCACACACTTTTCTCTTCAGATAAGCTAACTGTGCATAAGCAAAATCGGCCCTTCTTATAAAAATTCGCCGCCATACTTCGAGTTTATTCCGACATTTTTGGGTTTATAATTCATGTTTATTAAGATAGGTTCGATAAACAATTTACATTACAGGATAATAAAGAATGATAGGTGATACCTACCTATGGGTTCAATCAAAAATAATTTCAAAAGCCTTTGTTATAATTTTATTGTGAATGCACCTGCTGCACCTGTCCGTCCGTTAGTGAAATTTCCAGAAACCATCTGAATCGCTGCACTTGTTTGTAAATATGTCGGGTGTAAAACGAATATGTTTTAAAATAAATGAAATCTTTTAGTAATAAAAAAGACATCGGACATTTTGGACAGTTTAGTTAGCATGAGGCCGATGAACTTGCAATTTATATGAAGCTGTTATAAAGTTCTGTGCCTATTTACAACAGTACAAATCTTTTAAACATCTTTTTTAAACTTTTTATTCTTACATTACGTTTTTGACAACGTTATTATTTAGTCATTATTTGTTCTAAGTATCTAACATATCCGGGAAAAACATAACCGCAAGCATTAAGGAATAAATGTTGTAGGTACCTAATTATAAATCTTATACTAATTTAAGTCATTGCTATAACGTTATAATGGTTTCCGGGAGGTAGGCAGCAGCTCCTCCCGTGTTGACAAAATGTAGTCCGAAAATCACACTGGGGCCATCAACCCGTCTGTCCAGCGTGGTGACCCACTATGGGCAAAAACCGTATGTCATAGCCTTGTGGCGTACTACGTCCAGCTTTGGACCACAATTGGCTGATAATATTATGATGTGTATTAGTATAACGGCATAAAATAAATTCAAACGCCTGTACAAATTTATAGTGAGCTCATGCCTACTCACTCGTCGTATCTGACCATTAATTTAATTTAATACGAAACATATTTTGATTTGATATTTATGAGTTAATGTTAATCATAAGTAACTCATGAGCGCGGGTGGTCGGCTGGATACATCACATATTGCATGTACATAATTAATTTGATGTTTCATAAGTGCTATATTGTTTTGTTTCAAAATAAATGAACATAGCTCACATGTGAGCTCAACTTATTAGGGTAATGCAGACGAGCTACTTTTCAAATTAAAATTGATACAGCAAGCTTTTTCGGCTTTTCAGCGATTTCATCGCGTCGTTATGATATATCAATGCACTATATCTTAATGTAGATTTGGACAGTTGATATTGTTTTATCTGTATCATCAACAATTTTATTTCATTCTTTTTATTTTCTTACTTTTGAACTGATAATTTTAATATAAATTATAATAATCTTCTCTATACTAAATTTTTATTTAAAAAATATATAGGTATTTTAGTCCACCACGACATATGGAAGTTGGATTTCAATCATAAATCAGTAAAGCCAAGAAGAATAAAATAAAGATATTCAAATCGCAGACTTTTTCCGCTGTCTCTGCGATATTATCACGAAATCGCAATACAATAGCACATGTTTAGTTTAATGTTTAGTGAAACGTCTGCTCTGGCGTTTGAAAGTACTGTTATTGCATGTGACTGTATAATCAGAAGCTGAGTAATTTAATTATGGAATTGTATTTGACTATCGTTGTAGATTGATATTGTGACGTTGGTATTGGCAGTCTGTTTGTAGTGAAATTTATAGTTTTGGATGTCCTACTCATAACTATCTCATTGTCACAAAATTAGGACAATATTCCATATTCTCGTGATAGAGCACATAGCGATGAAGCATTGGAGCAGTTTTTGGAGTTAAGGAGCAATTTAGCACAACTAAAATATAACGTATTTCACTGTTCAGTTGTCATTTTGTATAATGTAAGAAATAACAGTTTCATAGTGACTACGAGTATTGTGTCACAAATTTGAAACCTCACCACGGATCACCAAATATCTAAACTATTCTAAAAGCAATGCATTCCTCCAATTTTTTCCTGCAAATATCTGGAGTCGTTGACGTGGCAAACCAGCTATTTCGAGCTAATTCGCCGTAGGAGCTGGAAATAATCTCCGCCGGTAATAAGGCGTGAAACGTACCGCACACGGCGTGGCGGATGCATCGCCTAATTTATTTTGAACTGTCGTAAATGCTTTTTACTCGTATTGAATTTAATATGTTTGAACATCGTTTTGTAAATGAACTGTTTGGAATTAGTTCATTATCGCGATCTGGGGGTAGATTGGGCTTAAAAAGCATAAAAGTACTTATCGAAAACGATGTGTCGATTTGTGTCTATAATCTTTTTGGTGTGAAAATAACGGGATGAAAACATACATCAATAGGTTTGAATCAGTTGGATGAACGGTTGTGGTAACGATATCGGATATTTGCAGAACCTATTTTTAAGAACATGGTAACTTTAAGTAATTTTTAGCAATAACTTCAATCTTGATATATAAACATGTGTTTTGTTTCTCTTCTCTTGTTACACCTTGTATATCAGTCAATGTAAAATTACAAAAAGATATGATATTTTACATGAGTTCTAAATACAGGACTTGGTATTTATTTCCATTGTTGCCTTGTACCCTTAAGGGATGAAGATACCTATTATCATTGTGGAACTAGAGTATATTTCACTGACGAAGACTCGCAGATTTTAGTTGAACTAGTAAAGAACTAAGCAAAAAAATGCAAAGTGTTAGATGTATAAAGATACTAGCGCCCTATGCCAGAGGACCACATTATTGAAACGAAGCATAAAAGTAGGTGACATGCAACCTGAGGCACAATGCGATGCGCCTGTGCGATTGTAAGTTCCAGTTTCTGATACATGTGCCACTTGGACATATAAACGCCTGTACGTACACATCCATGTACCTATTCTTAAAGTAGGATTGTTCCCAGTGAAGAAGAAACACGTTGCGATATATCGCTGCCATTGTGTGCTTATTAACAAGTTATATTTATTTACAAGTCGAAAAAATTATATAAACATTATATGCGAAGAAAACTTATTTAATCTTATTGAGTTTATCGCACACAAACACACTCACACTTGACTCAAGTAAAAAAAAATATGGTATCAACTAACCTAAGTTTTTTATAACTCTAGTTTCTATATTTTCTTTAAGAAAAGTTTACTTGTATTATTTAATTTTGTAGTATTTTATTGTTTCAGACACCGGTTATAACGAGAAAAGCCAGATGGCGGCAGCGCGGGGCGGCATAGCTTTACGTCCATATATTGGTAAGTCCAAGTTATGGCTCTATATCAAGTTCATATCTATGTCGGTCACAGGTGATGGCAAACGATATGCGATTTCTAAGTTTTCATGAAAAGCTTTGACGTTTTCGCGAAAACACGCGAAAGCATGAGTGTGAAATGTTTTTATACCCAAGTATTGTTCGTTAAACTCAACTTTAAGAACAAAAATATCTTTAGATTGCGCTTCAAAATAATACCGTCTCGATGTCTGTCAAAAACGCATTGAAAATGAAAATTCAATAAATCGAAAAATCTTTACGGTGGGTAATAATAAGCATTTAAGTGTTCTAAAAACAGATAATCTATTTAAAAAAAAATCATGTAGTCGACGTCATCAAAGTCGTACTTATATTGGGAACGAGGGGCTTGTTATAACAGTTTTCATGAAAACTAATATATCTTGAGATCTATTGATTAAATTGCTACTAAATAAAGAGGGATAGATGCTGTAACTCTTCCTCTACCAAATCAAGTAAAAATAATACCATAACTATTGGTCATTATTTTACAATTAATTATATTCTAAAAGAAGTGTGGTGTTACAACTTACCTCGTGCTTGGGGTAAGTTGTAACGTCTACTGGGGCAAGTAGTAAAGACAAAAGAAAACGACAATAATACCTCTAATTATTTATTCTTTGTTTATTTTTAACAAAATTGACATCTTTCTAAAGTAAGTATTATGTAATTCTTATAAAAAATCAACTCAAATACACTTTTTAAGTAATCAACACATAAAAATTAAGTAATTAACAGTTTCATTTAGTTAAACACTACTTATAATCATCATGGCACTTTTAAATCATAGTACTCGTACGTAATTAAATTATTTGTATCTAAGGTAGGTATGCTTCGTAATTATCTCTTTCTAATATCTATCTAACAAAGTATAGTACTTATACATATAAGAATCAATATTTGGTGGGATTCATTATAACTAAATTCAGTCTTCGTCTGAGCTACGATTAATACAAATAAATATATAGTGTCTCCTGTAATACATCTTACATGTGCCCACATCTTACAAATGATACACTCGACCCAATCTTCTTTATCTTCATCATATACCAGATAATTGGATTGGCCGCATTGTGCCGGCAGAGTAGAATTCGTACCACCCCATGTCTGCCCGTGGGTATCGTACAAGGCGATTAAGGGTTTCCGGGAGGTGGGCAGCAGCGCCCTCCCGTGTTGACAACATAGTCCAAAATACAAACTGCGGTCACCAACCCGCCTGCCCAGCGTGGTGACTATGAGTAAATACCCCCCATGGTAGTCTTGTGGCGTGCCCCGGAGGAGGCCTGCGTCCAGCAGTGGACTGTAATAGGCTGATGATGATGATGATGATACCAGATAATACCACTCTTCTGATTCAGATTCATAATCTGAACATAAAATCTTTTTTTAGCTCTGTCCACTCCGGTTTTCAATATTTTTTTATTTACCTTTGCCTTTTCCCTTCCCTTTTCTCTACGTTTGCCTTAAATTTTGTCATTATTTTTCTAGTTTTGCTTCATCTTATCCTTATATTCCTTTTGTTAAGCTTCTTTTTCAGGAGTGTCCATCAATACTGAAGATTTCCTTTTGGGTCTGCTATTTGTATTAGTTTTTCTTGGTGGCGCCTTTGGTCTTAATCTAATCTTTGATGACGAGAAAGTTTTTTGTAGACCGGAGCTTTCTTTGAGTTTTTTTTTTTATACACACTCTATCTAGAAGAATGGAGAAAATAAGTAATTGTAACACGTTACAACAAGCCCCGGGATTTTGTTACAACGAACCCCATGGTATAATTTTTAACATTTATGAAGATAACTATTTAAACAATTTAGCAATCTTAAAAACTGTTACAAATTATCAGAGATAGATAAAATGGAATGTAAATAAGATATAGAAAGATTAAAATTAGTCGATAATAATAATGCAAACCAAAATTTTATGACAGTACAATTTTATATTACCTGGCAAAAATGAAGCGCGTGTATACTTCCGCTCACTGCGACGGCCGGTAGGACACTGGCTATGGCAACATGATGCGGCAAGGTTTAAAGTTCAAAACGAGCCAAAGATATATATTAATAAATTTTAAGATCCTAGTGAAAAGAGCCTGTTACTACTTACCCCTGTTACAACAAGCCCCTCGCTCCCTAAAGGTCAAGTTCTTTTTCTCGTACTGTTGAAATTCAACATAGAAACAAGTGAAGTAACAATTGAATGACGTCCTTACGCCACTTGACCCAAGTTAGGACGTACGATTCCGTCATCCGTGATCCACTTTTCGGACCCTCAATATCAAACGCAGTATTTGATATTAAAAACCTTTGTAACTTCATAATTCTTGAAGTCGTTTATTGATTGTTTATTTTTTATTACTGCGCTGTGAAAATGGCTGTCAGAAATTAGAATATAAACTATCAAAAATCGTATTCGTAACAGCGCTAGCTCTTGGTTTTAAACAGATTTCTTTGAAGTTCCTTATTAAAAATCGTCGTTCGGTTAATTATGAAATGAAAAAAGTACCAAAAATTCTAACCAAAGGTTCAATTTCGAGAGAAAAGTGGTCACGATAAATACAGAGAAGTGGAACTGAAGGACGTGAAATGAGGTTGAACTTAGCGACACAGAAACACTTGACCCAAAACATAACTTTGATATTAAAATATGTACGTTATTTTGAAATATCAAAGTAGGTGTGGTTAGATTTTTTTACAAAACTAGTACATACTTCATACATATGAATCCCGGAAAAAATTCATTCATATACAGTACGGAGCGATATTTTGGATATATTTGATCGACTTACAAATTAACAGACTTTTATCTTCTTAAACAGTGAAGGAAGAGTAAAAATGAACTAGTAATTTATGATTACTACTATTAATAATGGACTACTAATAATAATGGACACACGTATAAGATCGATAAAAGAAAAAGATAAAAATATAAACTCTAATAAAATTACAAATGTGCAGGGCACTTCTTCTTTACTTACTTAAAGATATTTTATCCAAGTAAGATTTAGGTCAAACCTTACGAAGTCATGCTAAGAAAACTATAGAATAGAGGATGTGAAGTCGTTAAAATCATGAAGTTTCTAACTTGAAAGAGCAAGCACTGTAGATCCAGTAGGTAATTGTGGTAACTTGTAAGACAGCGGAGATATATCTAGGAAAAGTAGCTCACAAGCTACAGAGTTTAATAGGTAGGTAAAAAGTTGTCATTTTGCTCAGTTTTGACGAAGAATAGAATTATAATTTTGATGTCACAACATTTGTAGATTGTTATGACTTATGGTTATACCTACTACATTGGAATTTTGTTCATAATTAATTTAATGGCAAATATTTTTGGCAGTAAAACCTGCTTTTAATCTATTGTAATTGTAAGTGAATATGATCTTGATCTCTAGTATGGCTATTTATTTTGTTAGAAAAAAAATGGATTAAGTAAGATTAAATAATTATATTTCCTCTTAAAACTTATTTTTTTAAATAACTTAATAGTTATTTCAGTTAGTTTGTTTTAGTAAAACTAGGTTTCGTCAAAATGATGTAAGTAGGAGGTGAATATCAATTGATACATTTCACTGACGATATTAATTGAGCTGTCCTGTAATTGTTCATGGTTATAGATAGGTATACAGGTAATTAATTCTCAGGAGATTACTTTAGGCTATATAATATTTAGTCTTAAGATTCAGATTAGGCACCAATAGCAAATAAGTTATTTATGCTAAGTCCTAATAATGCTGAGGACATTTTTCTATGTTTCGTCGGCAGTTAAAAATGAACTTAGGTTAGTTTTTCTAAAATATACATGAAATTTGCTAATAGTATTAATATGACTATATAGTTTTAACAACTTTTTCTTCTTTAGAAAGATTTTTTTTCCTTCGTAGAGCAACAGCGCTCAAGATGCAGTAATTGCAGAAACTTGTAAGATGTGTCACATATTCCCGGAAAATCTAGAATTTAACCATCGTCGTACCTCGGATCTAGCTCGCTATTTGAACTGGCAATTTGCCAGCTATGTCTAGATAAGGTGCCTAGATATATGCTCTTCAAACGTTGGCATACTTTTTTTGGAAAAGAAAGTGATTGCTTATTTTATTTATTAGGTACTTGTAACTTATTGTAAATTGTCCAACAAGTTCTATTTTAAAGAAATTAAAAATATAAAATAACTAGCTGTCTTGATATGTTAGTAACCGCCGTTTTCATATTTTTGTACTATATCATTAGGCATGATGTATTGTTTAGGTACTAAAAAATTCTGAAATATTCATATGGATATCTAACTTAACCCAATTGTTTTTTTTGTTGATAATTTAGAGATAAAATCTAGCGGGAATTAATATTTTATTTTTCCATGCATGTATCTCTACTAAGCTGAGTTTATTTGACTAGTGAGGATCTGTATATCATCGAAGTATTTCATCCCTTCTTTATTTTTCTTTATTAATAATTTTATTTTATCCCTATCTTTATTTATCCTTATAAAATAACTATGATATTACCTTAAAAAAATATATCGCTTAAAGTTTTTAATGCACATTTTTTATCTTTACGTATGAAATAACGTAATTAGACGTAAAGTTTGTATAAAAATATAGAAGTTTCTGCTTTTAGTAGGTACATAGCCACACGTTTTGGCAAGCATCCAATAGTATGTCCAGCGGGGCACGTACGTACAGGTTTCCAATTTATACAGTCTAGAATCCAGATAAAGATGGAACATAATATTTTCGATTTGTGCCCTCTACAGAGTTCACTTTCACTAGACGCCTATTCCTATATTTTCTCTTTCAGCTACGTATTTCACGATCATGTTTTTCTCCTGTTATTCCTAATATTTTTTCATGAAAATATTTTGTGTACATACAGATCAACAATGAAATTGAACTTGAGGCTTCTGTATTCAGGTACAACTGTACTTAGTAGTATTTCATAATTGCAGGTATTTCTTGCCCTGGTTATATCTCCATAATAATATTGTTCGTTGTTTTATTTGCTTTATAGTTTGTATCTCATTACTAATTTATTTATTCACTTTAAAAAAAATCCCCTTATCCGCAATAAAAACATAGAATTACAAAAAAAATGCATTGTACATTCATAAAATTACTGTACAATTGGACACCCATCAAAAGTAATTGCCTTTTTGCCAAGACCTCCCAGCCAGCATTCGACAAAAATTACCAATTCCTTTTTATCGATCTTCGTGTGGTATCCTTTCACATATATAGCTAACTAGAGGTGTAGATCATGGTGAATATGGTGCCTTCACATCAAATTTTTATTCTTCGACATTTATTCCTATGTATTTTTTCCTATCATTACAAGTCATGTCATCCTGTAATTTCAGGAAACATTTGATTAAAAGAATGGTCTAGTAGTAGTTATAATTGTCTTCTTAGAATTCATGACACATCCATAAAACGCCGTTCATTCCCAATGAAGTTATAACGAACTTTATTAACATCACTACAGATAAAGAAGAAACCAAAATGAGCTACTGTCACGAAATTATAAAAACAATCTGCCAAAATAATACTTAGAAATAGTTTATTAAGTTTTGTCCATTGTCTCATTACATACACTAAATCATAGGCAGTTACGAGTACAATCAGGTAGGTTTAAAACTTTAGTCGATTTCGGCGAAAAATCGTAACAACAGTCGGTTCCATTACCTCGACCACCTGGTAGTTTTAGTAGTTGTCACCAATTTCATGTCATTTGCTACTAAAGGTCCCTGCGGCGTTGTAATCAGAGAGTATCGTAAAGGCGGTTGCACAGAACATCTGAACAGAACTGGTCAAGATGATTTAATGGTTGTAATACTGAATTGCTTGCAAACTAATCTATGAGTGAGTAGTTTCAAGCGCCATTTTAATGTTTATAATGTAGTTAGAAAATGTTTTTGAAATGGTTCACTTAACACACATGCTAAATGGCATTATTTATGCTACTCAAGTTATTAAATAGTATATTATTACTACAGTCGGTTCTATAAACTACCGATATTAAAAAAATAACAAACTTCGCTGTCGCATTGCTATTGTAACTTGCAAGAGACTTAATAAGCTTACGGGATCTTTATTAGATACGATGGTTTAACAAAGTGTTCTCAGAACCCTATAAAATCAAATATATAATACAAAATATACTTAAATATTCGCCATATTAATAACAATAAAGTGTAGTAATATGCCAGTACAATAAATATGGCATGTGCCCTGCGGTGAAGCAATCAGCAATAGCTATATGTACATATAATCCAAGCTAGTGCCGTAAGTCTATGTAGGTCCGATTCAAATGAAAATTTATGACTGGTATATATGCCTTTAAAAAATGTTAATGATGTAAAGTTAGAATTGTTAATATTTGTTTTGATTTTCACACACGTTTTACATTAGTATGGGTATTCAGTTTTTATAGAGTTCTAAGCATTTTATGCAAACACTGTATAGGTAGGTGTATAAGTAGGTAGTAGGTCATCATCATTTACAGCCCTGAGAAGTCCACTGTTGGACATAGGCCTCCCCCAACAACCTCCACTCCGACCGGTCGGAAGCAGCCTGCATCCAACCGACGCCCGCGACCTTGGCCAGGTCATCCGTCCACCTCGCGGATGGCCTTCCCACGCTGCGTTTGCCGATACGTGGTATCCACTCTAGAACTTTCCGACTCCATCGGCCATCAGTTCTTCGAGCTATGTGCCCTGCCCATTGCCACTTCAGCTTGCTGGACCGTTGAGCTGTTAGGTACTTACTTATAAAATGTATCCATTTATTTGATCACTAGTGGCCCGCCCTCGCTTCGCTTCGGTACATATCAGTACATAGCTACAACTTCATTATGTGGGTACAGCGGTTTTCGTAAAAATTATGAATTTCCGTTTGTCCCCTTCCCGTGGGAATTTCGGGAAATCCGTTTTTAGTCCTTCCTCGCTGTCCCCAATGAACATATATGCCCGACTTCAGTTTCATATGTATAGCGGTTTTCGTTAAAAATATTGAATTCCCGTTGATCGCCTTCCCGTGGGAATATCGGGAAATTCTTATAGCCTATGTTCATCCAGGTCCAATAAGGATTCTAACGCTGAAAGAATTTTTGAAATCGGTCCAGTAATTTCAGAGCCTATTCGCTGCAAATAAACAAACATACAAAGTTTACCTCTTTATAATATTAGTATAGAAGTATAGATAACATTTCTTGTAAGCAGCCTGCACTTTACCATGATACCGTAGCTCATTAAATATTAATAATTCCTGAATGACTGATGCTGAAGCCTAGACTGCCGAACTTAGAAACCTGAAACTTGGAGGCTGCCAGACAACAGTTTTAGTAGGCATCCGACAAGATGGGATTTCTTGATATTCCCACGAGAATGGGGAAAACGGAAATGTAAAAGTTTTCTCGGACGAAGTCGTGGGCGGCCCCTAGTCATGAATAAATTCTAGAAAGTATGTTTTTTTTAATTTAGTTTCTTATGCTTTACACAGTAAAATTTTCAATAATATATTTGATGAAGAAGAAAATGTACAAAGGCTTATATTATAAAGAGATATCTTCTAGATAACCAGTTGGGAAAGAGAAAAAATATAAGTATGAGGCGGGCAGGCATGTGTGCACAGAAACAGTACAGTATATATTATTCTCATTAGTAGGTAGATACCTACACAAAAAATACACGTGGAAACATATTAGGTACGAGTAAATATTTTATTTATGTGTCCAAATACCACGTGTCACGCAAGTACCTATTTAATATATCTTCTTACATATTTTATTAATACGATGATGATTGTGTCTATCCCTAGTTACTTATAATAAAATATTACTCCTTTACATCAAAGGTAACTAAATGCCATTACTACCTACTTTGAGTATAATTAGCAGATTTTTTATACACAGCTCAGTTGTTATTATTAATTAATTTCACACTTTCAAAATAGACTAATGGACTTGCCCACTCAACTTTAAGGATTTAATTATCTCATTTGGCCACTATTTAATTTTATTTCACATAAAGGTATGTTGTACAGTAAATGTATGTATTTTATATATATTTACATAGTTATACTTATACATATACAAATTCGAAGTACCTAGCTGAGTCCAATTTATTATGAGATTTCGCTCTGTGGTTGCGGCTTGGCGGCACGACTGTGGCACATTTAAACTTTAAACAAGTACCCGGCACTTACTGACCGACACTTGTTATGTTAAAATAAAGTAATTCCCTTTGTTTTTAGTAAAATATGTTAGGTATAATGTTTTTTTATTTGTTCGTAACTCGTTGTGACCGGATAATATGTCAAACAAAAGTAAGATGCCCATATAATGTGTATTATCGTTGTTTTTTTTTGGCAACATAATCTCTTTAATCATATACATACACGCAAACAGATAGTGTAACTTGAAGGCACTTTACTGAGTAGGTACTTTGTTTTTGACATAACAAAGCGCGATGGAAGTAGATACGATGGTAGGTACTATGTGAAAAAAGTTTTAGCTAATGGGCGTTTTCCCACTAGACAACACGGCCACGACACGACCACGGCTTTTCGTCGCTAAGTAGGACCGTGTCCTTCACCCGTATGATGAATTTGGTGACAGCGAGATGTCTCACTTTTAAACGTCAAATTCACAGAGCTATTAATAACTAGATAAATAAGACATCTCGCTCTCACCAAATTCATCATACGGGTGATGATCGTGTCGTTTAATGGAAAAATGAGTCATACTATTTAATAAATTTTTGCTTCCAAAGAAGTCGTGGTCGTGTCGTGACCGTGTCGTCTAGTGGATATTTCATATGCGAGGAATATAAAACTTCATTTAATTTTGTTAATACATACCCATACTTAGACCTTAACTAGATTTGAATAGCATAGCCCGTCGCATTACTTCACCCAATTTAGATTCGACCGAAGTAGAGTGAAACGAAATAAAATGGCGCATTCAGTCCCCACGAAACAATTTTCATTAGGACATTTCGTGACTATATTATCAAGAGGGAAGATAATTCTTTGAACTAGCAACTTTTATATATTAAATTAAGTACCTGCGAGTTTATTGGTAATATACCTTTTATGGGATCTTTTCAATATCGTTATAGTGTGTTTATTGAAAAGTAATGTTTATATCGTTATGTCTCTATGCAATTTTGTGATCTTATTGAGCGTTAACGTTGTAGGCATGAACGTTTAAAAAACAACGGACGTAATGCTGTCACTGCACAGATTGAAGCACCGAAATGGCGGCGCGTTGGGCATATGTGCGCATTTTCCAGTATTCACCGAGCTTAATATTGTTTGTATGTGTGTGTGAATAACGCGTCAATACACATCCCTACTTTATTGAATATCGTTGCCGAGCTTATTATGAATGCTTCACTCTGTGTAATCACAACACTCTGTCCGTTATTCTTTATACGTTCATGGTTGTAGGTATGTACTTACCTAGATGTAATCCTTTGATCTCTAGAGCGAATTAAAAAAATTTGACAACAAAAAAAACTAAAATAAATATAATACAATGGTCGTAAAAGTTAATAGTACACTTTTGACCAACCGCCTTGTGGATATACTCGTAATGAATATATTGGTAAATAAACTGTTTTCATATTAGACAAATAATTTTTGACTAGTTTCATAGGTAAAATGAAAAGTTTTACTGAGTGAGTAACAAATTGGACACAAAATATTCGGACACAGTGTCCGAATTATCATATTTTTTAGTGACGATTCGGACACTGATAGAAATAGCTGCTTTATACAGTCATATATAAAACTGCCAACGATTTCTTTACACAGATTAATAGAAAATATACGTTAGTAAAAACAACAACCCGATTTTTGTTCTGTCCTGCTAGAAGAAGAAGATAACCACGACTGTGAGCCTGATTTTGTTTCTAATCAATTGCAAATGGAATTTGAGAAGTGTGTACAAAAAGTGGCAACTGACTGCACCGCCCCTGGTCTAAGTGTAGTCGGCGAAGCTGTGGCAGATATCAAAGATAAAGTAAAGGAGATCTCCTTCACAACTTACCAAATAAAAAAAGTGTTAAGGGAAAACTGTATCGGAAACTTACTGTTTAATTTATTCAACATATATACTTGTAGTCAAATGTGGTGATTTACAGTAGTAATACAAGTCCAAAAAGCCCTAAAATATGTTGGTTAACGTTTAAACTTTATAGCTTTTTAATAAGACTCTATTAAACAGCTTCAATAATTTGATTATGAAATCTTCAGTAAAAAAATATTAAAATCAAAATATGACAATGCGGACACTGTGTCTGAATGTCTTGTGTCCGAATTGTCACTTACTCGTTTTACTATGGGACCAACCCTGAAATCGTTGAAAAAAATTGGCTGTTCCATACAAACTTGACTAACTAATACGAAAACGCCTTATACATTATAATAATAAAAGTAAGGTGTAATTTAATAATTTATATACTTCCTTTTATACCAGTCTCTACCATTATACAGGGTATTTTTTCGTTGCCACCCTTAACGAAGGGTACGAACTCTATACATCAAATAAAGTAAGTTTATGCCAAAAAAAAAAATGCTGGGAAACGAAGTAATTTTTTTGTATTTTTTATTTTTTATTACTTGATCGGGCGAAATTTATAGTGTCCAGTGTTTATGCTAGTTTTTCCATAGACAGATATTAATTATTTCTCGTGAAAAAATCTTGCTACACGCGTCAATATGCATTTATGTATAAAAACGCAGTCTATTTACTCAACTTTGGGCCCTAATATATTGGGAACCAGACACTTCCCAGGTATGCTTCCATGGAGAAAAATGATCGTGATGATGAGGAGATTCCGTAGTTTTCGGGAACGTTGACGACCAAAAATCACCCTGTATAGGTATATATTTACAGATTACATGGATCATCTTTTAAAATTACTTGCAGAAACTTGTTGTTAGATCATACGTCTGACTCAAGTTTTACTAGAGTTTATATTTTAAAACTGTTGGAAGTTGCAAAAGAGCATTCTGAAAGTTTTTAATATCATACGGAACTGTTGATCAGCGCTGTGGTGGCTGCTGGAAGTTTTCAGGTTAAAATTGTAGAAAAATTTATAAAATACGCTATTCTTTTCGAGGTAGGTGGAGTTCATCATGATTTGATGTAATGTAACTTTTATCAGCTGCTCGTATACAGGGTGTAACAAAAAGGGTATGTTAAGCGAAAAGCTACGTAAATAGCCCACTGTCGAGAACCTATCCACAAAATTTGAGACTCGAAATCACATGTTTATTTTTCAAGATTGTATGAAAATTCCTGAGATATTTAAAAATTCTCCATACTACCTATCCATCCAAAATTAACATGTGATTTCGAGTCTCAAATTTTGTGGATAGGTTCTTTACATTGGGCTATTTACGTAGCTTCTCGCTTAACATACCCTTTTTGTTACATCCTGTATATGTATACCTAATGCCAATCCGTTATAACTTGGAGGGCATGAATGTTCCTTGTATGTCGTGGGCATCAGATAAGAAAGGACTTTTCATAATTCCCATGAGAACGGGAAAAACAAAAAAAATTATTGCTTAACTAGTAACTTACAATTTCGGTTTGAATGTGTTTATGAAAAAAAACACATACGAAGATAGATATATTATTTACTCCATGTACTGGCATAGCAATGTTTTCTAATAGTAGGTACTGGACAAACATTATCTCCTTAAAAGGTTGGGCAAAAGTGTGCAAATTACACACCTATATATTACTTATTAGCCTATTAAGACCCACGTTGTAAGGGTTGTGCCTACCGCCTTTTATAATTAAAATTTTTATACTTTTTAACTTTTTTTAAATGTTTATTTATATTATTTCATATGATACCTACAGTTAGGTAAGTACATAAGAAATGTGTAATGTTGCTATCTGTAGGTATGTGTAAAGTTGTACGTCGCGTGGCGTTGGCAAGGTTTAGAGATTTTATAATATTTCTTTTAGAAACTGAGTTGAGTATAGGTACCAAACTTCTCCATGTGGTAAATTATAAGCCTACCGCCGTCTTTCTGGCACAATATATACATATAAAGTATATACTAAGGGATGGGCTACTAAATGTTCTTGTGACGGTAAGAACTAATTCACCCTGAGGCTGGCGGTCGGGGTAAGTCAACTAATGTTAACTCACTTTGCCACAGAGGGTGAGGAAAGTAGTGGTCCAACTTCGATCTATCACTTAAGTAGCGATAATAGGTCAATGGTTATAATTTTTTCTGTAACTTAAATTTGTATGATCACATAAGTAGGTAAGTACCTAATCTATACATATAATAAGAATGTAACGGATCGCAGTCTGTACATGGAAGATATATACGAAAAAATATTATAGAATACCTTTATCAACGCAATAGTACCCAGAACAATGATTTTTGTCTGTTTGTTTATCTGTTTGTCTGTGCGTTTGTGCACGCTAATCTCAGAAACGGCTGAAACGATTTCGATGCAGTTTTCAGGAATATATTGTGACAGGTCCCACTTAACATATAGGCTACATTTAATCTCGGGAAAATGTTTTTATCCAGGATAATTTATATATTTTGTTTTTTCCGAGATTAAACGGAACGGAGTCGCGGGCGTCCACTAGTATTACCTATATTCGTTAACTTAAAAGAAATAATCCTAGTTGCAAACTGAGCTTCCTAAGGTCGTGTCGTATATTCGTTTATTTAAAAAATAAACCTAGTCGCAAACTAAGATCGCTAACCCCGTATCGTAAGTACCTGTAGAAAAACGGTAGTTGCATTACCTACAAACGTTAATTATTATATAAGGCTAAATGTAAGCCTTAGATTTACATTACTCGTACAATGGTCTATCACTAAGGTTCATTTTATCTACTCGTGCTAAGAGTACAAGCAACGGTAAATATAGTTGTTTAGATAAGAAGTTTATAAAAGATAGGTCACTATAGGTATAAGGTGTTTTCAAAATTAGTGATTATCTTTTGACACGAAACTAGGTAGGTAAAAAAACAACTTTCACTATGGGAGCAATAGTGAAAAAAAATCAGCTGTTTCATACATTTCAGTGCAGTAATTATTCGAGATTGTATGGAACAGCTGTTTTTTTTCTTCACTATTTCGGAGTTGCTCCCATAGTGAAAACACCTTATGTAGAGAGTAGGCTGTGTCGCTTCCTAGACTGGGTGAATTTCTGAACAAAAACAAGGCCCTCCAGCGTTTATTGTTACAGACCCATTTATTATACACAGAATGCTTATAATGCAAACCCTGTGTGTTTTTATTTGAAATTTCAATAACATTGTTACCTAATTAAAATTCTTACTAGAACAAACATAAATATTTTACAGATATTTCTGGGCCACACCCAGTTTTAGAATAATAGTTGGAAGCTAAGTTAGTTACATACTTGATTTTAGTAATCCAAACTACTTACAGGTTCAATCTATCTTCTATCTTCTTCTATCTATCTTCTTCTTTTACATATATTATAAAAATGTAACGGATTGCTGTCTGAATATGGAAGATATATGAGAAAAAATATTATAGGAGACCTATATTAACGCAATAGTACCCAAAAGAATGATTTTTGGAATTTTTGTCTGTTTGTCGGTTTGTCTGTGCGTTTGTGCACGCCAATCTCAGAAACGGCTGAATCGATTTCAATGAAATTTTCAGGAATATATTGTGACAGGTCCCACTTAACATATAAGCTACTTTTTATCCCAGGAAAATGCTTTTATTCTAGATAATTTCGACATTTTGTTTCTTCTGCAGTCCACGCGGACGGAATCACGGGCGTCCACTAGTACGAAAGTAAGTACATACATACATATAATCACGCCTTTATCCTTACGGGGTAGGCAGAGCACCAAGGGCCGATAGAACCACATGGTGCCACTTCTGACCAATTTTGATGATGTTCGGTTAGTAGTGACAGGTTGTCAGCCCATCGCCTACAAAACTCTCTTCAAGACCAAGACTCTCTTGTCCCTTTACTAATGTACAGTATACCCGGGAAGAGAAGCAGCTTTAGTATTATAGGTTGTTTTTTCACTCCCAGAGCAGCATAGAAGATACGAAAGTAAGTTTGTTTGTTTATTTGGTTGTTTGCTATATTATTCAACCAATCTTCTTGAAATTTTGCATGCATAAAGGATCTAATCAAATTGTTTTATTACGTACTATGAATGTTATGTAATAGGTTTGTTAAAGAAGATATATAACAACAAAGTACAACTTATATATTATATAAAAACAAAAAGTACAACTTACTTATAATTTAGTAACCCTATAATTGAGAGTACGGGCAAATACCTACATAGGCTGCTATCTGCAGTCGATGCAAACGAAGTTACGGGCAACAGCTAGTTTTTATAAAGAGGAGGAATTTCCAGGGCTAACCAATATAAAATGCTGAAAAAGTGATAGATATTCCGGCCAGTGAGGAGATCTATGTGGGAGGAGATTTTAATGGACACGTAGAACGAAGTAGTAAAAGATATGAAAGAGGGGTTGGGGGTATGGGACTCGCAACAATGAGGGGGAAGTACTGTTGCAAACTGCATCCGCATTCGACCTGGCGATAGCAAATACCTGGTTTCAAAAAGGTAAAGAACATCTAATCACCTACAAAAGTAGTCATCACGCTACGCAGATTGACTATTTCCTCGTTAAAAGAGGAAAAATCAACTGCATCAAAAACTGCAAGGTGCTATTGGGTGAGGACGAGGTGTCCCAAGATAGACTCCTTCTCATAGATGTTATATTGGTAACAAAAGTTCGGCATAACCCAAAATCAGATGGTACTTACTGGAGAAAGAAGAGTTTGCTAGGAAATTTAGACAAAAAGTGGTTGATGGTATGATAGTAATGAAAGTTATGAAATGCAAATCCGTAAATGAATACTGGAACGAAATGGCAGGGTGTATTAGAAATGTGGGCAAAGACGTGTTGGGAGAGACGAAAGTAAAAGGTAGGATTGAAAGGGAGACATGGTGGTGGAATGAAAATGTGCAAAAGGCATTGAAAGAAAAGAAAATGGCGTTCAAAGAATGGCAGGATGCAAGTATGAAGGGTGGAAGCGAGAATCTGAAAGAGTTGAACAAAAATGAGTATAGAGAGTGTAAGAAGAGAGCAAAAAAGGCTGTGGCTATGGCTAGAGGTGATATGCAGGACAACTTATATAAATCACTAGATAATCCTGCAGGCCAAAAACAGCTTTACCGAATAGCCAAGGCTAAAGAGAGGAATGCTAGGAATGTAACAAATGTAAAATGTATAAAAGATGATCCAGGAAGGCTTCTGTCAGATGATGAGGTGATTAAAGAACGATGGAAAGAGTATTTTGAGAGATTGATTAATAAACAAAATGTCTGGAACAGAACAGACTGGTTAAACGGCAGCAAAAGCTGGAGAATGTTGGCCTGAAAATCAGCAGATCCAAAACTGAACAAATGTTTTGTGATTTCGGCGGTCTCTCCAGATCTATGGCAATATGCCTTGATGGTGTGGCATTGCCAGTCTGTTCAAACTTTGAGTACCTGGGCTCAGTCTTACAAGGGGATGGGCAAATAGACCGAGATATAAAGCACCGAATTAGTTCAGGATAGATGAAATGGCGACAGGTCACGGGAGTTACGTGCGATACCCGGATGCCGTTGAAGCTAAAGGGTAAGATGTACAAGACCGTCATTCGAACTGTCGTCTTGTATTGAACTGATTGCTGGGCCGTAAAGAAGAAGGATGAAAATCAACTGCATGTAAGCGAGATGAGAATGTTGAGATGGATGTACAAGATTTTCAAGAATAGATAAAATAAGAAATGAGTATATAAGAGGAAGTTTGAAAGTTGCGCCGATCCCAGACATGTTACGAAGTAACCGTCTGTCTTGGTACGAGCATGTAAACGACGGGATGAAAGGTATATTTTATAGAGAGCGTTGTGTATGAGTATGGATGGATATAAAATAAGTGTTGGATGGGCTGTGTGAGGGAGGACATGCGTGTACTGGGAGTGAGCAATGAGATGACGGATAAAAGGGATGAATGGAAGAAAAGAACATATTGCGCAGACCCCAAATAAATAAATGGGAACAGGGCAGGAAGATGAACCAATATAAAATGCTATATTACATACATATACATATAATCACGCCTTTATCCCTTACGAGGTAGGCAGAGCACCAAGGGCCGATGGGACCACATGGTGCCACTTCTGACCAATTTTGATGGTATAGTTGAGATGTACATGTTCGGTTAGTAGTGACAGGTGGTCAGCCCATCGCCTACAAAACACCAAGACCTTCTTGTCTATCTACCGACTTGTATAGTATACCCGGGAAGAGAAGCAGGTGTAGTATTATACTTTTTTTTCACGCCCAGAGCAGCATAGAAAATGCTAAATTAGTATATATAATATTCACTATCTAAACCTGCGGTGAACTAACACATTTTCTAGCTAAGCACGATTAGGTACCTATAGGTACATTAAAAAATTACAAATCACTATGAATGAGTTTCAACATTACTGTGAGTGAAAATAACTGAAACCCCAGGTATGTTGCATTAAATGCTTATCTACGTTATGTATTTGCAAAATTGCAGTTCATCGAATATCAGTGCAATATGTCAAAGGTAATATAAAAGGAATCTGTGTAATGCATCGGTACTTCAGCCTAATATTGACTGAAATCAAAGTGGTCAGCGATGCCGTCTCCCATGCCCTAGGCTACAGGTTCAACGTCTGGTTAGGACAAACATTTATTTTGTGTTTACAAGAATTTTTATCCTTCGTGTGTGTCAGATATTTCTACCTAAGTATTGCTTGATTCAGAGAATCAGGTATGACATAAATATTGACAATGTTTACGTTTAAATATATTTTCATTACCTGTCTTTCATATCATATTTTGAAAATATATCTTTCATATTTTAAGGGCACACTTTTCCAATGGTCAGATAGCCTATCCGAATAATATTTTTTTTCTGTCTTTCTTTAAAACTTGATCAAGATAGAGACAGCAACTTTATTCTTCACAAAATCTGACCACTGCAAAAACGGCCCTTGAAAGGACCTTAAAATAGTATTAATAAAATTTAAATTAATTAATAAAATTCAGTTTCGCGAAAAGCAATATAACTTTATTCACGAGAACATAATATTGTCATATTATCACAAACGGTATTCGAGGAACCCAATCTAGTTACCAAAAGTCTTTCGACTTGGCTAAAAATCGCTTTTCATAGAAAAGATTATTTACTATACCAGCCCCCCTAGCATGACCACACATCATGGATATCGTATCTTCTCTATACAAAATTCAACATGGCAGCTATATTCATCGTATTATTACATGCTAAATGTTGATAAATCGGTTTATCATATCGTGTTTTGCTCATCGTGCTACTTGGGCTGGGATATTGGCATTCCGATTCCAATATATCCATGTTGTCCACAAAGGGGGAATGTTGCTAATATTACCTACAATCTGTCAGTGTAATAATTGTCTTGTCAAACAAGACACAAAGAATAGCAGATTAATAAGCAGATCGGAATCCCTTTGTAGCGATACGTATACGTACGACGCCATATGGATAGCTCTGTGACAAGTATAAATTCCTGATTGCTCTGATGGTTATTTGTTCATTTGTTACCTTTAGGTCTGATTTTTCAATAGTTATATTCTTCTATGCTGCTCTGGGAGTGAAAAAAAAACTGATTTTTGTGCGTACGTACTACGTACACATAGGGCTGCCATCCATCCGGCTCCCTTATTACTTAACTAGCAAAAGCAAAGCGATAGCGAAATTTGTACACAAATCGCTGATTTCTTGTTAAATTCATATCACGTAAAATGAATTTCAAAGGAACTTTGACATTTCAAGGCGAATATTGTACAATTTTCGCTATCGCTATGCTTTGGCTTTGCTATTGCAAATTAGGTAAACAGGAGGCGGGTTTCTCCGGACTTGTCCTAGTTTAGAGGGCGTCCGGGTAAAACCCAGACACTCTTTATGTCAGGGGAAATCTGATTAACTAGATAGAATGGAATGTTTTGCAATAAATTACGCCATTTCATAGAAAAAAATGTAACCGCCCCGCTCTGTGCATCCTGCTCTATATATCAGAGATGTAGTTACCACCGCAGTATTAATGATACGGGGCCACTGGTCTAACATGTGTAAGCAAAAATAGAAATTCTCGTGTGAGAATAATAAAATACTAAAATATAGGTACTTATAGTATAAATACTATTTTTAAAGAAATAATCAAAGCTTTAACCGTAAAAAATGGCAAATAACACTCGTTTGCTTCCTTGACGTCACAATTTCCATGATGCTTTAGCGATCGTCACAAATTTTCGGTGGAGCCTGCATTTCCAGAGGTAACTGACAACTATGTGCCAAAAACTATAAAAATTTCACGCTCGCTTCGCTCGGGCTACAATTTCCCCTAATGTGCTTCAAGCAAAAATATTACTTCTCATTAGCGTCTATATACATTTTAAGAAGTAATGTAAGCTTTTACAGTAAAAAGTGGTCAAATATTTCCATTCGCTTTTCCTGCATCACTATTTCCATAATGCATTGGCGATCATCATAAATTCTCCATAGAGTTTGCATTTTCCAGAAGTAAATGGCAACTTGTGTGCCAAAAACCGTAAAAATTATGCGCTCGCTTCGCTCGCGCTTTTATTTCTGTTAATGCTTACTTTAAGAACGAATGTAGGTACGACCTATAGATATAGTAAATATATCCCCCGTGCTTTGTACCTATGTTTTTATTTTATTATTATTCTTTTTGTCGAGGGAGTCCTGGGAAAAATCTTTATTTCGCCCTAATTACAATTAAATATTAGGTGGGTATTAACGATGAGTTGTGCCAAAATGTAATTTATTAGTTAGTGTCAGTTTCTGTATATTGTTCTGTGCATGAATTGTATTCGCTGTTTCCATTAGTGGAGACCTGTTATTGGCCCGCTGGTTTTAGTTCTTATACTTTATTTTTTTTGTATCGCTCTTGGTCTTCCGAAAATTGTAAAATAAAAATAATATAAAACAAATGTCCGGGGTGTTTGAAGTTTTTGTCCTGGATCCGTTATTTAGCTGATGGCAGCCCTATGCACACGAAAAGAGCAAGCAAGACAGCAATATTAATTCTATCGCATGCATGGTGGGCAGAAGGGACTAGGATGCTGCAGGTCGACAGTGAGCGAAAATATAGGTACCCAATTTTATTGCACAATCGTACATTTTAAAACAATTAAAGAATACTATAGGTTTATTAATAGTTGTGGCGCGCTTAAATTTTTAATCTCAAACTCAAAACAAACATTTTGTATAATTCCGATATTACGATATTGGACCACTCAGTATCGGAATTCTAATATCGGATTTCGCGGTCCGAGATTCCGATATTACGAGATTCCGATATTCATGCCCTAATTTCCATATTATTTATTAGTCTTCTTCTAAATCTACATGATTGTGTCATGACAATCGCTTGCTGCATTTGTCTGCATTTAGCTACATATATCTTTAGCATCTACTATGAGTAGAAAATGATAATAAATAAAATTGTGGTCTGTCCATCGCTATCTTTCCCAAGGTTTGGTTGGTAAATATCCATATTTCGCAGTAGACTAAATAAAATTGTATCCCAAGTCTGTACTCTGTGCCGTGTACCTATATTAGGTCTCGAAATCTTCACAATCCCCCCTGACAATCCCGCAGCTGTACCTACTCAATAATACAAAGAAATCTGCTTTTATTTTTATTGGCAATTAAACAATTAACCCTCTGGGAGGGACAAAAGGCCTAATTTCCACCCTTTAGTGCGCGAGAAATTTTATACCCATTCATTGTACGTATTCATGGAGTTTTGCCTGAATAGGAACATTTCATTTATTTTATGATAAAGAAATCTCGACGGGGCGTATGAAGAGATCGTAATAGTTTTTAAATAATATTACTTGGTTTTTCATCATATAAATGGTTCGCTTTTATGCTGTGAAATAGTTTAAAATTTAACAAGTCTATCACTTTATTTTTAGAGATTTATATTGATGAGCAAATCTACCTATACCTATTATTTATATATAGGAAGCTTATATGTGAGAATCCTATGCTGATGCGGGACTTCACCAGAATACATTAGCTGTATCTCCTTTCGGGCATGTCGTAAGAAGCCATTAAGCAACTCGGGCATTCGGAAATGTAGTGATTATTAAAGGGGTGTTACTCTTTTAACTTTCAACTATGGAATGGATTTCCACAATATTTTTCAGCACGTAGCTTATGCATCTTTATTAAAGGTATATATCAGAGTGACAAAAGATTACCTATATTATAATAGTAGAACAAAGTCTCGATTGTCTGCTAGTTCTATGTTAAATAATTGCCAATTTTGTAAATATTTACCTACATACATGTTTAAAAAATATTTTATTTATTATTTATTTATTTAGATAGTAATATAATAGCAATATGGCCTACGTCCAGCAGTGGGCTGTAATAGGCTGAAGAAGAAGAAGATAGCAATATGATGGCAATAGCCTAGAAAAGACTGTTCACTGTAATAAATATAATATTACCTACTTATTTTATTTTCAATCTAAAGATAGTATAAAGATCTCTAAGCAATGGAATTTCCCGAGAGGATTTTCTTATTTATAGGTGGACTAGAAACGAGATTAAAATATAAAATGAATGAGTTGTTACTTGTTTTGTACATGAACTTGTATTTTTATTAGTAGAAATGCTCAAGCACGGGTTTTGGTCATAATAGAAATGCTCAAGCACGGGTTTTGGTCATAATAGCACCACAGTCACATTAATAGGTAAATTCCCTAAGACCATAAAGGATTATGATCTATTATGACCTATAACCCCATAATACCTGGTTGTAAATAAATCTTCTCCTAGTTTTGTAATGGGAAAGTATATAGAATTTAACTACTTAAGTACATGTGTTCTATATGAATTAACCCCATAGTAAAAGTTGAAAATAGTTCTGTACACTACAGTACCACTTTAGTGGTTAAGGATAAATGCTTAGGGACAAAAAAAATAATTGATTTTATAAGTTTTATTCAATAAAAATCTCTTTTGACTTGAACACGATCACTAAATTACAGACAGTAAAAGGAAATTATGTATTTTAGTAACACTGAGATAATATTACTGCATAATCAGTCGAGCAGATAAAAAAATCTAATTAAAAACCGTGATCCAAATACAAAGTGCTGTCAAATTTCTATAATTCAAAAATCCAAAAGTTTGCAACAGTTTAAAACACTTATTTTAATATAACCGAATATGTATCAAGTTATATTTTGACTTACAACATTTTCATACTGTTATAGTAATTGAAATTCAAAAGGATATTTATCTTAAATACATATTGTATATGTTACTTCATTTATGAAGGACGGCTGTTGCAAAATAATATTACTTATTTATCGCATTACATATTAGAAATCTGAATAAATATTATTGAATGGTGATTTTTTCACATAATTTGCTCAACTATTATAAATGCCCGTAAAATTATACGTATGTAAAGCAAAATAATATTTTCGTAATACAGTTACATTATATGTAGATACATAAAGTAAACGGTGCACCATTTTCATTTAATATTTACATAATTTACAATGTTATTCATTACTAACAGTTATTAACAATACTACATTATTAAAATAAAATTAACACTTTCTATACGAAAATAAGCCCATATTAAAGATGATCTAAAGGGGCTAATTTTACGGCAATGTGTGACCAACACATTTACTGAAAGGTACCATTAAAGGACGATAGCCATACTTATGTATGTCACTCCAAGCTTCCTTTTCTGATACGAGTAAAAGGCGAGAGTAGTAATTTCTTTTGACATGTAGCTATGAAGCCTGGAGGGCAATCGCACAAATGTTGAACGTATTTATCAAAGCTAAACCACAACCAAAAGCGGTTCGTTATGCACATTTCGTATCGCGCTAAATTTTGGCAACGTAAAAACCATACAAAACAGTCAAAGGTGAGACGTTGGAAACGTCTGAAATGTTGTCAAATGGAACCAAAACAAAACCTAAAACGTTCCGTTAACGTTGTCATATTGCGCGATTTCCCTCCAGATTATCTAAGATCACACGTTGCTGGAAAATGAGAGCCAGTTTAGATGATGCGTCAAGATATTTTTCGAGATTCAGTGTGATTGCAAATGTCAAAATCCGTTTAAAATACAGAAAATAAAAGTTTTGACTTAAATCTTGACATAGATTATTCGCAAATTATACGATAATTTTTATCGTCAATATAACATATTTTAATGTATGTCAGTAAGAAATATCTTTGGGTAGCTAATATAATATTAACTCGTTCACAAAACACAAAATAGTTTAACTTAATGTAACGATTTTTTGAAAACATGTACAAGAAGACTTACTAAGTGCCCATGGTGAAATATAATAAATTACAAATTAACATCAAAGCAATTCATTTTTTTTCCAAACTCTATTTCTGAATGAAGAATTGAAGCAATGTACACCAATTGTATTCTGCAACTACGTATAAAATTGAATTTAAATTCAGCCTTTTCATGTAACTATTCTACTAGAAAGTGATAAGTAACAACAAACGTAGTCAATACGTTTCTATGAAACGGATATTGTAACGATAATTTTAATTAGGCTCTTCTATCACTGCAACGTATACTCGTCCGTTATATTATGGCTATACCATAATCAAAAAATATCAACGCCATACATATTAAAAATCACTATAACTTCGTCTGCATTGCGTGAATCATTTTTGTCTATGATATACACAGATATATTTTCCACAGTCTTCACAAAACTACTTATTTACACTTTACATACCCGATACAAATTGTCTTTTAGACGCACTGATCGGAGTTCTTGTCGATATGAAATGGAATGATTTTTTACAAAAGAATTGTGGCAAAGGAATCCACTTTAGATCTTGCAAGCGTAACGTCGCAAAATTAAGCAATGTTCTTGAGGGTGACACGTTCGTCTATCGATTCTGCATGTTAAGGAGTCCTTCGGATGAGTTCGACGCGGAAATGGCGAGGGGTCTCGACCCCTCAGCTTTTTGTTAGGGAATCCAACGGCACCACCAGTTTTCCGTTGGAGTAGCTGCAACAAAGGAAATTACTAAATTAGAAACGAAATGCTTCAAGTTACGCAAAGTTTTGAACGCGCTCTGAACTTTAGTGAAACCTTTCTAAATTTCGAACTAAGTAAAAACCACTTAATATAAAAGTTAGTAACCTGTATGGTATAGAAGGTGTTCTGGATATAGCTCTGCTTGGCCTGCAGGTGTCATCTGCAACCAAGACACAAAACTAAGTTAAAAAATAAATTTAATACTTTGCAAACAAAGTTTTGTTCGTTCAAAGCTTATCCTGTTTCGAAAAGGCTTAATTAAGTGGTAGCACATCTTATTGTATCGGATCTTCCAGAACCGTACTTAGCTCGAAGTTGGCACGAGTAATATCTTCGATACCTTAATGAGAGAACTTTATATCGACTTTGTTAATCGTTTTCCACCCCCATTGAGTTGCTCTAATATTTTACCGTCTGAGGTATTTTATTTAATTTACTTCATTTTATGCAATGTTTTAGACTGAAGATTTTAGAGCACTGATTGATTTTTTCGTAAACAGAATGTGGAAGTGGTAAAAAATAAAGACCATAATGGTAAAAAATTTGAAGAATTTGAAAATGGACGCGCTATGCCAATGGGATTAAAATAAAAATGATAAAACTAGGCGAAAACTTAGTGCTTTCTGCCAGCAAAGTGTCATTGTGAGGGCCCTTACCATAGTGTGGCTAACACCGTTGTGAGAGGCAAGCATCGCAATTGATGGGCTCGGCACGTCGTTTGCCCTGAGAGACCTGCGAGCCGGACTTACGCCGGAATGTGTACCTAACGAGCAGACCTGCAATGCAAAATGCCGCACCGTTAACAAAATAAACAAAAAAAGCAACCCAGCGCGTCCATCTGAATAACGCCTATGGGCGGACGAAAATAAAAAGAAAAGGAACACTTTCAGACTTTTCATGACGTCATGCCACGCGGATACATTTACGTTTTATGTGAGAACGAAACTTTGTTCGTGCAATTTTGCTATAAAGTTTTATATTTTGTTCTTTGCGTGTAAGTTACGCCATTGGAAAATAAATGACCTTATTGTTTCAGCTTGCATTAGAGCGAAATACAAATATTACTTAGTTTTGTTTTGTTAAGATACATATTAGTATAATTATATTATTAGCTTAATTCAAAGAAATTTTACCTGTCAGGCCGGCTTTGTTGATGCTGTTAGAACTGGAGAAACCAGAAATCTTTTTCCATGACTTTTTGTTCCAAAATCCAGTCGTTTTAGCATCACCACAACTTGAGCTTCTTGGTGAAGGAATCTCTTTGGGACATCTAAGAGCACATTCATCTGCACCTAAAATCTTGACACCTGCACCACGAGTCCCATAAGTAACAGCTGGCAAGTGAGGCACAGAACCTGTAGGCTTTCGTCGTAAGCTGCCCACGTAACTTGCTCCGCTACTACTTCCACTAAAACCACTGTCTAAATCTGGAGGATTACAGCTTGCAGGAGAAAGTAATTCATCTGTAGGACCCACCCTTAGCAATTCTTCTATATTGTCTCTGTCTTCTGCCCTTTCCGAGTCTGGAGATTCACAATCTGGCATAAGCATAGCTTCAACGCTGAGATTTAATTCCCCTAATATCCGCTTGTGACGTGATTCAACCCGTCGTACTTCTTCTTCCACAACACTTCTATCAAGTGAGACTAAAGATTGTCGGGGTACATATCGGTGCTTAGGGCAGGTTCTAGTTCCATCCGTGATTTCTTCATAAATATTTTCCTCAGTACCATATCTAGTGACATAATTATGTCGACTAGGTCGATCACGTGGTATACCACCACGCCCCTTTTGTCTATGAGACTTTTTAGAGGATGAAGGCATCGATAAGTTATGGTCATAATAAGCGTATGAATAATCGAATGGCTCAAATCTTTCCATGGTTGCAGCAATATTACTTCGATTCCATGTTTGTGGTGGTGGTTCTCTCGATAAATTTATTGCTGCTAATCTGTCTGGAAGTATCTCATCCAGATCTCTCGCACATCTCTCATCGAGAGACTGAGCACCATCATCTTCTTCTCGCCTATGCTTTCTATGAGGTCGACGAGAAGTTTGAGATCGTCCATGCGCTCGATCACAGTCTGGTCCATGTTCATGATTATAGTCTGGCGTATGACTTCTGCTATATTCTGTAGGTCTATGTTTACTACAGTCAAGTGTGTGATGGTAATCTGAAGGGTGTCTGGTACTATAACTTGAATGACCTTCGAAGTCAGATCTATCGTAGGATGGACTGTCGTCGGGGTTGCCACCATGCGAATGTGCACAGTCGGCGGCGATACCGGATTCTGATGACGGATAGTCGTGGACTTCGGCGGTGATTAGCACACGGTCGTCTGGCTTCGCGGGCTCTGATGTGGCATGGCGGTGGTGAGGTCGCGGGTGTGTGGTCTCGCGACAGCTGGCAAACGTCCTCTGCAGGGCAGTTGGGTGTGGGTAACGCCCGCAGTGAGAATCGAACACCGCCCCCCCTGATTCGTCGGGGCTTGGCGGCGCACTTCGTGATTCCATAGCTCATCGTCTCATCACCATGTAGTTCCTGAAAAAAAAAACAAAATGTTGTTATTGACTATTAAGCAAGAACATAATTTTTTAAACGGTTAGATTCGAATAATATTATCTAGGTCAAATCAATAAAATGCTTATAAGCTATGTGGCTATGATAGCCAAAGAACTTAAATGTAAAATTATTTCTCAATTTTTATGAGTAGTTAATTCAAGAACGTTTACTTTAAAAAGACATTCTTTACATAAAATTCTGTGACAAAAGAGACTGGAGCATAGGCCAATGAATCCGAAATTACTCAGTGATATGGGTAGGGAGGGTGACGATCAACAGCAGCACCGACGTCGATATATCATCATCAGTCGTCGAGAATAATAAATCGGGAGTTCACCCCGTGTTTACAATCACATTTTATAACGCAATGTGTTGAGCGGATTAAGCTTATTACGTTTTATTCTCAGCCAATGAGAGGTTGCTTCACATGGTGTAGTAAAAGTATCCTTTGACACAGTATTGTTTATTGCATTTGCTTTATTTTTTGCCTTTATATCCATATCACTAACTGAAATATTATGAGATAATATAGATATATTACTAACACAGGGAGAACCTATTTAAAACATTGGTTGAAAGCTACCAGAGCAACGTCTGATATTCAATATCGTAAAACAGAAATTATAAGTGTCATTTAAAGCTTATTTGCCAGCAGCGTGGCCCGAAGCAGGCGATTTGTCACGGCTAGCAGTGATTAAATTAAAAAGCCGGTGAACCTCGTCTCGCTTCCAAACATGTTATATTAACATTCCTGGCACGAAGTCGCATAAATTATTATCAATTTTAATAAAACAATCACGAAGTTTGGATGAATCTACCTTCGAAACTTAGGGAAATTAGATGACCTTCTAAAAATTTTGGGATAAATGTTTTTGTGTATCTTTAACTTGAAAGATTTTTTTACAAACGCTTTAAATCTCATTTAGTCTTTTGATACAAATTACTAAATCTTTAACCTGATTTTTAGACTTCATTTCTTAAAAGCAAATTATTTTTCGCAATTTACCTAGATCTTACATACAAATTCAATCAAATTGCCGTCAAAGGAATTTCTTGCAGACAGATAAAATAGAGCTAGTTCTATCCAATTACGTCGAGTAATCTGTTCGCTGGCAGGTTTTTTATCGTGCACACATTATTCTATGTCCATAATTACTTTCCCTCCAGACACATGTGTCCACACTGCAAAAAACCTATTATCTGTAATGAACGTGCGCGAGGGGTGCATAGAAATTGAAAATGACTGTTATCTTATCGCCATGTGATTGATGTTAAAATTATTGTAATGACAGAAATAACCGCGTAGTTTACTTTATTGGGAACTTGTTTTGTGGGAAAAATATTTGGAACAAAATTTTAGAGGAATAGGGGGTCTACTCTGAAGTGACGATAAACGAAGTATCGGCCGAATATCGAGGTGTTTCCTACTACGAACTTCCTTCGATCGGATCAGTCGCGCCGTTTTTTCATTCGGTCCGATCGAACTCTATTTGATAGGTATAAGGCTAGATAACCTAGTGGCTAACGTTAGGCAATATAATTGTTAGGGTATTCTTTATATTGTATGCATTTTGTATAAGAAGTAGCTCTATAAATATAAAATGTGATCTCTAATTTAAATATTTATACGTGGAGATTTGTGGTTGGTATAGTCTTTAAATTAATAATAATAAGTAAATAAATAAATTTGCCGTTATTTTCCATATTGCGTGAAATTTAACTCTCTTCCATTTCACGCTCTTCCGTTTGCGCAATTTCCTCGAAAAGGGGTAGAAAGTTTATGCTTTACCTACGTAATGTTCATTTTATAGCTTAAAACGTATTTTAATAAAAAGTACGGGCATACTGTACAAGTCAGTAGAGGGACAAGAGGGTCTTTATGTTTTGTAAGCGATGGGCTGACCACCTGTTACTACTAATCGAACTTGTACATCTCAACTATACCCTCAAAATTGGTCAGAAGTGGCACCATGTGGTTCTATCGGCCCTTGGTACTATGCCTACCTCGTAAGAGATAAAGGCGTGATTATATGTATGTATGTTAATAAAAAGTAACCAGGACTAGCAATTTATACTAACTTATTACCTAATTATCGAAATACGATTGTTAGGTACATTGACCTTGTTAAAATATGCTTTTTTAACTAGTAATCATTACTTGTATATTAAAGTAACTTATGATAATGACAAAATTTATTAAGCAATAACGCTTGAAATATGATAGGCGTCAAAATCGTATGAAGCATTCCAACCCTACAATACTCAAATATATAAGCATTTTGTGAGGAAGGGGAATGGAAAAATGGGAGATAATTCCACAAAAAATACTTCCACAAAGACGAAGACAAGTTTGATATATTTAAAGCCATTAAGTACATTTTACATCAGCTGCTTTATACGATTAGGGAAACTAATTAAATATGTAGTTCAAAGTTGTTGAATCATTTTCAATAACCTCACGTAGAAAAGTGTATTAACCCCAATTTTATCCTATTCTACTCATATCAATATGTAATGATCGCTCCACACTACTATTATTACAAGAGTATACCGCACTATTCAACTATTCACCAATTTGCCTAGCGCACCGCAAACCGTCCTTGAATGTGGGAACGGACACCTACGAACAAGTTTATAGGCGCAATACGCGATACAGCCGTCATATCCCAGGGGTTCTTCTGCCCTAAGCCCTGCATTTTCAACCTAACCGCCCCGACGCAAGGGTTAACGTTGGCACTGAACACGGATTTCCGTGGCAATAACAAATTATTGCCGCGGCCGGGCGGTCAACGGGCGCTTTACGAGGCGCTTCCACTGCTGATGATGATTTAGATGCAAGAAGTATCGGCCGGAAACCGTGCGATAAACGCGGGAACGTTGCCATGACAACGGCCACTAGGGTGGAGCATAGTTCAGACCGTAGATATAGATGTCGATAACGCAAGTGTACTAAATTGGGCTGGCCGGTGAACTGAGAGACCAGTGTTGACATTAGACCATCAAAATACTTATCAGACAATATTGTGATTACTTACTGTAAGTATTTTTGAAACTATACCTTCTGAACTGTCATACTGTCAACTGTCGACAGTTGGGAATATACTCAGGGAATATAATTAAGAATAGACACAGAAAACTTTTTTCATTATATATTTTATCCGAAAGACGAATGTATAGTTTATTTAAAGGTATGTTGTATGATAAATGGTAAAGCTTACTATTACTATTAGTCAAAAACGTAAAACAATCTATAGTATTTTTGACCTATATCAACTAAAAGTGTTCTTAATTTCTCATCAAACAATTCATCCAAAGCCGTTGAAAATTTTCTTTTGACATGACCCAGTCAAAATGTGATATACGGATATCTTTTGCACCATCCAGATACCTTTCTACATCTGTGGTAAGAGGCATAGTTCAGACACTTATCGTTAGAGATATAAATTGGTCTGGAATGCTACAATAACGGGGGCATCGTAAAATGACGGAACGTTTTTAGGGGTGCGATGTTTTTTTCCTATTTAACCTTATGTAATGGATTTTTGTTGTTATGTCTGGGGTGGAGAGTTTTGAAATCTACCGCTTATAGTATACACTAGAGGACGCCCGCGACTTCGTTCACCTGGACTGCAGAAAAAACAAAATGTCGAAATTATCCGGTATAGAAATATTTTCCCGGGATAAAAAGTAGTCTATGTGTTATGAGTAATCGAGGGTCAGCTAACTCCATACCAAATTTTATTAAAATCGCTCTAGCCGTTTTTACATGAAAGAGTAACAAACATCCATCCATCCATACTCACAAACTTTCTAGCGTTTATAATATTAGTAAAATATCAAAGTTTTAAAAAATGTTAAGGTGATGTTTATTATCATTTCACCCACGAACCGATTTTGATCAAACTTGATAGTTATATAGATTATTGTATAGGATATCATCAGACATAAACTATATGCTATCAATACTTTCGTTTTAAACATTATTCTAGTGATATTTCTAAAGTAAAGAAATTTAATTGGAACTTACACTCGAGTATTCACATCAAATATTCAAAATATTGACGCAACCCTTAATGAACCGTTAATGCGTGATTGATCAAAACAAGCAAATGTATTGGTAAACAAACAAACTGAAGTAGATTATATCAGTATTATGATAATATAGTTAAGTTTGAGACTCGAACCCTACAACATGGTATCTATCTGTATTTTTTAGTTCTTGAATATTCGGACAGTTTCAAAGATTTCCATTGTAGAAAGGCAAAAGAAAAAAACAAAAGTATATGCAAATGGTTAAAAGTATTTCATATCCATTCACATCCTATACTATACTATCCTAATCTATCCGATATATAGCTATATGCGAGACTATTTATAATGTTTCTAAGTTATGCTGAATTTTAATGCTAGTGCGTCCTAAACATAAAGCTATCGAACGCTTCAAAGAGTACAATGCTATTAAAAAACTTTGCTACAAAAACTATAAGAGGTCACATAAAACTATTCTTTCAATACGAAATTAATAGAAAACAGTTAGGAGATACCCTTAGCATAAAAAACGTATGGGCAAGTATGGACTAGCCATTTTAAGAGACACTCAACTGGGAACGCATAAAGTGGCATTTGCCGATATCCTACGCTTCATTGCACCATTGTTAAAAGAAGCACGTAGTTTATTTCTCATTAGCGTCTGGTCTTATTGAAACATATTTGTAAATTTTTATTATCTCTCCATAATTTAAAATTATTGAAGAGTAGTCGTTGAAGCACTCAGTTCGCTTTAAAAGAAAAACAAACACCCAAAAATCTTTACATTTTCAAAAATTTTAATAATGTTGAAACAGAATTATTTTCATATGAATGTAGTATCTGTTTGTACCCCGCGGGACTTATTATGCACCTGAAAGTCTAATTAAATTGACTGTATTGAGTCAATATAATATAACTAAGAAATAATAGAAATATACACGTAAATCCGACGAGAATCTGATCGCAAGTGAAGAAACAGTGACGTGAAGTGCGTGGCCACGAGGAGGTTTTTTGGGGTGTTTGTAATTTCAATTGTCAAAAATTTTACGCAGACGGAATTTTTCTTTAAGTAAATGAGGTTATCATCTTTGTACCGAGAATAAACTACTGATTTCTTATACTATGGATTTACTGCCGATGGGTACTTAATAAATGTGCGAAACCCCTTACATGGCAATTCAGGGTTTATTCCGTTCGCAATAAATAGCGCAGTTAAACGGTAGTGGTTCTATTAGCTAGTAGCAGTAGTGAAAAGGATATATCTTTAATGGTTTTTAGTTGAGCACTGGTTTTAATCTGTTTTAAATGCAAGGAGTCTGAAATAAACATCTTATTATGAAAAAAGGTCGCTGTTTGTATACATACAATGAATTTGCCAGAACTGCAAGATTACGTAAGATATGCTACAGCCACGTCTAGGATATAATGTCGTTTGTATTAATTATCAATTTGGATAAGATTTGTATGTGTTGCTAATCCTAAATACTTTCTCACATACCTTTTATTAATTTTGCTGTAATATGTCATCTTAAAAGGTGTTTTAGGAGTATTTAATTTCAGGTTCGACTTTGAAATAGCATCCGTTTTTAAGAAGTTTTTTTGTCCAATCCCACGGCACTACAGCTGATCTCTTTCACATAATTATTATGCGATATCACCACCATAAAAGGTTCTAATTTCAACAAACTCAGAATAAGGGCGGTGCGGTCGTTAAAATTCAGTAAAGCTAAGAACACATTAGGAACGAATAGGCTCACTCCGCCGTAACAATTATCCCCTGGTTTATTTCACTTTTATTACACGAATTAAGGATGTGCTCCCAAAGATACGGCGGCGTAGTTTCAAGTTGCAACCTTAGGTTCTGAGAAATAAAACAACAATTGTATACAGCGGTTGTTGAATGTCATGTTTTCGTAATAAAACTTGATTTTATGGCGGAATAATAATGGAAATTAATTAAATTAATTCGGCGTTCTTTTGAGTGCAAAGCCGCGAAATTTAATGACTGGTTTAAAACGTATTTGTTTGTATGCTTTTTTTTGGCACTGGATGAGGTATAAAATGTATTTCAAAATTTATTCCTGAATTTCAATCTAAAAAGGCATATTACGTATACGTATTTTAACTGGCACGGAATGCAGAGGTCGTGGGTTCGATTCCCACCTGGGTGAGGAATTTTTTCCATTTCTTTATTAATAATTTTACGTATTTTAACCAGACTAAGGTTGTTTAAATATGCAAATTAAATGCAAAAACTGACTAAAATGTCTTTATAAATTTTATGCTTTTACATTGCACATTTTTTAGTTTAACCATTGGTCTAAACTAAATAATTCAGTCAAAACAAAGCGAGGTATTTTATCTCAGAATAATCTCCCGGTTCTGCTTGTTAAAGGTGTAGCCAAAGATGCTATCAATTTAGTTCCAATATTGTCAGTGAATCAGCAACTACGCTCTTAAGTATTCTATTATATACCAAAAAAATACAGAAAGGCATCACGGTTTTTTAAACCTAATAAAATGCAAGAAGTGAAATATTAGTTATTCTGTAAAAAAATCAAATATGGCTATGTTTTTCATTTAAAATACTTTTAATTCTGTGACCCAATATTCACCGAAAATATTTTATTTTCGTATCTGATGCAAGTATAAATTAATTATTTGCTAAATGATTAAGTAATGTGAACAGTTTGGTTAAGTAAAATAATTAAAAACTTAAATCAGTCAGATAAAAATTACTTAGTTTTAGCGTTAAGTTACCTAGTTATAATAAAAATATACCTAGACACATCATACGGTAGAAAATATCTCAATTTAATACGATACGGAGATGGAGACAGATAAAAAGGTTCCTATTTCTCCACGCCAACGAGGCTAGACTTCAACAAATTACAGCACTTTCGTAGAAAACTTGAACAAATTGTGGTATATTCTCGCTTTAGCCATACGTTACTCGTACTCGATATGACAGTTTAAATAATGTCCATCCGCTACTAGTACTTGCCGTTCAATACGAACAAACGTGGAACTACTCCTTAACTTTTGTATGATGAGACGTTTGTATGGAAGAGTCTGAGTTCAAAGTCGGATAACGCTCATACTAAGATGTCGATTTTAAAAAAATTACTAAGTACGTAGTAATTACTATTATTATTAAAATCGATATTTCGACTTGAATCGATCTTTTCAACTGCCCTGATAAAGAAGTAAAAAATAAAGTTAAGAACAAATAAAAATGTAAATTGTCAAAGTTCATTTAAGAATATCTTTATCCTACACAGCTGTTAAAAGTGTCTCTTCTTTATATTACTAATCTTAGGCAACCAATGCCGTTACTGGATGCGCTTTTAGCAGTTACTATGTTATGCATGACGCCTTATTTTCTGTTGCTAAGTAATAGACTATGTAAGTAATGGAATTCAAGATAAGTTTTCCCGTGAATAGACGAATTTCATTAACGATTTAGGGCATTAGAAAGGCCTATTATGTCTCTACATTTCTCGGTACCCACTTCTTAATATTATGGAAATAATAAAGCTTGTCTGTTTGGTATTAGTTGAATG